>VZRI01009569.1:7687-25317 GCA_013397515.1 Upupa epops
GCCCCCCGAAATAATTTAGGTAGGACCAATCCTTTAAGATCATCTAGTGCAACCATTAAACTAGCAGAGGCAAGTCCACCACGAAACCATGTCCCTAAGCCCCACACCTACATATCTTTGTTTGCTATTCTGTTTTGTTTTCCTTACAAAAGTCTTTTACTTGTTTCCCATGATGCTGCTTAGTCTTACTGTGGTCTTGCATTTGAAATCCTCCCTGGGTATATTAGCTCAAATTCTTTTGGTTAAGTTAAAACACATGGGCCCAGGTGAGAACTTTAATGGAAGTGCTGGCATGAGCAGTAATCAAATTATTCAGAGGTTTATTTTGTTTCCTATGGCTTTTCTCCACTGGTGCCAAAGTGAAATCTCTTTATTCCAAGTACTTCAGGTTGGAGCCTTCAGGCACTACTATTCAAGAAGTAATAAGAACTTTTATGAATCATAATACACATGAGCAAAGAAAAATGCTGCCATACTCTGTATGTTATCAGTTATTGTTCAGAACAACAGTTAAGATTTGCAAATAAGATAATAGCTTCTCCTTACAGCTTTAAATACATCTCCAGGAGAAGAAACAGTTAAGGCGGCACATATATTGCCCTTCAAAACAACATTAACATTTAGTAATGAAATATAATAAAGCATTGTGGGACAGAGAAATAAAAAATAAAAATGCACTTAAAGACCCAGTATGGATATTAAAGAACAATTGTAAAGGCTGGGTTATCCAAGGGGTACTTGTTTTCCAAAGATTCTCTGTAGTCAACAGAGATTCACATGAGATCAAATTAAGTTGCTTAAGCAAGATCCTGCTTCTAGGCAGTTCTGGGGAAGAGCCTCTTTTTACTGTAACTTGAGGAATGAGCATCTCCTCAATTTCTTCATTTGGCTTTAAAGGGCTTTCTCAAATGTTTTGGAAAGTTAAGTATTAGTAGTATTGACTAGATTATATACATGCACTCCTACTCCTTCACGTGTCCCTAAGAGGCGAGGAAGGAACACATGGTGTTGACTTTTTCCCAGCAGACTGTAAAAGAGTAAATTCCAATGGATAAATTGCAGACTTTGTACTAGTGATGCTGACAGAGGAAATGCAGCTAAACTGCACATAGTTGCCTGAATGTTGAAGGAAAAAAACCCCTGTAACTCGGTTAAACTAAACCATAATTCAATCTCATTCCTTGTACGTCACTTTTCGTGTCAGGTTCCATACTTCTAAAAAAATACAGTGCAGTTTATTACAAAAAGATAAACTAGTCCTAAATGTTTTAAATTGTTACAAATTCGGTTGTTCTATTTTTGTTTTCCACAGCCATGAAAGTGTTAGTATAATTTCTTTTTTAATTGTTTTTCACAGCCTAAATATTTTGCTCCAAATGTCACAACAGTTTTGTGGCTTAATTTCACCAGTTTCATTAGCGAAACAGTGCGTAACCCAAGTACAGGCAGTGCATAGGAAAATTCTAGTGTTTAGGGGTTTATATGTACAAAACATTTCCAAGCAAACCAAGGGAACTAAAGGAAGTATTAGGAATTTACTGCATAAACAGCCTGGCTAAAGTGACGTTTTGCGATATTATATTCTCACTGGACTGCATCTTGAATTACATGAAAGATTAACCCTTTTGCAGGAAATTTCTCTTCAATGCCTTAAACACAGTTAAATATGTTACTTGTCTTATTAAAAAAAAAAAAAGGAATGCCTTAAAGAATTGAAAAATTCCTTCAAAAGCAGGGAAAATATTAATAAACTTCAAAGGAGAATAAAGAACTCCTGCTTCTGTTGTCATTACTGTACCAAGGCACAAACATAGCTCTTCAGGCAGTGATGCTGCCTATAACTATTGGCAGTTTTGGCACATGCAGTTCTTCCAGCACACACCTACTGCAGGACATTTCCTCCTGTTCAAAACATTCTCAAAAACTCGGTGGCTACCCAAGGCTTGACAATGGTCATCTGACATTTGTGCTTTCCGGGACTCTTGGTACTAATCACATTTTTTCTCATGGTCCTTGCCCTCATCTACTACCTCCTCCTTAAGTACAGACTCACACCTGAGAAGTAAAGACCTTGTGTTGGTACATCACCACTCAAATACAGGCCCCTAGGCTTGAATACTAATGGTATTATTAACTGCAACAGTATTTTTAACATCCAAATAATTTCTTAGAAACAGTCCTACCCTGTCGAGCCAAAGGCCTGAGACCAGAGCACTCATAAAAAAGAAAGTCAGTCAAGACTATGAAATGCACTTGACTGACTCATTTCTTACACAAATATAAGTGCATCCGTACTTTAAAGCAAAAAACCCCACAACACAAAATACTATGAATAGAACTTCATCTATTTGTCCCTGACATTCTCCTTGCTCATTGCTCTTTATTATCCAACATTACAAGAATTGACAAAGCCAAACCAATCTGACAAGTTTAAGAAATAATCACCTAAATATAACAAATCGATTGACTCTCTAAATTTTCTCTAGCACATTATATAACCATTGCTAATATGTTTCTAGAATGGAATTGTATTCCTTTAATGCTTCCACATTTCCACATACTTCCAAAAACAAACTCCTCATTTGTTATTTTAAGTGCATTACACATCTGTATTTCTATTCATTCTTTTTGCAGACCTGTGATTTAAATCCAGGCTTTGGCAGGTAACTCAGCCCTGTTGCTTAGCAGCGGCTGAGACACATGTAAATGCAATAACGGAAATTCTCGTGGTTACAAAAGTGGAAAGCTCTTGCCTGCTAAAAGCAGATGTTTATAAATCGGCTGGAAGCAGAGTAAGTGGCAATATTAGATTAGAAAAAAATTTCCAAACAAAACAGAGTCTTGAATACAAAGCCAACCAGCCTTACACAACTTAAATAAGAGCCTGAGGTTAAAAAAGCAAAAGTCAATATTTAATTATGATTTGTTTTATGTATTGATTTCTCTAGTACTTAAACTATCATATGATTACAAGTAAAACTCCATTTCATTTAATGAGTGAAATAATGGATTCACGAAAGTCAATGCAGTTGACATTCTCTTCCTTTATCAAATTTAGGATTTTATACAATCTCAATTTTTTTCATTAAAGTTTACTTTGTAAAGCAATGATCAAAGTATCCATGCGACTTTAAAGCCACTCCATCTCTGCTTGAAAAATAACCTGGCTTAATCTGTGTTTGACAGGTCTGCACATCCACAGAAAAATGAATTATCACTAATATTTCTTATTCCCATGGAAGTATCACAAGTGCTTAAGTATCTTCTCCATTGCTGATGTGTAGCATGCTGGAGGGTTGTGCCCATGCTCCTCATTACAGCCTTAATAAGGCTTAATATTTTGCACATGTAGGATGTAATTTATCTTATCTAGTTTGCCTAAATCTGTGCTACAGCTGTGAAACTTGAGAATCCTTTAGAGTGAGTGGAGAAGAGCATTTTCATGGCATCATTAATTTCTTCCAACAATACACCTTTGAAATCACATTAACTCCTTTATGAACTTTCCTTCAGCCCATTAGAAAGAAGATATTGAAGAAATGAAGGTAGTTTTGTATACAGTAGGCAAAACAAACAGTCCTCTGGAAGTGTCTCTCTCTTCATTGACTCTAGTGCAGCCTAAATGACAAGCTATCTTCAGATGGCAGAATTAATCTCAACACTTACATCTGTGTTGAAGCTTAATGACAGGGTTGAGGGTGACTAAAAATGCAATGAGCTAGTGCAGAAAGTCATGGATTTTAACTAATGAGTTCTGAGTATGATGCCCAAAGATGCTAACAATGAGCAGAAAATTAAGTCTGCTCCCACCTCTAACCCAGACTGATTCTTACAATTAGTAAAGCAGCTCTAGTGATATCTGTATCTTGTTTGAGGCTCCTTTGACCTAAACATAATTTAGAACATCGTATTTTAGCCCACAGTGTCACACTCCCCGAGCTCTAAAACCATTTGTTTATACATTCCACAAGATTTCTTTCTTCACTTGAACTCTGTACAGCAGAAAGCCAAAAACCAGCAACATGCCTATTCTGAATACTTAACAGAAGGTTGTATTTATTCCAAATGCAGACCATTTATTTGTGATTTTTTTTTCTCCTTTCTAAATATGATGGGTTATCAGCTTGTGCCACTCATTCTGTATTTATTTCCATCATCTTTGACTCTGGCTCCCAGGAGAATGCTTCAATTCAAGAAGTCAACAAAGACTTCTAAGTCGAATCCATTGAAACAGTATCCGCATGTCCATGAGAAATACTGATGCAATTAAATACTGCTTTGCCACTCCAACTGCCAGCAAGATAGATATAAAATATAGTTTGGTGTATATTAACTTTTTTAATTATTATCTTTAAGAACCTAGTGAAAGATCATCAGTTATACTGAAGGCATGAAACAGGCAAAATTCTCAATACTTGCATGGTGTTTTGCATTTCACTGCTGTACAAACACTACCTCATTAAGTTTCACAACACCCAAGTGGGGAATGGAAAGAAGCATTATTACAGTTATATATTATAATTATACTGTCTGGTTTTCAGAATTTCCTGGCTTGTGACTTTTAAAGTAATTATTATAATTATAATAAAGCCAGCAAAAGGTAACAAAAAGTTAGAAACAACCTTTATTTTTCTTCTAGGATAAATGTCCACTAAGCTAAGCAAAGGGTTCACAACTGCCTAGAAGGACACTTCTTTTTCCATGTATCTCAGCTCATGTATCACATGTATTCATGTGCACATGGGCTTGTTCTTGCTTCCACCAAAGGAGAAGAGGGTCTTGGCAGTGACCACAGTGGATCGCTTATTGACATGTATGAAGTGAGTTTATCTTTTACTATTTACTAAGAAAACATTATGAGATCTTGATATGCAGCATTCTTACATTTTCAAAAAAAAAGAAAATGACAAGATCTCTATGGTAATGAGAGATTAATTTGTAATTTATCATAGATAACAATTTTTTCCTCAAAGCACTGTCACCACTGTCTGCATTCCTCTTCCCAATTCTAATCCTCTAATCTTAGCAAGTAGAATGCTTCAGTTTCAGCCTTGCAGTTTTCTTATTCTTCCATGCTTGTTAATAATTAATCATATTATATAATAAATGCCAACTTGAGTAACATAAACCCCATATTTGCACAGAACTCTTATTTTCTTACTTGTGAAGGTAAAATTCCAAGTGTTCTAGAAATCAAGTTTCTGTAACACTTTTCTTTTTTCTGCTTTAGTTGGTGTCTCCCCCTTTGTCTTGTGTGCTTGAGTGCTCAATGCTTTATTGTAGACTTTCAAAGCTGGTTTTGAGGCAGTTTTCTGTATTGTATTAGCTCCCAGTATTAGCTCCCTTTGGAATATGCTGTTCACTGGCACCCTTTAGACACAGGTAGATTGAATCCTTCATAAAATGGTTTCTGTGATCTTGCTTACACATCTATCTTGTACCAAGATGATTTTCCACTGGAGATCACAGAATCACATAATGTTAGGGATTGGAAGAGACCTTGAAAGATCATAGAGTCCAATCCCCCTGCCAGAGTAGGATCACCTATATCAAGTCACACAGGAACATGGCCAGGCAGAGTTGAAACTTCTCCAGAGAAGGACTCTCCACAACCTCCCTGGACAGCCCCTTCCAGTGCAGTCACCCTCACCTACAAGAAGTTTCTCCTTTTAGTGGAACCTCCTCTGTTCCAGCTTATACCCATTTCCCCTTGTCCTATCACTGGATGCCACCCAAAAGAGCCTGGCTCCTTCCTCTGGACACTCACCCTTTACGTATTTATAAACATTAATGTGATCACCCCCCAGTCTCAGTGTTTCCAAGCTAAAGAGGCCCAGCTTGCTCAACATTTCCTCATAAAGGAGATGTTCCACTCTCTTCATTATCTTACTGGCTCTGTGCTGGACTCTCTCAAGCAGTTCTATATCCTTCTTTAACTGAAGGGCCCAATATTGCAGATGCAGTCTCTTCAAGGCAGAGTAGAGGGAAAGGAGAACCTCTCTTGGTCTTCTAACCACATCCCTTCTAATACAACCCAGGATGCCATTTGCCTTCTTGACCACAGAGGCATATTGGTGGCTTATGGTCATCCTGTTGTCCAGCAGGAGCCATAGGTCCCTTTCTTCTACACTGCTGAGGTACCTGGAGTTGTTCTTTCCCAGATGCAAGATTCTACACTTGCCCTTATATTTTATTAAATTTATCCCAATTAAACACTCCAGCCTGTCCAGGTCTCACTGAAACTTGCTGACAGTACTCTCTATTCCCTCATACAAGTCATTGATGAATATATTGAATAGTACTGGTCCCAGTACCGATCCTTGGGGGTCCCCACAGGTCTCCAACTAGACTATGTCCCATTAACTCTCTGGCTTCTATCCTGCACCCAGTTCACAACCCACCTCACTACCCAGTCATCCAGTCCACACTGCCTCAGTTTGGCCGCGAGGATGCTATGTGAGACTATGTCAAATGCCTTACTGAAGTCAAGATAGACCACATCCACTGCTCTGCCATCATCTATCCATCTGGTTATGCCCTCGTAAAAGGCTATCAGTTTGGTCAAGCATGACTTCCCCTTGGTGAAGCCATACTGACTGTCCCTAATGACCCTCTTGTCCCTGATGTGCCTAAAGACAGTGTCTAGGGCAAACTGTTCCACCACCTTTCCTGGAATGGAGGTGAGGCTGACCAGTCTATAGTTACCTGGGTCCTCCTTCTTACCCTTTCTGAAAATTGAAGTGATTATTTGTTATCCTCCAGTCCCCAGGCACCTCCCTATGACTTACTGAAGATGATGGAAAGTGGCCTAGAGATGACCTCTGCCATCTCCCTTAGCACTCATGGGTGCATCTCATCAGGACCCATGGATTTATGCACATCCAGACTGCTTAACTGGTCTCTAACCCAGTCCTCATCAACCAGGGATAACTCCTACTTTGTCCTGGCTTCCTCTGGGGCCTCAGAGGTCTGGGGCTCGTCAGGACAGCCTCCAGTGGTGCAGACAGAGGCAAAGATGGCATTCAGTATCTCCACCTATTCTGTATCCTCTGGGTACCCATCTCATTCAACTGTGGGCCTACACTGCCTCTATTGTTAGTTTTATTTGCAGCGTATTAAAGCAGCCCTTTCTGTTGTCCTTGACCTCTCTTGCAAGGTTTAATTCCAAGGAGGCCTTGGCTTTCCTAATTGCCTTCCTACATCCTCTGACTAGAGTCTTATTATCATCCCAAGTGACCATCTCTTCCTTTCATGACCTATAGACTTCCTTCTTGCTCCTGAGATGCCCAGCAGCTCCCTGCTTAACCACATGGGTCTTCTGGCTCCCTTTCTTAACTTTCTACCTGTTGGGATGCTCTGCTCTCCAGTAAAAACATAGTTCCATATGTTTCTCCTATAATACTGGAAAATTTCATACTCTATGGGGATAACATGAATTTTATTAAATTATTTGATTACAGAATTCTCATGGAAGAACAGCTGAATTTTCCATCCACATGGCTCTATCATAATAGCCAATCACTGCAAATTCTCAGGTGTTGCGCACAGCTGCATCAGACTCTGGGAGATGCTTCCTTATAAGGCCATAATCAACTGAACGATAATCTGTAAAAAGTTCTGAGGTAGTTTTCTTCTAGCTGGAAGCAGAGCAGTTGTGATAATTCCTTTAATTATGCAATACAGAGCTAAGTACTGGAGTGCATAGAGTGGGACGAAGTAGTCTGATGAACACAAAATACACACAATACTATTTTACTGACAGCTGCTGAAAAAGCAAACAAAGAAATAAAAAAATATGGTAATATGAAGGAAGTCTGGCCAAGATTAGTAGACATTTAACAGGAAGATTAACATTCCTAACTTGCAATGGAGAATGCAATCAGAGCACTCACTACTCGGTATTCTAGGTTACTACCTAGTACCTATATACCCCAACCGTGGCTGGACATGGGGGTCAGCTCATCTGCCTGTTAGAAAAGGAAATCACTGTCAAATGCCATCAACAGTGGTTTTCCATAATATAACTCATTTTCTGCAGGAAGTTGCCAATTCAATCCTTGTGTTAGATGCAGACAGTATTTTGACTGTACTCGCCTCACAACACTAGAAAGACCTGGCTAAACAGATGTGGTAATGCGATTTGTTTGGACACTGAACTGAAAAACCCCTCAATGGCTTGAGTGGGAATTCCCAGTTTTCCAGTCCAGCACCTTTTCTTGTGTGGTTCCAGATGCTATATTGGTCATATCACAGTGAGCTTCATAACACATTATTTGTTGTGGAAATTAACAAAGGAGAAGCAATTTCTCTATGAAAGACAAAGATAGGTGAACATATTCACAAAAGAATAGTTGTAAACCCTGCTGTCATTGTTTTGCAGAGGTCATCAGGAGACTGGTAAAATGCAAACCAAGTCTTGGTCCCACAGAAAGTGTTAGCCCTCCCATGAATTTCCCCTGATTACCTAGTAATTTCAAACCTCATTTAAAGACTGCAACACCTTTCTTTTCAGAACCATGTATTTTATTATAGATGAATAACCTTAAACATGGGATAGATTGTCTAGATAATGTCCCACTGCCAACACTCTCACCATCATCTTCATCATGTTTAAAACTCTTAAGTTTATAAATATATATGTAAATTTAATTCTTCCAAGATTTTCAGCCATTTTATGCTTATCTAGCCTTAATGTCTTCCCATTATAATTTCCTTTCATTCCTCAAGCCTGTACTGTTTGACACACCCACCACTCACAAAATTGGTATTACTCCTCCAAAATTTTTAGTAATAAAACATTGACAAATAAAACCCCTCAAACCTCTGACACAGTAAATTAGAAATGCATACATTTAAGGATTAAAAGGAAGGTGCTTAAAAAAACCTTTTTGAAGACATTTAATTTTAGTTCAAATATAAGATTATGGCTAGTTCCACTTAAAGTGTTTCTCAGCACTATCAACAATGAATAACCTGGTGAGGGGGTTCTTTTTCCATATTGTCTTCTTGACTCCGATGCCTTCATGCAACATGACTTCAGCTGCCCCTTGACCCAGCTATTACATCAACATGCTGGCATCAAAACCTGGGAGAGTCTTCCATCAATCAGCAAGCTACATGAACTCGCTGACGCCACACGATTACATGACTTTCATGGAATTTTTATACCATTCCAGGCTTTTACTCTACATAAAAGGGAAGAAGAGATAATAGGTGTTCTTGCTCACTGGTGTACTTTGCAGTGACATGGCAATCCCACAGAAATAGGCAGTCCTCTTAAGTCTCTGTACTTGCTTTCACAGCATTTCATATAGAACTACATTTCTATGAATCTGGAGACTTAAATATAGCCTGGAGTATTCTGGCAATATGGAAAATGCATGCGCAAGAGCCCAGAATAGATGAGAGCAAAGACAGCGATTGAAGTGAACAATCACATGGAAATAAAGAACACTGGGTACACACATAGAAAATGGAAAAAAATAACTGAAAACTGCTTGAAGGAAAGTACTATTGACGATAATGCTTGGATAGTGTTTTCATAGGGATTAACTGTTCCGAAGCACTTTTCCCATGTGTAAAGCACAACATACTTTTTATTCAGATAGGTTGATTTGGCAGTCTCTTTATTGCTAGCAAAAACAATTTATTGTGCCTGTGCAGGAAAAATTCCACCCTTGGATAGCCAAAATACAGTTCTTTTATCTTACACTGACAACTGCCCACTGTATAGAGCTCAAGAGCTAATTTCCCATTTATAGTCCACTTCTGCAAGATGTTTATTAGAAGTTTGTGTGACAAATCAATAATTTTCAAGTCATTAATACATTTGGATATGTGTTGATGACATTTTTATACTGAGTCTGTTAAATTCAGCCTTTGGAAACATACTTAATTTCTGTGACAAAATGTCATTCTTCTTACAGAGAGGTTATGAGAAATTCATAAGAAATCATTGATTATATATTAGAATATTTATGAATATTATGTCTGTGTGAAAATAATATGAGGCCCATTAGGCACCATCTTCCTGATGCACTGAAAAACTTTAAGGGAAAGAATCTTAAAACTAAATGAGCAGATATTGTATTACACCATAGGGAGTAATTTGTGGCATGGAGTTTGCAATTCTAACACAAGGCCACCAATTTGTTGGACTTCCCCTGTCATATATCGTATCTAACTGCAGGGAGAACTAACTGACAGGTAAGAAATTGTTTCTTCAAACCAAGATTAATATAGTACCCTTAAAGTTATTATTATTATATATTATATATGACTATTATTATAAACTCCCATTTTTAGAGTCCTATTTAATGTACCAGTATTTCTGCCAACTCAACAAAAAACAGAAATGACAAAAAAGATGCTTGAAGGAGCTGCTCTAGTCTTTTAACAACACATTTCTTTCTGGCTTTTGACTCAGAAAGTTTACCTTTGTCTGGCAAATTGTTTCCAAAGTATCCCTTTTCTTTTAAAAAACAAACCCAAACAAATAAGTGCTATATATGACCATTACATTTTAGAAGTTAAAAATTTGGATCTACCATTTCCAGAAATCAGTGTTAAGGCATCTCTTGTTCTACAAAAAAGAGTAACTGAAAAGATGAAAATTATATGAGCAGTACTATTCCCATAAAGCTGATGCTCAGCTGTACCTTTCTATAGCTGTAGTTATACATGAAATGGGATTTGATCACTACTAAGCAACTTTGAACTCAAGAGTGGTGAACTACCACCTAAATGGCTTGTCCTGCTCAAGATGCTGAGAAAAGTTTAACGTGTATACAATGATTGCATCAAGTTTACCATCCCATATGTAATATAAACTCAATATGCTTGAAATTTAACCCTCATAAAAGGAGTTGTATTTTAGTGCTGAATGAAGTTACTGGAGTATAGGGTGTAGCACACAACATGCCAAATTGCAACCAGCATCTGTGAGTTGGAAAGGAGGCAGCTGTGATTTAGTAGGAGGAACAACTGTGACTAAGGCATGTCTGTGTGGGTAAGGAAACTGAAAAGAACTAAGGACACCTGCATTTCACTGGACAACATGCAAAGAGCATCACCTTTCAGCTACCTGTGTTTGGTGGCTGGCTGAAAAGCAGTTGGCTGGACATTATTCTAGTGAAAACAGATCCATGCTAGGAAGGACATCTGAAGTCATCTGCAGGCTTCAATTGTGGTGTCCCATGAGGTTTTCACAGCACAATTTCTAATTTCAATTAGTTAATTCTCAGACAGTTACATGTATTAATTACTGACACATGTTATACAATCAAGTACTGAAATAGCTTGACACATTACTAAACACCAACACAATTAAAAGTGCTTCCAGTACCAAAAAGATTTTTAGAAGGACACAGATCTAGTCAACGTGGACACACAAGAAGCAGTGGTAGCTGCAGTCTGTAAACATGAAAGAAAATTCAATAACTGCTCCTTTGAATCAATTCTTGTGTATTTGGAGTTAGCACTAGGAACAGCATATGTTTTTCTCATTTTGTTTTGTTTGTGATTGAATATAAAATGAAGATAGCTAGCTAATTTTCATGCTAAGAAACATTAAGTCATCTCAGTTCAGCAATCCATAGATTTATCAAATAGTCTAATCTAATTAGCAAATAGTCTAATCCTATGAGTCTGAGTTAAACATGGAAAGATGGAAATTTACTATTATTGAAGATAAAGTTGATACCCCAAGGTACTGGAAATATTCAGACTGTGATTAGTAGAAACCTGCCTGGAATCACAACTAATGTCTACATGATAATAAAAACTGTATTTAATTCAGTAACCAAGTGAGCTCCCAAATGCCCCTCCACCTAATGTTTCATTACCTGCATAGGTATAGCCACTCCCAGTAGCATGTGTTGCAGTGGTTATAGTGATTTGCCATTGCAAAGTTCCAGAAGTAGGTGGAGCAGGCTGAGACTCAGTGCATGACTGCAAGAACCATGGTCCCAACTAATAGGTCCACTTTCAGTTTTGGAGTATTCATACCCAGCTACAGTGGACATCTGAGAAGATGTGGAAGTACATATCACTAAGGTAATTCAGTTTTCTGAAGGGCTGATGAACTTCCTAAGAGGAAAGAGGGAGGTGAAGCTGAGGCAAGTAGTCGAGACATCACAGCAGGGTGAAGGGACTGGGCTCAGAGCACCAAATTTCCATCCAGGCCCTTACAAAGAAGAACTGTTTTCAGTGCCAGGATTTGTGTACAAGTGAGATACTGGAAGCAGACTTTAATACTAGAGGAAAATGATGTTTTTTAAAAAGCCCCACTTTAAATCATACTAATGCATTTTAGCACTGGAATGCTGAAATAATGTGCCCTGGTTTCAAAGGCTCCTTCAGCATCCCTGTAATACTAAACAGATTTTCTAATATTTTAAACAAACACAAGTGTTTGTAGTTCAAGAAATGTGACAAGCTGAAGTCCCTGGAAGACCTTAAATACACTTTGTCTCAAGTAACAGACACATATGGTTACTGCACCTCAGAACAAGTTTTAAGGTGATGCAGTTTTCCAAATCAAAGTTACTGAAGACCTAGAATACAGATTTCCACTAGGTTATGATCACTGTTTAACTGTAGAGCACAGCTCACAGTATAGATCTAGAGTGGACATTTGGTTGAAGTCAGGCCAGAAGCACCACAGTATAATGTGCGTGTTATGACTCCAGGAAGTAATTTCCAAGCCATTCTCAAGGGAAAAAAAACCTCACTTGAAATAAAAAAAAAAGGGCCATTTATATAATTGACCCATGACATAATTGCAACTCTAAGCTTGCCAAAGATATCAAGCAAGCAATTTGAATTTTTTGACTCTCAGCTGTCCATACGTAATATAGAGACTTCATATGCTTCATTCATGTTTATTTTACTTAATTACAACTGAAAGGAATTTTTCTGAAAACCTTACAATCAGTATCATCCCTCCATCTGTCCACTGCACATCCTAAAGAGTTTTCACTGGTTTTGTGAACACCCTTCCTTGTGATGAGAAAGAAAACAGTGAGGTGGTATGAAGGGAGCTAGGAAACATGAAGTTTCAGGATGAGAAAAGTCCAAAACATTTGACTTTTGCAACAGGTTGGGAAAAGGTTATAAAACACTGACCAGTCTTCAGTTCTCTGAGAACTACTTAAGGGTAAAATCAGCATTGTTACAACTAATAGGCCTGAACACCCTAACAGCTATGGGACCTGGTGCTGATGTGGTTTTTATTTTTTATTTTTCTTTGAAGTATTTCATACTTTGAGGTAACAATGGCTCTTTCCATGCAACCTGCACCACTCCTGTATTTCCCTTCAAGGAAATCATAACCGTAATCAGTTTTGATACAGAAATAATTACAGCATCCCAAATCCATCATTTTGATTTCGCTGAGGAGCTCAACATAGAGCAAGGGTGAGCTGTAATAGAACAAGGTCTCCTATAAAAATGCATGACAGTTCTTGAAATTGGTGAGCTTCCTTCAAAATAAAAGATGAAGTTAAAGCAATTGCATGTTATTGTTGGAAAATTTATTCAGCCTGGCTTCTTTTATCAGGCTGTGTTGGAAACTAGGGCATGCATACACATGGTGAGATTTTTAAGCATTCCAGGCTTAATGTCCCTGGCTGGACATACGCTCTTCAGTGCTTTGGACTTGATGTTAGTTTAGAGTGGCTCCAGGAACCACATTTAACCACAGAATTACTGAACTATTCAATGCGTAGTAATAATCAGAGGTTTGGCTAAACCTTCACATCCCCCACACATTTGCTGACTCTGTAAGCCCTGGATATGCAGTCTTTGGACAGCTGGACTACTTTATGGGTTCACATGACCATCATTTCTGCCTCTCACAGAGAGGTTTTTACCATATGTTTCTGAATTGTCCAAGCATCAGAAAGATACATCCCACTAGCATGGATACTGCACAAGCTGCTATTTGGAGCAATTAAGATTTAGCTATTTAGTTTTCATCTCAGAATTGTCTGACTTCCTCATTTTCTAGATCTAGAGTCTCCAGAGACTGTCTGGAGGATATGGGCCATTATGTGTTCTGCAACAGAAGCAAAGGAAAATACATTTTAGCCTTTAAAATTAGCCACTAGCTAATGCTGGAAAAAAGGAGTACATGTCCTTTTTGTCTCTGAAACTGCTTTTCTGTTATCTTCAGGACTCTTATTCTTGCCACTTATACATACAGACTTAGTTTTAAAATAATTCCTTCATATGGGATGAGGAGCAATCCAGATTCTAGATCCAGCTTCTAGAACCAGATTTTAATGTAGCTTGCACCAGACTACAGGACTCAGGTCTCAGGATTTCGAGAGCTTAGAGCAGTCCTAAGAGCTTAAAAAAGGATCAGTAATGAAAACTCTCATTGGCTTCACTGAGATTAGGATTTCAATCTAAACTGACTCCATTCTACATTCTTAAAGGCTCTTAGTATTCAGTGTTGTGATTTATAACCATATTTTCAGAACAGTTTGCTACCCAGCATGCTGACCCTCTTTTGAACATTGCTGTTCTCATTATACTTCACAGTTTAAGAATTCATAATTATTTACTGGATTTTATTTTTCAGTATGGCTGCTGATCATTAAAGCTTTTTTTAAAAAAGCCCCAGATTTTAAAAGATGTTCCATAAGATCCCATATTTTTCCTTGAATCAGTGTAGTGACAGAAGTGCAGCAGAAGACCATGCTACCAGTATCATCCTCCTCCTCAAACTGGTCAGTCAGCTTCAAAGTTAACACTGCCTTGGGAGTTCGTTTGATTTTGGTTTTGTATATTAAGAAGCATACTTCTCCTTTGTTTTAAACCTCATGCTGCACAGTCTGAGCTTCTGTTTGAAACATATAATAAGCCTCTTATATGGTCTTCTAGTAGTCCTGCATTTTGGCACAGCACCTGGCTATTCATGTTTATTAAGAGAAGGAGGCATTGGAATAATGGCAAAAGCAGTTCAGCATGGAAAGCATCCAGGCAACAAGACTGTGCCTTTTTTTTTAACCAAGTCCTATATGAAAAGCAATTGTGATTGTTCTTGTTTTGAAGTTATGAAAACCAAATCTTAATACAGCTTTGGAGCACTAAACACAAATTTCATGCTGAAAAGCACTCCCGTGCGATAGCACTGAATGGTAAATACATTTGCTTTTCAGCGTACTGCCTTTTGGATCCTGCTATACCAATTTTCCGTTCACAGCAACCTATGCTGCACTCCTGATGAAAAGTTTTTTCACTCATTGGGAGCATTTGTTTCTAACAATCTGACTGTAATAGTCTCAAATGTGTAGATTTGTATTAAGGGCTTAAGGAATGTAATAAGAATCTTTACTTCACAGACTGTTCTACAACCAAAACTTCCACTGATTCCAGTGATAGTTACCTTCTTCTAGCTGCTACTTGTATATATAGATATGTGCTGCTGCTTATAGAGCCATCTTGTAAAGTCCTTGGATCAGAGCTATTCATTGCTTTATTTGCTTGTATCCAGTGTTATTTCTAAGTATCTCTAACAATAACAGTTTTATTATTCCGTACTGGTTTTAAAATTGAGTAGAAGTACCATTAACTTGTTTGGGGATTTTTGAGTCATGTTTATATAAATACATACAATGTTTTCTACATTGCAGTTAAATTTAGATGGTTTTGCATTGGTTCATTTGTTCACTGTGACATTGTCCAGGAAGACTGCTAGCACCATAGATACCATCTTTGGGAAGATAGCAAAGGAGACTCATTCTCTGGAGATATTCAAGACCCGCCTGGATCTGTTCCTGTACAACTTGATTGTGCTGTGGCAGGGGAATTAGACTAGATGATCTTTAAAACACCCTTTCCGATCCCTCATGATTCTATGATTCTATCAAAATCTTTGTATGAGTGTATCAGGATTTTTGATACTCTGCATGATTTCAAAACACGCTCTAGTTCTTTATACAATACAGGACTGCTATAACACACCTAAATATACTAATATACTCTACCTAGCATTAGTATAACATACTTAAAAGGTATAGGGAAATGTTAAATGGCCAAACTTCACTCATAAAACTAGCAAGGCCATTTCAGCTAAAAGAGGTGATCCCAAGAAAATGTTTCTTTCAGTGCAAATCTGACTACATTAGGGGGACCTGTAAACACAGTGTGCTGTCCTGGAATCGCACTTTTTAACAGCCACTAAAAGCCTGAAACACACCTCTAACCCAACATTTTTAGGAGCTCTATGCCACGTTTAGAAAAATGCTAGTCTGTCTTGAAAATCTACATAGAGGAAAAGAAGCTGCAAATATGTCCTCTTAAATTTCAATAGATTTCTGAGATCCTTTTGTAGCACTCATATTAAAATGTAAGACTCTAAATCAATTCCCTTCAAGGCAGGAAATGTGAGATAGAAGCCAAAAATATGACAAACCATATGATTCTAATTAATCAAATACCATGACTACTTTTTTTTTCATCTAAACATTATAAAACCCCAAAACGTAGATAAAAGATGTGCAATAAATTCACTAAGTAAATGACTTTATTTAATTCTGGCATTATATCATGAACAGTTCTAACCCTACCCTTCTAGTTAAAAGGCCATGGGTGCTTGCTTCATTTATTAATCCAGAAGATATGCCTCTCATGTTCAGTGACCCAGTTCCAAGAAATATCACAATGGAGTAGCCTGTTTTCCACTTAATAAACATGCATAATTTCTGTGAACATTAGCTCTGATTATGCACACTTCACACTGTAGGGCAAATTCATCTAAACCCAGTGAATTCAAAAGATCTGAAGGAAAATATATTTGGCTCCCTAGACTGCAAGAAGCCCTGAAGAATGATAGGAATGGTGCAGAATGTTTTATTGGTATATTTTATTTTAATGACACTTTTATATATTAATTCCTTCAGCCCTCTGCCCATAATGCTAATGCTCTTTTATGTAAGATAAAAGATTTAAGGATTTTTTTATGACAGAAAAAAGGGAAATGAAGAAAACAAACAAGGATTAAGTTTAATGGTTAAGATCTTAACTTTCAAGATGGATAACATAGGCCTTTCCAATGCTACTTATCTGTGTTTCCTGAAGAAAAAGAGGATAATTGGGTTGTGGCTGACATCTCATCACCCATGAGAGGGTGAGCAGTGAAGAATTAAACTCTACACAGGGACATGATAATTGATGCAGAGTTTCCTGTAGTTTGGTTAAGTACTTAAACCACTGTGGTAAGGAGAAGGCATTCATAGATTCATAGAATGGTTCAGGTTGGAAGGGACTTTAAAGATCATCTAGTTCCAACACCTGTGCCATAAGCAGGGACACCCCACAATAGACCAGGTTGCTCAAGACTCCATCCAATCTGGCCTTGAATCCTTTCAGGGTGGAGAGGGCATCCACCGCCTCCCTGGGTACCTTATTCCAGTGTCTCACCACCCTCATGGTGAAGAACTTCCTTCTGACTTTCAGTGTAACCTACCCTCTTCCAGCTTGAGACCATTACCTCTTGGAAAAAGCCCTTCCCCAGCTTTCCTGTAGCCCCTTTCAGGGACTGGAAAGCCACTATAAGATCTCCCTGGAGTCTCCTCTTGTCTAGGCCTGTCCCCGTAGGAGAGATGCTTCAGCCCTCCAATTAT
>VZRI01009569.1:25890-44383 GCA_013397515.1 Upupa epops
TACTGTCCACCAATACCTCCAAGTCTCTTTCTACCTGGGTACTCTCCAAGAACTCCATTCCCAGCCTGTAGTACTGTCTGGGGTTGTTATAAACAAAATGCAGTACCCAACACTTAGACTTGTTAAAACTCATCCTATTAGAGTCTGCCCATCTCTCCAGTCTGTCCAAGTCCCTCTGCAGGGCCCTCCTACCCTCCAACAAATCAACACAGGCTCCAAGCTTGGTGTCATCCAAATCTGCTCACGATGGATTCCAACCCATCATCAATATCATCAATGAAGATGTTGAACTGGACCAGACCTAACACCGACCATTGTTGACACCACTAATAACGGGTCGCCAACTAGATGCAACACCATTTAGCACCACTCTCTGGGCTTGTCCATCCAACCAGTTCCTGACCCAGCACAGTATATTCCTGTCAAAGCCCCTTGCTGCCATCTTGGCTAGGAGTATATCATGGGAGACTTTCTTTCCAGAACTGGATGTAGTACTCCAGATGGGGTCTCATGAGAGAAGAATAGAGGGGGAGGATCCCCTCCCTTGACCTACTGGTCATGCTTCTCTTGATGAAGCCCAGAATGCGTTTGGCTTTCTGGGCCACAAACGAGCACTGCTTGATCATGTTGAGTTTTTCGTCAACCCACACCACCAAGACCTTCTCCCTAGCCTGTATTTGTCTGGATTGCCCTGACCCAGGTGCAGGACTTTGCACTTGGCCTTATTAATAATTGAGAGAGAAAGAAAATGTTACTCCAGTCACATGAATGTGCTTTGACTTACAACGTCCTCGATATTTCTCAGCAGGAGTGGTTTGAAAGAAGTAATTCTCATATGAAAACATAACCATATACCCTGAAGAAATGCAGTATTTGATATAAATTCCTGTATGAACATTACCTGGTTTTGCATCGGTACATTTCTTTATGACACTCTGCCTTGTTTTTTGGCTTCCTGAGAATATTATTCACACATTTCTCACCATCTCATGTTCTCTGCAGATTGTCAGGACAGCTAATTCGGTGTTTCAGCTTTTAGGTCTCTCTACGGCTCTGGGCTCTGACTACATAAACAGTTCGTCAATACACAGTTTTGAAAACTGCTAAAGCATTCATTTCATTCAGCAACATGGAGGGAAACATGATCCCTAAGAGTCTGCCCTAGATTCTGGATCTCAAAAAGGATCTATCCACCCAAAATCATACCAGTATTTCTAATGAAACTATTGGGTTTCAGACAATGCTAAATACACAACATTATAAAGTCTGTTTCTGCCCATTAGCTGCCTATTTAAAAGAGGTGATCTTGACTAAATAATTTATAGATGCTTCCACTAAAAGTGCTGCACAAAATTTTTCTGTAGAGTGTGTTTTTGTAACTACTAGTTATTTTAAGCATTGTGTGATTTGTATTCATAACGGAAACTTCAATAGCAAAGGCTTCCAAGCCAAGCTAGAGTGATTCCCACTTTAGTCAATACAGTCTTCATCTACATCAGTAAACAGCACAGGGCAATTGATGCAAATAGTAGAATGGAAGAGTTATTGCTTAGGGCCTGACATCCATGACACTTATGCTCTGGATCTTTGACTTCAGACCAACTGTGGCTAATAAGCCAAGCTGCGGATACAGTAATGGTCCCAGCACACATCTACTATTTCATAAAAAAACCCCTCTAAGTACCACGGGAGAGAAGTAAATGGTGATAACCAGAAAATTAATCTCAAAATTTTGATCCTGATAGACTCTAAAATTATTTTTTGCTCTTTAAGCTGAGGATATTTTCTACTCTGTGTAAGTAAATGAAGATATTTCTTTGAATCTTAGATGATCCAACACCCTTTTATCAATGCACATGAAAATGCACCACACAACCTCCATGTGCAAGGAAAAGTGTCATCTTAAGGAAGAGTAAATTTGAACAAATATATGACAGTGCCATTACTAAGCAGATCTCAGAAACCACATCTGCCAAAGCAAAGGAGACAATCTTAGTTAATGTGCATATCTTAAAATATATGAAGGAATAAAATTAAAGCCAGATACTGCAGATTAGTCTCCAGATTTCAAGAGCAAAATACTGCTGTGCTCTTCATGTTATGTTTTTGCACCACCATTTTGTAATTTATTGAATTTGCTCTCAGATATTTCCATGTCAATAAAATATCTTGTAAAATACCCGTGAACACCTACAGCAATATAGGTCAGAGATTGATAGCTGGAGAGTCTCTCTTAGGAGGAAAAGCTAAAAGATCCAGGTCTGTTCTGTCTGGAGAAGAGAAGACCAAAGAGGGGACCTGATCAACACCTATAAATATCTGAAGGGTGGGTGTTAAGAAGACAGACTCTTCTCAGGGGTGCCCAGCGACAAGACAAGGTGCAACACAAACTGAAACACGGAAAGTTCCATCCAAACATCAGGAAAAACTTCTTTCTTTTGCAACTGCCTGCCCAGAGAGGTTGTTGAATCTCCTTCTCTGGAGACATTCAAACAGCACCTGGATGTGACTAGACAACTACTCTAGGAGAACCTGCTGAGGGGTTGGATTACATGATTTCCAGAAGTCTCTTCCAACCACTATTCTGTCATTCTGAAACACTTCAAATACTCCTTTTAAGGGAGGAACCCCTAACAGTTTTGGGCTATTTTCAGAAGATCTCTCTCTCCACAACACACAAAGTCATAAAAAAATTATAAACTTTAATCCCTTACTCTGGTATTTCAAAAAGACATTTATTTCTTAAGAGTTATACAGCTGATACACTTTATTAGGAACTTGTATTTTTTAAAGAGCATTTACTTTCCTTTGAAACATATATGTGAAATTATTAACTACCTGATCTTTCTGGATGTGCACCAAGTACTGTTTAAAATGGAAAGTAGAAATTATCAGTCAATAACAACCACAATACCTAAGGCAGTAAAAATTCTTTCATCTGAAAATAACAGTTATTACAAAGTCAGTCAGTTCTTAAGAAAATAATTATGAGGTGATATCCTGAGTCATAAATATTAAAATACAAAGACAGAAGCTTATTTATGTAACCTGGAGTTAGCAGGTTTTGTTAGACCATTCATTAGAAAAAGGGTCCAGGTAAAAAATTACAGTGATCTCTTTGAGGCTGAAAAAATCTAGGAAAGGACTGTAGGGAAAAGACAAATAGCCCCATTTGTCTGCAGAAATTGTTAGTATGCTCAATATTAAGTACTTAAATTTGAAAGGCTTTTTTATTTTTATTCATCCTCACATTGTATTTATGAACTGTTCTGATCCCACTGTTCATCATTGCCATCCAATATTTTTCCTAATTAGAATCACTTTGAAGTCTCTGACCTTTCGGCAGACACTCGATTCTGAATTAAAATATAATTATCTTTGTAATGTGAATACACTTCTTATGCTGCCCTCATACTGTTCTTTTTACAGAATAAATACATACTATTATAAGGAAAAGATTACATTGAACTTCATAAAATAATGGCAATTTAGAAAATAAACCAAGCAGCCTGGTTTTCTTTTCCTATGGTAACAAAGGCAAAGAGACTGAAGGGAATAAATAAACACAGTTCTTAAAATTCAGATAAAGAAATTCTTTCTGTATCATGCACATGGCATGAAACATCACTGCTTTTTCTTAAACCAATATAAGGCCAGTCTTCTGCAAGAGTAGCTCCAGTAATCACATGGTAGCACAGGGCAGTACCGCGGTACTACAGGGGTACAGTGCCATTTACTGAACAGGACCATAAGCACTCTTTGAAGGTGAAGAGGTTGATAAATTACAGAATGTAGGGAATATATTCCTCATTAGTACATCACAGTCATCTTGTAAACTTTTGGTTCTGATCACTGCTGCTGTATCAACCACTGGTGTGGCCAGGGTCCCATTTCCCATTAATCTCCTTGCCTTCAACAACACTTCTCCTAGCAAATGTATTTATCATTCTAAATGATTGGCAGCCTTCTCTACAGCCAAACAGTAGGAACTTAATAACTTACTTTTACGTAGAGCTGCTGAAACTCCTCAAGGTTCAGTCTACCACTTGGACAGTCCTTTAGAAATCCTTTGTACCACTGTTTTAGCTCGTGCTCATTGAATTCCGTGCTCTTCACCAGATCTTCCATCACTTCCGGGGCCAGCTTGCTATTCTGTTTCCCCATTCTGCCTTAAGAAAAAATAAATTAATCCAGTTAGCCAAGTTGTGGTGAACATTTTCCACTGCAATTAGTAACAAAGTTTGAACACACTTGTTTTGCACTGTGCTGTTTTTAGACAAACATAACCTCACAGATGTGCTAGTGAACAGCAACCTAAGCTCTACTTGAATATTAAGAGTCTGAAAATGGTGGAAAAGGCAATATTCTTTCACTTAGATGTCTTAAGGACTGGAAGCAGACAGTTTATTTGCCTTCAAATTAGTTAATTTTTAGCTCCTCTTTACACTAAGGCTGAAAAAGTTGACTTTGAATTTAACAAATTTTTTTCATAGGTTCTTGGATATCCACAGAATTCTTCTTTGTCTTGCAAATCTCTCCTAAGACAACACCCACATTGGCAGCCTCTCCTCACAGATCCAGGGCTGTGGACCTCACTGGAAAAACAAATGTAATTCTTACATCTACATGCACACATGCATGTGTTTGTATACATACAGGTGTGTATCTATGTGTAATATGTGATAAACCTTTTGTATGCACATTTATAAGTAGTTAACATAAAATATACAGAAATGCAGAATACGCCCAGGCGTATACATAAGTAACTATTTCAGTACTACTCATGTTGAGTTGGAGAGGTTTCTTGTTCCCTAGAGACCCTCTGAGATATTTATAGGCCCTTTGCCAAAGGTGTCCTTTGAGAGAACTTTTGAAAAATAATTTTCTTTATTTTTTTCCAATTCTACTACAGTTTCATAACAGTAGATGTCTTTTGGTTATTTTTTAATCAGATGACAGACAGTACTTAACTTGTCCTGTACAGCACTGCAAAGTGATGAATAATTTCTTTCCTGAGACTAGTTTAGCATTTCCATTTTTATCTCTCAGTATAGCATCTGTCTCTAATGACAGCACCACGCTGAGTGCATTGATTTCTAGCCCATATCACCACCCATTCCTCATATCAATCTATTGCTTTTGGCATCTTCCCCTATTACAAAGAGGAAGTTTCTTCCTCCACAGAAGGGCATATCTTGCTGTGTTGTAACCAGTCAATATAATTATGTAACTTCCTTTAGGGTCCCTTCCTTGAGCAGGCATGGAGTTAACTTTCTTCCCAGTGTGTGCAAGGTCAGTGCATTCTCCAGTGCCATGCTACCAGTGACACCAGGTCTCCTTCTGACACACCTCACTGCTCCTCTTCCTTCCCCAGCTCACCAAAACAGCACACAATTTGGTGCACATACATCCCTGACACTGAGAAAAAGCATGCCTTTCACTGAAGCATTCAGCCAGTACGAAATGGGGAAATTCAGTCATCACAAAGTCCAAAAATGGCAAAATCCATCAGGCTAGAAACTCCAGGAAGAAATGTCTCAATGCATTCAGGATATGGCTGTTAGACAAATAACTGCAGGTGGAAGTAGGCCACCATTTCTTTTTCCAGAAAGCATGATCCTCCTTCCCCAGGCTCTGCACATCTGTCCCCTACGAAAACTGCAAGATGCTGCAGTGCTCTCTCGCTCAAGGTTCTGTGTCTTCTCTGAACTACACAAACCTGCTGCAAGGACTCACGCATCTGAGCTGTTCATTAGGGGCAGCACACTGCATGCTCTGAACTTACTCGGAAGCTTTGCCAAGCTCCCACCCGCAAGTTTTGGTAAAGTAGCATAAATACAGGAGAGTTCAATCTTTCTGTTAATTGCTACAGTCTTAACTGCACATGCAGACATCCAGGAATTGGATGCTTTGACTAAACCAACAGTTTGCAATTCATAGTATTTAGAACAATTGCTACCTTCTTATCTGTGAAGTCCCCATCTTCTCATGTATGACACAGAAAGGCCAGGCAACTTGAAAGGAGTCCAGTGATCTTGTCAGGTTGTACAGAGAGACAATTAGGAAGACAAAAGCCCAGTTGGAACTCAACTTGGCCATGGGCATAAGGGACAACAAAAAAATTTTTACAGGTCCATCAACAATAAAAAAAGAATGAGGGAGAATCTCTATCCTGGGAACAGACCAGCTGTTCCCAGGAAGGTCACCCTCCTGAGCTCGAAGATAAGGATGGTGAACAGTACAAATGCCCCATAATCCAGGAAGAAGTAGTTAATGATCTGCTTCTGCACCTAGACACTCATCAGTCTATGGGGCCAGATGCCATTCACCCATGAATACTTAGGGAGCTGGCGGGAGCTCTCCATCATCTTTCAACAATCTTTGTCAACATGGGAGGTACCAGATGACTGGAAGGTGGCTGATGTGATGCCTATCTATAAGAAGGGCTGGAAGGAGGATTTGGGGAATTACAGACCTGTCAGCCTGACTTCAGTACCAGGAAAGATCAGTCAGTGCAGACAACACCAAATTGTGTGGGAGTGTTGATCTGCTCGAGGGCAGGAAGACTCTGCAGAGGGACTTGGACAGGTTGGATTGATGGGTCAAGGCCAACTTCTGAGGGACAATAAGGCAAAGTGCTGGGTCCTGGAGTTTGGTCACAACAGCCCCGGGCACCGCTACAGGCTGGGGGATGAGGGACTCAAAAGCTGCCCAGCTAAAAAGTACCTGAGGGGGCTGGTAGACAACCAACTTAATGTCAGTCAGCAGTGTGCTCAGGTGGCCAAAAAGGCCAACAGGATTCTGTCCTGGATCAGGAATAGTGTGGTCAGCAGGAGAAGGGGAGTTCTCGTGCCCTTGTACTGGGGTCTTCTTGTGAGGCCTCATCTTGAGTACTGTGTTCAGTTCTGGGCCCCTCATTATAGAAAGGACATTGAGATGCTGGAACATGTCCAGAGAGAGCTACCAAGCTTGTGAGGTTTTACAGAACAAATCATATGAGAAGAGGCTGAGGGAGCTGGGTAGGGTTAGTTTGGAGAGGAGGAGGTTGAAGGGGGACCTCACTGCCCTCTACAACGACCTGAAGGGAGGTTGAGGTTATAGAGGGTGTTGGCCTCTTCTTGGTGACTAATGACAGAACCAGGGGAAACGGTCTGAAGCTGAGGCAATGGAGTTTTAGATTAGATATTAGAAAGAATTTCTTCATAGAAAGAGTGGTGAGACACTGGAATGGTCTTCCCAGGGAGGTGGCTGAGTCACCATCCCTGGAGGTGTTTAAGAAGCATGTAGACATGGTGCTTTGTGACATTCTACAGTGGCAGGCATGGAGGGGGTTATTTTGTGTTTTTCCATCGATTACGTATTTAGGTATTTGTGGTGAGGCTATGGGTGGACTTGGTGATCTATTAGGTCCTTTCCAACCATGTTTATTCTGTGATTCTGTGAAACAGTCTCAATTTGCCATAATCTGCATTTATGGAGGCAGAAGTATACTAATACAGTTATTACTCTAGCTTCAACTCAGACGGCTTTTAAGTGAAACAATAGTCTGGTCTATTTGTTTTAATCTTTAAGGGCCTATTCCCCTTTTTGTTCAGCATTTCTTCTTTAAAGTGTGTTATCCTTTGCAGTCACAGGGTATTTCGATTGGGGTCCAGAGGATCCTTAAAGATTTTAGCAATTATATTAACTACCTTAGGTAGATTCATAAGGCATCTTCTGGCTCTTTTAATTTTGTCATGTGTGCTTCGACTTAATTTTTTTCACATGGATTCTTTTCCTCCCTAGTAACTACCTCAAGGAAACTTGCACATGAGAAAAAAAAGCGCCTTCAGTAGGAAAAAAATGGGTATTTTTGGCTGAGAACTTTTCTGTATTAGCAACTTTTCTTATTTCTCATATTAGTTTTATAGCCCTTGGACCTGGCACCAAGCAGAAGTAGAAGCAGAACTGTGAATCTCAGACAGTGTCTTCCAGATTTAGCTATGTTGTTCTCAGTAATACAGATGCAAAGCACTATAAAAAATTGAGTGTGTCTGCATGTATTGAAGAATACATGAATAAAGAACTGGACAAACATGTCCATACACATCCTTTTCTGTCATCAGATTCAGATAAAACAAGACACCAGTTTTCTATTTCTGATATAGGTTCCTAGTTTTAATTGGATGATTGCTCTGCCATAGGATATCCAGTAAGTCCCAAACACATTTCAGCCATCCCTGATTTACCTCACCATATAATATCCCTACTAAATGAAAACCACAGCTGACATCGTGATAAACACTCTCAGAAACTAAGTTTTCCACAGAAACAAACCAGTGTTTGAGGAAAGTATAATTTGGGACTGCTGGGTTCTGTACTTTTATGTGCTGCTCCAACACAGTACAGTGCATAGTCTGCCAGGCTCTGTTTGAGACAAGGGACTGAACAAGCTGACCCAGCTGGTCTTAATGTCTTCATGTAATTAGAGGCACCCATTCTTTCATCTTGTTTTAAAGTTCTTTTCTTATGGAATTGAATTATAATCTGCCAGAAGGCTCAAGAGTCTCATATAATTATCAAATATAAACCCTCACTTCTGGCTTATTTGGGAATAAAAACTCAAATACATAGATTATCTAGTTAATCATATTCTAACATCTTCTAGAGCTTCATTGAATCTCTTATTATTATTGAAAAAGTACAATAACCCATTAGCAACGAGTATGCCACTGCCAATACATTTAATTTTCTAAAATGCACACTATTTTTAATTAACTTATAATCATGGTTTCCCAAACATGTTCTTTTCCTTGTGAAAATCTATGAATAGGCATTAGGAAAAGACAGGAGAGAACAGCTGCACAATCACTAAGTTTTCAAGAGGAGGAAAGGTCATTCTGCAAGCATTTCTTTGTTTGGTAAATTTTGTTCCTTTAAACTACAAATTTGCATCCAACTTCCATGCTTCCAACCACGCAATGTGACAATCCAAGGACTGTTATTCATCTTCTGTTTTCTAATTGGCAAAAATCATGAAAGGGAAAAAAAGAAAGGCAAAACAAACCAAAAACACCCAACATGCTTTGATTTCAAACCATGGTGGGGGAAAAGATTCACGATAAACAAGGAGCCATGCACGTGGGTGGCACCTAGCATCAGTAAAGGCATCACTTCTGTTCCCAATGAGATTACTTTGGCAGGAGAACGCTCATTAATAATAGCAAGGGCAACACAATGCAAATTAGAGAGCAAGAAAAAACACTAACACTCTACTGTTGTGTCTCAAGTAGAAACAGCAATGAAGCTTGAATTTAAAAACATCCTCTTGGATAAGCTGTTGCAGAGAGGCCATCAGCTACCCTGAGAAACAAGATTTACAGAAATGCCTAGTATAGAAGTACTTTGGTACTTCACTAAGCAAGTTGCGGCTTTTACAGGTCCATAGGAGATTCAGACATAAATGATGGAATTTTATTAAACAATCCCCAATCAAAAGCACTCCAGGCTATGTCAGCAACAGGCAGGGAAAACATAAGGATGCATTTGTCTTTGCTTTTTGCCACACCAGTATCTGGGAAGCTGGAAAGTGCTGTAGCAGCAGCTGGAAATTACTCTAAAATGACTCAGCAGCATGGATGAGCAAACTGATTTTATATGATTTACTGGGGGCTTTGGAGGTAACGGTCATTAAGACACACGCAGAGAGTTTTAAGTTCATACCTCATTTTAAAACGTATTTTCCTCTTTCATATGTTTTGTTTGATATCTTTCCTGTGATGTTACCACGTATCCCATAAGTGCTTGTGCTGTTTCAAATGTTCTCTGCCTGCCACACAATCATCAGCCAAATCTCCTGGACAATAGCAAGGTTTGTTCCCTGAAATATTTTACAGTGACTTATTTCACAGATTTATCCAGTCTGCCTCTCCCACTTGGCTTGCAAGTACTAAGCTGACAGTGTGAGCACAGTTCAACAAATCCAAATTTTATTAAAGACCTAAAGAGAAAAATTAAAATTCCAAGAGCAAGACGTGACTTACAGAAGTTTGTTTGCTGTTTAACAATTTCAAAAGACCTCCAAACTGTTGCTAACATAGCTCCATCCCCCCTGCTTCCTCTTTTCCTCCTCTCCATTCCGCTTTGGCCTCTTCAGCAAGTGTTCAATGTTTAAAGGGACCAAGTGCAAACAAATATAACTCTGGCTGTTCCTAAAGAAGAGTAAACCAAGTGCTGCCAAAGATCCTGTACTTGTCATGAAAAAGAACCTGAATTCCTTTGAGAAGACAGCACCAACAACATCCAACCACATCCCTAAAACCCCAGTTCTGGGCCATTTTACTCACTTTCCTTAAGGCCAGTTTTACAAACTCATTATCTTTTCAGGCTGTTCTAGTTAAATTGTTGCCAGCAGTTGGATGTCAGTAATCTTTCACCTCTGCTCAGCACTTCTGAGATACATATGGAGCACTGGGTCAGCTGCTGGAGTCCTTGTACCAGACAGAAAAGGACTAAATGGAAATGAGTTCAGCTAAGGGCTACAAAAGTAATGAATGGATTTGCGTATCACTCATTCAAGGGAAGGCTGAGAATGCCAAGGCTGTTCAGGTTGGTGAAGAAGCAGCTCAGGGTGCTTGAACACCCAGTATGAACAAGAGATGATAGAAACAGACCTCTCTCAGGGGTGCCCAGACATGCAAGAGGCATTAAGCAAGAACTGAAATTCAGAAAATTGTCTGAATGCAAGAAAATGTTTCTTTACTTTTCAGGTAAACACTGGAACAGATGAGCCAGAAAAACTGGCATACCCATCTCTGAAGACAGTCAAAACCCAACTGCACACCACTCTCAGCAATCATCGCTAGCTGATTTTGCTTCAGCAGGGGTGTGGATGAGAACATCTTTGGAGGCCCCTTACCAACATCAGTAATTGTGTGAAACAGTTAAGGGGAGACAGTGCTATCATCCAATCCTCATTTCACTGAATTCCCTCTGTGTGTAGCTGAGAGAAAAAGGGCTCATCCAAAAAGATATTTTTGAGACAATGTACTGACTGAGTGCAGTCTCCACCTTCCCTTCCCTGACTTCAGTACAGGGACATTTGCCTCATGTCCCTGGGCATAGACACACAACTGAACAGGGCTATCCCATCTCAGTATATTCTGGCTGCTTTGACCTGTCCACGCTTACACTCTTTTCGCAATAATCCTGCACATGCTGAAATGAGTAGTCCACCAACACCTCTGCAGCCTCATAAGATCATGCATTAAATGAGTTCTCTTCTATGGTGACTGTTTTTCTTGCTCTTCCCTGACTCTAGGAAATGAGAATGAGTTGTGTGGACTATGCCAGAAACAAATGACAACACTTGCTTTGCCAGCTCAGCTGTGCTGGCAGGCACTCATTAGATTGGAAAGAAAGCTGTGGTTCATCCCCACCCCTCTGCCCACTCCCGGTCCACAAGCTCCCACAGGAACGTGCCAACTCCTGGGGACTACTTGTGAAAATGAGGCACTGAGTAGGCAAGTGTGGTGGGTGTCTTTGCAATCTTTGACACAATACAAATTTAAAAATGGTACATTAAACACCATATAGACTCCAGCATACATATATATGCAGGGGTACCAAAATGCCAAACAGCTAAATGCTGGGGAAAGCAGAGAATTATGACTATAATCTACAATAACAGAATAATTTTCATGTTATTTTTGAGCAGGCGGTTTATCAGAGTCCCAGCTGTGTGCTGGTAATAACTATAACTCTTGAGAACTCCCAGCATTGTTCCTCTCTCCTCAGGCTACTTCTGACACTCTTTTCTCTACTAATGTCAGCATGCAGGATACAGAGAAGCAGGCTATCAAGCCACACAGATGCCTCATTTATTCAAATGCACTCATTGTTTCACAGAAATAGAAACCTGTCTTTCACAAACAAAAAAGCCCAAGAAGCCCAAGATACCATATCCAAAGTCCCATAAAAGTAAGTACCTAAGGAAACATTATGTGTGCAAAAGAAGAAGGATTCTCCTATCCAGACCATGAACAAAGACTGTAACTAGAACTAACTTGTCCAACAGGAGTGTTTCAATGGCAGGTGACACAAAACCAAGTGTTGCAGCCAATACACTTAAGGAAATAGATGCCACTTAAAGGAACCTTGTCAGGCTTGAGAAGTGGGCCCGTGCAACAATTAAGTTCAAAAGCCAAGTCCTGCATCTAGGTCAGAGCCACTGGTGCATGAAAAACTGGACATGAGCCAGCAATCACCTTGTGTTTTTTGTCTGGAAAGCTAGAGGTATCCTAGGCTGAATCAACTAAGTGTGGCCAGCATGCTGAGGGAGGTGATTCTACCCCTCTGCTGTGGTGAGACTCCACCTGCAGTCCTGTGTCCAGCTCTGCAGTCCTCAGCACAAGACAAGACATGGACCTGTTGGAGCAGGTCCAGAGCAGACCATTAAAATGATCAGAGGGCTGGAATCCCTCTACTGGGGAGGGCAGGCTGAAAGAATTTGTGTTGTTAAGCCTGGAGAAGAGAAGGCTCTGCAAAGAAGAAAGACGAAGAAAGATTTCTAATACTTACAGCGCTTCCTTACAAGAAAGATTAAGAAAGACATTTTATGGAGGGCTGTAATGACAAAGCAAGGAGCAATGGTTTAAAAATGGTTTAAAATGGTTTACACTGGATATAAGGAAGGTAATTTTTACTATAATGGTGATGAGACACTGGAACAGGCTACCTAGGGATCATCATTGGATGTGTTCAAGATTGTGCTTGATGAGGCTTTAGGCAACCTGGACTAGTGAAGCATGACCCCGGCCATGGCAGAGGGATTGGACTAGATGATATTTAAAGGTCCCTTCCAACCCTAACCTTTCAATGATTCTATGCCTCCTATGCAACCCGTGAAGCACCTCCTCATGTTAGTAGTCCACACAATTTCTAAGCCAGCTTGTATGAAACAAGGATAAAGCTTGCATAGCAGAACCACACTGGACAAGGAAAGCCCTTTCTCTGCCCCCCACACCAAATACAAAGAAGAGATAAAGACATTTTAGAGAAAAAGGTCCTGGTACTGTTACACATGACTCAAGAACTGTGGACACCCTCCCAGTAGTACTTTTGGGAGAAACTGATTATTTGGTATAGGTAGCATTAACATCTTTTCATACTAGTATATTGCCCATAAATTACCTCAGGAACATGTCCCCCCCATGCAGAAGCAAACCCCATACTGAACTGCCAGCTTGCTCCACACAGAACTTAGGGCTCTAAGTTTTTAATCAAACTGATGTTACCCATTCCAAAATCATACGAAGTCCACCAGTGAAAAATATGGATTTGTGTGTGTTTGTGTAAACACCATACTGAATACTGAAGTTAGAACCAGTCATCATTTACTGCTGCTGATGTAAACCTCAAATCAATGGTGAAATGAACAAACTAGGTTCTGATTTATATTACAGTACAGCAAAAACTGGAATAAATTCAGATTACTTTACTGGCTTTAGCAAAAATCAGATTCAGGCCTGCAATTTCTCTGTGTAAAAAAATGGGGAAAAATACAGAATAATGACATTAAGGAATGCAATTATCCAACTGAATTGAATAATACACGCAGAGAAGAGGTTTAAGCAAAAGAAGAGAGATATATTTTTAAATTTTATTTGAAAGAAGATGGATATTCAATTAGATTCAAGCAATAAAAAAAACATTTGAAAGGGTAAAAGCTGTGCAAGAGGACTCTCTGACATAACAAAGACTGTTATGTAGGGCTTTTTTTTATCTAGGTGACTAGGAAGTAAATATACCATTGCATTTATACCATTAAAAGTGTGGAATGGTATAACCTAAACTGTCGATGTGTGGTCTACCTCTGCCCTCCTCTCATTTGGATGGAACATTGCTTAAAATAGGTCAGAGCTGCCTTTCCTCCTTTGCAAGTGGATAGAGAAGGAGCTATGTGGCTTAAGTAGAGAATTATGTGGGTTGTTCAACAAGACAGAAGAGCTCAGAAAAGCCTTCAGACTCTACCAGTTACCTTTAGACTTGTACACACAGGGACAGAATCCCTCTTTTCCTTTCTCTTTCTCAGTCTTTTTTTTTTTTTTTGTGACCATAATGAGGAGAGTTTCCATATTTCTAGGGAAAGCTTAGGATCTGACCCTTAAAAAAAGTTTTGTTTCTTCCGTAACTCTGTTATTTGGCTTTCTTGCACACCATAACTCAGGTGGGATTTTTTTGTTGTTGCTGTTTTATTCTTCATGTTCACTTCTTCTCCCATATTTAAACAGATTTTGGTGACTCTAGATAATTTAGCAATTAATTTCTGAAGAGATGCTTGTTAATGCTGAGTGTCATACAAACACAGAAATATATCTGTTGCCATAGTTTCCTTCAGCTACTGGTTCGGTTTCTTCCAACTATGGTGATCCAGAAGTGTGAGTTTAAAAAGAAGTCTTTTTTTCAGCAGTTCAATATGTATTTTCTTCACCAGTCTACTGTCTTCAATTTTGTCCTTGTAGATAATAGTATTAATCTGCATGAAGAATATTTACTGTACCTTTTCATAGCGATTCATATGCTGGCTACCATTCCAATTGCCTGATTACGCAGAACGCACTAATATCAGAACTTTAATTCCTGTGACAACTTTTTGCAATCTTATGCCCAATATAATAGATTTTGATTGATTTTTCTGCTTTTTCATTCTAGAATATGTTTTCCTGTAAGCTTTCCCTTGTGAAAATGCCTTAATAGGTTAACAAAAATCCATAACCTCCTGGATATCACTAATTCAGAATGGATTCACACATCTGTCCACTGTTCTGCATTCCACTTCCTTTGGTTTAGCTGCTGCAAAATATATCTATTTGGAGGGAAGAGTTGACAAGGAATGCCTGAACATTACAGCTTCCTGGGCAGGTTTCAGTATTCTGGAACCCTAAGATCACTTCTATGGAGACTAAACAGACATCTAGTTTATTTAAGCCAAACTACAGAAGCATTTACTTCGCTTGTCTGCTATACTGTTTGTTAATATGTAGAGACTAGTGTTAACTAACTCCTACTTTCTTTTAGTTTAAAACTATTGATGATTCATGCTTGGGGATAAAGAGTTTTCACTTTGCCATTGCCTTGACCACATTTACATATATGCACCTTTTTTGTTTTCATTAGTTTTTGTTTGTTTATTCCATTGTAATTTCCTATTAAAAAGTAATACTTGCTTTCTCTCCACTTCTATCATAGCAGGTCTTCATATTTACTATCAGTTTGCTTTATTGTTAGTTTGAAAGTCACCATACTCTTCCATTTGATATGTGCAAAGCCAAATTTCCTAAGCTGGTTTGATTAGCAAGGGGTACTTTGAATGATTACTTTCTAGCCTCATTTTAATTTGAGTTTAAATCTATTACATGGTTTTTCAGGACTGCATCTCTGACTCATAAGTCTTTACTAAATGGTACAGGCTTCACTCTTCATTTATATCCATATCCCTAATCACTTCTGTTAAACAATACTGCCCTACTTTTCTGCAAAGGCGGATTAACCACATCAAATGTTTGGTTAAAATTTCCATTGTCTTTGGCCTCTGCAGCCAATGGAGATGGCCAGAAATTTCATAGTGATTCACCCCATGCAGAGAGAGGTGTCTGAACAAGGCACGATGAGTGTATGTATGCTTATTTTAAGACAGGATGAATCATCTTCTACCAGTGTTTCTTTCTGCTGCTTGTAGAAGCAAACTTGTAAACATGCTTGGAACTGAAAGTGGATTTCTAAATGCTTCAAGTGAAGTAAGAAAAACCCTACCTTGCTCATGGACAGTGGATAACAGAATCAAAATGCTGTTCCTGATCTCACCAGGAATCAGACGCATTAGCCTGTTCCTGATCTCACCAGGAATCAGACGCATTAGCCAAAGTTAAGTATTATTCCTACGTATCACAACATTTACTCTGGTGTTATTAATGCTGTTACAATATGCTGCTGTACCAAACACAGGCATTCTTTCCTGAACTGCTACTTCCTTCCATCAAAGAAGTGGAAAAATTAACTTTTTTCCAGCCCTGCCTCCCTACCCCAATCCAATACAGATTTTCGTAGCTGAACCACACAGATCAGGTTGATTAAAATTGTTTCATTATGCCCCTGTTATTTACCGTTTTCTCCCTGGTATAGTTCTTTGACAAGTCCTAAACTGAAACAGCAAGAGTAATATTTCTATTATTATTAAATACATTACTGTTTAATAAGAAATTTCACTCTGACCATCTAAACACTACATTAAAGTTTGTTCTTCTGTGACCCATTCCTAATATCCACCTTTTTCTTTATCATCATATCTTCATTAGAAGCCATGTCTAACAATGCAAGGCACTGTCTCATTGCTTTGGATTCAACACAGAAAGTGGGCATTATGGTGCTGTATGGTGCTCCAGTGTCTCCTGGGCTTAACAGCAGCAAAATCAGTGCCTAGACTGATCCATCTCTCTTCTCAATTCATAAAGCAGTGATAGGGTCTCTTTTTCATCTTGTTCATGCTCCTAACACCTGTGATGAGAACTCTGACAGATAAAGGGAATCAGCATATGGCCTATAGATAGTGTTGTGACAACTGAAATTAACATAAGGTAAAATGTGCAAATACATTTTCAATCTTTTGCTTTCATTCTCTTTATGCATGTAAAAGGAAGGCTTAACACTTTGGATTTACCTCACTTTTGCACATTTATCTGTGATGTGAATGAGCTGATTTCAACTGATGGTTTTGACTCATTACTAATATAGTCATTACACATGACTATATTATTGCAGATATTAACAAAGTGCTTAGCAAGAAAGTAGACTGCAGTGTCTTATTTTACTAAAAATCTTTCAAGTTAAAACAAAGTGTTTACGTCATTGTGGCTAGTGATCTACTGGTGCAACATTCGCCCCAAATTCATTATAAACAAATCATCAGATCTATCCCTTGTGACTGCTGCAGATGGAGCATGATTAAACGCGGAAGAAATACATTACTGAGAAGATGAATCATAATTCCATAGAATGCAATCAATAGCTTTACACTTTTAAGTTGGACATTAAGGGGCAGTCAAAATGTTACTCATATAAACAGGTGAGCAAATGAATCACAAAGGCAGCTTGAACAGGAAAAAATATGACCAGCAATAACAAGAGACTATCAGACAAATACAGAAGAGAACCTGAAAATGTTTTCTTTAGATGGAATTTGCAAATAAAAATTCCTTAATTATACTACTATGAAATGCAAAGATTCTCCATGTCTTATGATGACCATGATTGTTTGAAGTAAATGTAATAATTAGAGTGGTTTTTTGGCTTGTTGAAAAAACATTTTGGTTCCTTCAATCTATTTCTAAGCAGGCAAGTTGGTAACCATCTCACAGCAGTGAGGGCAAGGTGTAGTAGCAACTATCTAAGAGTCCACTCAGGTCAACTCAGATTCATGGATACGGGGTGTCTCTGCTGGTCCCTGAGTTAGGATCTGCTAGATCCATGTTGAGGTCTCAGATACTTTAGGGTCTTTCAGCACTAGAAACCTCTGCTTAAGGAGATGAGTTAGCTGAATGAGATCTTGCTCACCTAATTTACACAGCTGACATTTTACATCAGCTAAGAGTCAAAGTGCCGTGTTTTGGGAGAAAATCTGTAGCAGAAACCCTGCTCACCTAAATTAATTCATCAAGCTCATATCTATAGGTTCTTCCTCTGGAATCCATGAAAAACAGCTGTCTTCTCCTTCTCCTCACGCTAGGAGGATGCCTTTGTGTTGTGGTTTTACAGGAAGCAGATACAGCATTTTCCATACACATTCCTCAAACTACAACACTTTGCTATGTACCTTTGCTAAGGCTGGCTGGGAAGTAAGATGTCTCTGACCTAGCTGTTGGTGTGAAATGCTGTGTTAACCAACAAGCTGCCAGCCTTCCTATCCATACTTGCTAGGACACATGCAACCAGCAGAGTCAGCTGCCATATCAGCAGTGGCAAAAAGAGAGCTGTTTAAGCTCATCTGTTTTCTGTGCCTGTCCATATACACTGTCCCCTTTGCTAATTTATAGAATAATGCTACAAGACATACAAATCATATTGGTCTTCAAATCACTTTTTGGCCGTGACCAGTACCTCGACAGACAATGGAACAAAAGAGTCAAAGCTGCGAAAATGAACTGGTACAATCAGAACTTTATTTAAAGTATTCATTGTGCTTTCTCCTTCAGGATTTTAACTTTTCAGAGCTGCCAATCCAATTTCTGTCATAAAGCACACCATTAACTGAAAATGTAAAAAAGGATTTAAAGCAGATTGATACCATTATTTCTTCAGTACAGCATATCTATTTTACATAGGCAAACCCAGCATCAAAAAGCAATAATGCACATAACCACTACCTAGTATTCCTATTTAACTAGCACATGCTAGTATTCTGACATTTTAAATCAGACTGACAGAAAATATACATTTTCTCCAGAGAAAATATGTTTTT
>VZRI01009569.1:44444-68830 GCA_013397515.1 Upupa epops
GGGGGGGGGGGGGAGGGAGAATGCACTCTGACATTAATATTGATAGAAACTGCAAAATGAGCAAAAAGGAAAAGCAAGACAAAGCAAAAGGAAAGCTGGCCGTCTCTGAGGAGACTCTAAGTCCCTGGTACAGGAATCTCATTATTATTTCATAACCTTAATGGCAAACCTTTAATCCTCCTGTATGTTCTTCATAACAAAAAAATTAATTACAAACACAAACCAAACCATCTTGAATAGGCAGTAATTGAAAGCTGTTAGCTCTGACTTCTAGTTCTGACTTAGTTTATACACTACAGTTGTTCTCAGAGACATCAAAGTAAAACATACAACTTTTCAAGAGTCTCAAATATGAATCACATCATATGGTCTTTTGTTAAAAGATAAGCTGCAGGGAGGCAGGGAAAGACAGAAAGCCTCTCATACTAAAAGACTGCATAATTTTATTATTACATACATTAGAAATAACTGAAACAATGTCTTCCAACTGTTTTTCAATGATGGTTCTGCTAGCATAAAATTTTTATAGCAACTGGTTATTGTGGCTGTACTAACAAAACTGATATACTTGCTGAGCTGAATCTGTATATGTAGACGTGAGGTGTTTTGGTGAAAAAGATAGACAAGAAAAAGAGAGAGTCTAAATTTCAGTAGTATTTGCCATGGCCAAGAATAATAAAATCTAAACTGAGGAAAGACAAGTCAACAGAGGAGATCTATACAATGCATCACACCTTTGTAGTACTACACATTCCAGGAGAACTTGGAACTTGAGAAGTATCTCAACTTGCGAAGGACAACACACAAGGCGTAATCTACTTCTTGTTGGGGTTTTTTACTTTCAAGGGATGCTTGCTTTTCAGATTACTTTCTTAAATGTTGTTCTTCTAGTATGCACAGTTCAGGAATTATCTTGACACATGCAGAAATTATGATGACAGAAGGTGAGTAAAAAATATGCTAGCAACATTTTTGATTTGGATGTGAGTGGATGTAGAATTCCTTCAGCAAAGCTCTTGAGCTGTTACAAAGGAACAGCTCTGAGCCAGACTGAAGTAATACATCAGAAAAAAACAGTGAAGAAAAACATCAATGGAAGCTATAGAAATGTTTAAACTATGAAATTCACCAACTATACTGAGTTCTTGCGTTTGTCATCACCAAGACAAAGCAATTGCTAAAGGCCGCTAACATAGACAAGTTGACTCAGAAATGTTCTCAAAGGTCTCAAAATTGCAATCCTAAAATTCCAACCAGCTTGCGGTTCCATTAAGTTGTCTAGGAAAATAGAATTTTATTGTGATTCAGTGCCCACCTCTGGTAGGCCAGGACCCCTGGGAAAACTATTATAGAAAATCTAGTAAGAAAAATGCATTCTTATAGGCTGCAAAACCTGGAAAGCATGGCATGTAACCCTAATTCTCAAGGGGCAGGATGTGTCTTCCCAATTCAGGGCAGTCTGTCACTGCATTTTCCATAGGAACAGTTGAGGCCCATAGAACTGGATTACAAAGGTGCCAGACAGAAACTGAAAAGTAGCCATAAAAAGTCAGTTCCATTTTAAAACAGAGTTATAAATGCTGAGACAACTTTCAGGGTCTTGCTGAAGCCGATCAGGTAGTATTTCTCCAAGATAAAGGGGAATTGTTAGATGAAAGAGGCAAGGATGGCCAGCCTGATCAACATTCACTCTGCTGTGCCTTTCACAGTAACTGCAGCTCCCTGGTGACAGGAGTCAGCAGTGGATGAAATAATTTTATTCACAACTATGACATTAAGCAGCTGCAACTGTATTGACAGCTACCCTGGACTATATAAGTCAGTAGAATCTAGAAAGCTAGAAGTATCAAACACTGCCTTCCTTGGCATTACCTCATGATTAGTTCACTCATCTTTGGAGAATGCGGAAGTGAAAACATTTATGGTAAGAACTGGTTGTTGTCCTCTCTAATGACTCCTCAGGCTGAGAGTGACTTTGAGGATGATACAATCTCTTTCATATTTCTTCTATTCTGCGGTAAGATGCCAAACAGGAAGACACAGTTGCTTTACAGGCAGTACCATCTTCACCATTTAATTACATCCACAGCTTTTTTAATGTCAAAAATGTCCCACAGGTTTAGTATGGAAACACAGCATTTACAGTAGGATTGAAATTGCCTGCCTTTAAAGTTCTCAAATTCTGGTGTCTACAGTAAGATTGGCCATGAAGGCCAACAGAGACACAATCCTCTCCAGATAGCAATTCAGAATGTTATCTGAGCCATCTCTCCTAGGATGGGATGAGTCATACTTTGGAGGTGCTATTCCCTCTCCATTGATTCTCCAAGCTATCATGTCTAATAATCACTGATTAAATTAGCTTCTCTGAATTTGTCTGATCCCCTTTTGTCTGCATTTATTTCCTGGTTGCTACAACATCCTGTGGAAATCAGTTTCATAATTTAATTAAATGTTACACAATAATTTCATTGGTGACCCTTTTCTTGCACTTTGAGAAACAGTGACTATTTCTTATTTTCCTGCTCTTTTCACTCATGAAATAGATAGAATCTTCCCAGCATATAGTTCATGTTCCTAACCAACTTTACTCCTTCTTTCTAGACTTTTTATGATTTCATGAACTATCATATAAGTAACTACAATCACAGTTAGGATGCTACACGTTTCTATAATAGATTATTTTTCTACTTCTGACCTAGTATTTCCTAGCCATTTTAACTGATACTTGTCATGAACTGACAATTTCAGAAATCTATCCTCAATAATGCCCAGTTACACTCTACTAGTTAACCTATGGTCATCAATGAATTGTATCTCACAGACCTGTTGCTATAATCAAAGACTGAAAACTTGCTATTTTACATATTCATGTATTCTAGCAATCTGTGAAGAAAAGTGATCATTTAGGATGGAAATAGTAAGATTTCACACGCTGACCTCTGGTCTTCATCTCCTGTTTTTGTCACTGAACAAAAGTGAAGTTTTTGATAGGAATTTGGTCTTGAATTAAAGCTTGACCAGGTCTACCGTTGGATCAGGCCTTGCTGATGCTACGTGTTGTAATGGTAGAGCTGATAACTCTCACTGGTGTGACAATACAGGGGAAAAGTTAAAGGAAATGAAGGCTACACCTTAGAAATAAATAGCAGAATAAAATAAAGCTGTAACAACAGAAATTTCCCAAATCCCTCAAATCCAGCAGCAAGTAGCACAGTAATCTTAAAAGCTATTATGACACATGCCAGGAGTCTGAAACAGTCAGTAAATCAAAAAAAAATGGGTGGCTGCCAGAAGGCAAAGAATTGTTTGAGTTGGTTGTAGCTGTAGGAATTCTTTCCCTTGGTCATGTTTTCTTTTCCTGAAGTACCCCAACAAGACTCAGTACAAAGAGAAACTGCTACAGAATCCCCTCTGGAACTGAACGATGATGGGGTTTTGGTACTAATATTTTTCAATCTCCAAGACAAAAGGGAATACAGAACAAACAACAGTCAGGAAACCTGCCTAATTTTTTAGGATGGAAACAATCCCTTCATTTTTCCTGACCAGAGCAGCCCCACTGGAGTGGCCAAACAAGAGAAGAGGGAAATGAGTGTATTTCAAGAAATAGATTCAGGTAAAAGGATCAAAAATCTTTATCATTTGTAAAAAAATGTATTATGTTCTGTGGGAAAATGAAGGAACCCTGGAGCTGGAAAATGTATAGACTTCAAGGTAAGTGATATAAATAACCAGATTTAGAGACATGTAATCACTTCTACTGGACTAGTGGCTACTGTAGAGGCTGTTACCTAGTTGCCTCGGTTTGTTTCCAGTCAAGTAAGTCAAGGTGACATTCTGTATAAATGTATCAACCATCTCCCCAGCAGCCTGAGTGCTCCGATGGAATCTCACCAAGTACACAAATAGGTGTGCAAATCACATCTGAAGTATTCAGTTGCTGCATTACTTGCTCAAAATCCAGCTTAAACTCTGTCACTTCTACTTTCTTAAGAATATGACACCAGCCTACAAAGCAGACCTGGCACGAAATTTCACAGTACTAGCCTCTACATCCATGCTTTGTCATACATAGGACCACTTAGCATTTTGGAGGTCCAAATTTCTCTCACACTGCTGCTGTAAACATTCAGGTTGGCATTTGATTCTTCATGAAAACAGCCTGGCACATGACTAGTAATCATGTCACATTAATGTTAGTCCTGGACAGCTGTGAGTGCCAAGCTGTGAGTGCAAATTAATAAAGTGGGGGGAAAAATATGCATGACAGCCCCTTAAATTTCTGGCTTTAATAGTGCTGAGAAACATCAACATGTATATAGATATAGACATGCAATAAATGTAGGCTAAGATGGTTTTATTATACAGATGTGCCTAGCGTTAGAGTGTCAACACAGTATTAGCATTGCTCTGCTCATAGAGAGTTTGTGAATCTCAGCATGAAATTGTCCCTTTTCTTCTTCCTTGTCCAATCTTTAATCTTTTCCCTGCACTTCCAGCTGCCTGGCAGCATGTTTCCAAAGTTTGTCCAAATATATCAGTAGCAGCTCATCCTGACTCTTTCCCATCCTGGCCTTTCCTAACTCCTTCCTTCCTGCCTGGCTCTTATTCTCGAGGAAGTGCCAGTTCTGACCACCACTAGTGTTTTATCTGAGCTTTTTCTTTTCATCAGCAAGAGCGCTAGCAATCATGTTCACAGTATGAAAGGTGTATATGTAAGGTAAACCAAAAGATGTAGGCTTGGTTAAGCTGCAGAGGAATTCCTCTAGGCAACATCTTACTGACATTTAAACAATTGGGGCATCTTCAGACACAAAGATAACAGAGCCACTGCCAAAGAGCTGAAAGGGATGGATGCCCAGGGTGTCAATAGGGCTATAAGCCAGTGAACCAGAGGGACCAGGGGCAGGCCTCAGCATGTTTAAATGATGCTGCACACTATACAGTACTTGAGAGCATTTTATGTCACTAGTATTTGTACTTTATGTTTTGTAAACTAGCTACACTTCTCAAAAAAAGCCTTGGCAAAACACTAGGGAAAACTTTTTTTAAGGTTAAAGGGAAAATTCTCTTGTTTTTGACAGGCACGGGAAAGCCCTGAGAAGCTGCAATTCCTCAACCAAAGAAACAGTTACTGTCTTGAGATTTCCATCAAGTTAGTGCCTGACACCAAATAAAGCCTCGTTACTCTGATTATTCTTAGCTGATGTCATACCTCCTCCCTATTCCAGTATCTGTGCCTCAAACATTTTTAGAAACATTATTTTTCCCTAAGTTGAAAGGAAAAATGTTGATTTACGACTCCTATAACCTAGCCAGGATACAGAAGGACATCAAACCACCAATTTATAACTTAATCTGTTCCCTCAAGAGATTGAATAAAAATAGGATTCTTAATTATTAATGATGACAGTGAATAACAAAATAAGTCATAACTTTTAAAACTTTCATATAATCAGGGACCATAAAAAACTGAGCTATTGTATTACAATGCCAAACTATTTAACGATTCAAAGAAAACCAAGAGAACACTCTTTTCCTCGAATTCAGCATCCACAAACCAGCACAGAATAGTAAATGGGAAGTTATTACACAGTCAGTAGTAAGGAACTTGACTAATCCAGGTTATTTCTACCTGGGTGGTAGCTATTATGAGTTGGGTATCTAATATAAACTAGTCATCAAGGCTCCAATGCACAATGGAGAGAAACAGGCACCCAATTCACCAAGAGGCAATTCATTCTAGGCTAAAAGTATATATACAAGATAAGTGGAATTAATTGCTCTCTGGAGATGCCTACTCTTGTTTGACTTACAAGAAAGCCCATGCAATTAGTTTAGACTAAATATTTAACTTCTAGACAAATAGAATGGCAAGGGAAAAAATAAAATTCCTCCCCTTGAGCTTGGGCCATTTTGGGGCCAATTACTGAGCCTGTAATCACACTGTGCTTCAGTCCCTGTGACACACACCTAGGTACTACTTGACTAGCAAAGTCCAGTGAGGAGGCAGACGATCTTGGCTGAACTTGTGGGACAAAATACCTGTTCAGTTTTACAGCAGCCCTTGCGTAGACACCTCCCAAAAAACTGTCTTTATGCCAATGCGGTCAGTTACCAACCTGTTTCAAACAGCTCCAGATTTACTAAAAAAATCACATGGCTTTATGCTCTCCAATTTCTCTGATCCTTGTTAGGCCATTGTCCTATGTTCATTCAGTTATTAAGCTTCTCTTGGGAAAAAATTGTGACTATGTTATTTTAATTATTTTAATTATTTTTAAATATATTTTTATTAGTTTTGACAGATTAGTACCATTGACTTGCTGACACTACCACAGGGAAAGGTTTAATTCTAACTGGCTCCAGCCTGTGGTAAGATATAGAAAAGAATGCATGTGTTTCAACAGTATTTTATTTCTAGAAATATTTTATTATTATAATTCCATACTAATGTCTCAGTAAAAGGTAACTAAAAATAGCATATCTATCTGGTTTTACATAGAAAATTAGTTGTTAACATTCTCACTGCACCTACAATGCTTAGTTTCAAGCATACATTTGTGGCTATCCTCTAAGTCCTACTTCTCTGAACAGCACAGGCCATTTTAACATTTTAAGAGGACTAAGTTACTAGGCATCTAGTAACTTACTAAGTAAATGAATTAAACAGGTTGAAGCGAATCCAGTCACACCAAGGGTCCCAGTTCAGACACTAAGTAACTCCCTTTAATTCCACATCTCTACATTCTTGCTTTGCTTAAAGAACTGTCCTCTAAATACGGAAATGGCAATTGTCATTAACCTTACCCTTAGTTAAGCTTCTTTGATTTACTTTCAGCCATGACATACACTCACTTCGTCCTTGCTTCTGCTCTCTAAAGCAGTTTATAAAACTTAAAAAAAGAACCGCTTTGTATCATATGGAAAAATAACTGCAGTAAGGAACAATACCAAGGCTGAAAAGCCTAAAATTAGATCTGCAAGCTTTGCTTTCATTGGCAGCAATGTGCACACATTCATATTGTCCCAATCCCACATTCTACTTCTATTCTTGTGAAATACATTACCTTCTGAAAAAGACGTAAAGTTTAAAATTAGCAGATCTCTCTAATTCAAGGTGATTCTGACCTTGGTTATTGGGTACTTTGATCATGTTCCACTGTTAGTAATTAATAGTGAATTACAAGATCACCTTATTTTCAAAAGCCGTAGCAAAGAAAAACCATTTGCAGAACAAAAAACTGAACATCTCTGAAATGGTGCCCAGAATAATCCTGTAATTTCCAGGTTGCTTTTTTCCTCCCATCTTAAGAAAACTCAAACATAAATCTAATAGCTGTATTTTCCTATCTTGAATGCAAGCTAGTGAAGAGATATGCAATACGTGCAATTGGTGCTGGGCAACATGGGACTAACAGGGATAATTTAGTCATAACAGGTTACCATTCACAATATTCTCTTCTCAGCTACATCCATTCAGTTCCCACTGTACAGTGGAATAAATAAGAGCTCATGTATCCAAAAGGTCAAACTTCATGGATTTTCAAATAAGAAGAGCCACAGAGAGACTGATGATACCTACTGCCTTAAAGATAATGCAAGCTGTTGCTAGTGTAGTGTTTATTTTGAGTGTCTCCTTGTGGAATTTCAGGATAAAATGTGAGATTGGCAGTACGCCTGAAGGGAGTATAGTTGGAGCAGTCCAATTTCAACAGACTATCAAGATGAACTGTTGGGAGTTATTTTACAGGTTTATGGCTATAGCTTACTCTGAAGCACAATGTTATTAATATTTATGGAACACCACAATATAAATAGCAAAACTACATCCACCACCTAGATACCTGTGGTATGCTATGACAGAGCACTTTTTAGACAACTAAATGTCATTAAACGTGCCACAAACACTGTCCTTGAGTTGGGGTATTAGGCACAGATAGAAGTACTGAGCAGTTACATCCATGTAAAGATGTTGATGTGGATCTCCAATGCAGCACTAGCATTAACAGCCTTAGGCACAAAATCAGGAGGTGGCTTTCTGTCAAAAAACAGAAAATAATTCTATCACTGCTACAGCAAAGAAGGAGCCAAATAGTTTATTGGAATTAGGACCAATGGTAGTCTAGACAAAGCTGGTCCTGAACTGCATTCAGTTGTTTCCCACTGGAAACTCTGTAGCCATAAAATGTAGTATTTTTAAAGACAAAGAGCAGCAGAAGAATACTATTTATTTAATCACATTGATTTTGTCAGCATTTCCTAATGTTTCCTATGCCTTGGAAACTGCATACGCTGCCCTTCAAGCATTACTTACTTAAGCAGCAAGTCATGTAGTGGCATTTCAGAGAATGTTGAGCTTTTGGAAAGAGAGTTGAGGCTGGTTGCACCACTGAGAAAAAATGGGGATATTAACCACTAAGTAACTACCTCATGAGCAGGCTGTCACAGCATGGAAACCTTGAGAAAGGTAAATAAATACATCTTTCTCAGGTACATACACCTTGCTCAGGATCAGGAACTTTTGTCCCAGTTCCAACCTCAGGATGAGGTAATTTCTTCCTGGGACAGCCCTTTTGTATCTGCTTAAGCCAGGTAATTACCTCATGGATTTTTTGTGTAGGAACACAATGTGCTGTTAAGTCCATTTATGGAGCTGTGGTTTCAGTCTCAGGCTTAGCTTTCCATTCTTACATATAGAGAGTTGCTTTTACTGCCTTGATAACTGCCAGCACTCAAGTTTCTGTAATTCTTTCAAACTTTTCTCATGATTCATCACTATAGAAGTGCCTGTACTTGAACATTTGCTTAGCCTAAAATTGGTAGCGGATATGAACTACAAAAGGTATTCCTGAGAAATTCAAGGTAATAACTCTTACCCTTTCCTTATTCTTCAGAAAAGCATCTTACTAAGATAGCTGTTTCCAGAGATTAGCAAACAGTTCTCTAGCCTAGAAGTGTCTATAAATAGAACTATTCCAGATCAGCTTTTCCTCAGAAAATGAGAAACAGGACAGGTCCTCTTGGCTATTCAATTCAAACCATGTGACCTCTCATTTTACATAGGATGTGTAAGATCCACAGGCCTAGATACTTAGAAAAAAAAAAAAAGATTTATTATTGTTTATAATGGATAATCAATAAGACATGTACTAAACTGTATAGAGGTTCTGCACAGTAGAAGGTAGCCTTGCAAATTTCTTCATTAATCATGTGGATTAATGTGAGTTGGGCTCATCTGGAGCCAACTAAGAGCACTGACACAATGTCTTAAGTTTGTGTGTGAAGCAGCTGAGCAAGCAACTCTTCATCAAAGTTTTACACAGACCTGAGGAAATGTGAGGATAAATTTGTGACCTGGGCACAACTGAGAAGGGATGCTTAATCCTTAGGAAAAATAGGTTATCAATAAGCTGTCTGTGATGAGTGTCTTTGTGGCAGGTGCCAGCTGTCATTAATCTGATGTGTGCTGAGGCAAGTTGTGCACTACACTGCTAAAGTGCCACAGATCTCCCCAACCCACCCAAGGCAGAGACCTGGTGCCAACAGGCTGTGCCCACACCATATGCAGAAGCAGGATGCCAGCATCCTCTGTGCTTTACTCCATTCCACACATTCCCAACCAAGGAAGTACTTATTTCTCTCCAAAACAGTCTAGACATGAGCTAATATACATATGCAACACAGCTGCACAGGAGATTATTACCTGACACAAAACCAGAAGAAACCATCTGATAAGCTTAAGAGAAGAAATTTAGACAGATTTAATAACCTTCATGCTAGTGAATATACTCTTATTATAATCTCCTTTTTGAGCAGCTGCTTCACCTGCTCACTGCAGAAATTGCTGCTTGCTACTTCCACCAACCACAGTCTGCCTTTCCACTACTTGAGGCTTGTTTCTGTTCTGGCTGAGTGGAAGGGAGATTTGGAAAAATCCTTAAAGGAATGGCAGAGTGCAGGGAGGTGCCTTGCCTCTGAGTAGCTATGTGCTGCCCAGGAAGAGAGGCAGCATGGATGAGCAGCTTCCTCTCTCCTAGCTCATCTGTCCCCTGGGAATAAGCAAAACCACAGGGACACATTAAGGCATGTGCTGTCAAAATGCCTCAGGAAGTACAATAAGCAAAGTATCAAGTGACTGAGCCCTTTCAGGTAGATGTGGGATGCAGAGCTGTTCCAGACAAAACAAATCCCACTACAGCTAAACCATTTTCATTGAGAGTGATAAGTCCCATTGAAGAGTTTGAGTCTACAGGAATATGACAGTTGGCAAGCTTTTTGGCCAAAAAACAACCAGACTATGGAGTTCTGCTTTCAGAATGCGCGTCTAAGTTGAAAAGTTTGCTGCACAAGCTCTGGACTCTTGCTGTGCTGAAAAAAAATAGTACAAACAACTCTTAAATATGGTAGATTTTCATCTTTTGTCTTCCATAATGTGGACTTGGCTGACAGCACTTAATAACAACTTAATGGAGCCTGATTGAGTTGTATTGGCTTACATCCAGTGTGACTGATGCTCAAATGACTCCACTCTTAAATATTTTGCCAGAATAATAAATGGGAAGTAATGACCCCCCACAGTTGGCCAAAGAACGAGATATTTCAAAGGAAAAACATACAACTTCGGAACCATTTCACACAAAATATGTTCCTTTCAATTTCTTTCCTGCTCTGGTACTTTTATAAGAAGTGCTTTTACTAGGTCTCAGGTTTTTTTGGCTGTCACACCCATTGTCTAAAACAAGCAGAAACTGGTAATAGCAACTCCTGCCAATGCTTAATGTTGTGACATCTCAAGCACAGCCCACATATTAGCAAAATGTAATTGGTTATGCCTGTTTACTGGTATTGAGAAATCTTTATATTCCAGTTTGTTCACAAGCAGATTTCTAGGTAATGTTTCACATGTCAAAAGGGAAAAGCCACAAAATCTGTCTCCAAGGGAATTTGGCTATATAAGAGAAATCTACCACTTTACAGTTTGCTATAAAGGATACAACTGAGAAGAGGAATGCTTATTTCTAAAGGGTAAATGCAAACACAAATAAGACGAGATCTGGACTTATCTTTTTCACAGTACAACATGTGTGCATGAACAATTTGCACACAGGGATTGCTGACACCTGTGTTTTATTATGCAAAAACCTACAAAGAAAAAATTATGTCAAGGATTATGGCTAAAATGATAATTAAAACTGATGTAATAGTTGTATGTAAATGTAATATGTAATTAATCTAACGTAATGAAACCCCAGAGATAACGGAGACAAGCATCTCCTTATCTACTTAAAAAGCCAAAACTATATTCTGCATCCCTCTTTCTCGTCGTCTCCAGACCACCCTACTGAGATGTCAGCAGCAGAAGCATAGGAACCTGGGATAAATGCAAACACCTGCTTATTTTAAGATTACGCTAGTGGTGGCCTACTCATTTAAATGTAAAGTGCAATAATTATTACATTAGATTAATTAATACTTTTCTTTCATTTTCATCAACTATGCACAAATACTTGCTTCTCTAAGAGTTTTACCTCAGAGAGCCGAGAGGAAAGACAAGCCTCAGGAAGAGGTCATGAGCAGACAATCATAACAGAACTGTATTGGTCCCATTACTCCATGGGAGGATGATTAATCTGACACAATTCAGTTCTGATACCAAAATGGGTTATATCCTCCAAAGAAAACCAATCATTTTTAGAAACAACTTCTTGCCTTATTTATACCCTACATTTTGTGTGGTGTGCTGGTTTGGTTGGGAGAGAGTTTATCTTCTTCACAGTAGTCAGTATGAGGCTGCGTTTTAAGATTTATGACGAAAGCCATGTTGATAATAGGGGTATGTTCTCATAATTGCTAAGCAGTGCTTACACAAAGTCAAGCCCTTTTCTGCTTCTGATTCCGCCAGCAATGAGGTCCAGTGGGACACTGCTTTCATCAAAATATATAGAACTGCATCCTCAGTCTTTTCAAGTCTTATGTATGGTCACTCTACCAGCAGATCTTGCTACTCATCTGCCTAACAGATGCAGATGACAATTATCAATATGGGAATGACACCTGAATTATAGAGGCCAACTGTTCTTAGAAAGAAATTTGTCTTAACTGAAGAATGGGGCTGAAACCCTTGTAACGTATCCATTAAAAACATACACAAATGCCAGATGCTTTTTTACCTTGACCTGGAACAACTAGAAATAGAGTTTTTGAGGTTTTGCCCAACCTCTTTCAAATTAACAGTGCAAACAGAGTTCCTCCCGTTAAAGGAACTTCACTGTAGCACTGTAATCAAGCAAATAGGCAAAATGTGGTCTACAATTCACTGTAAGAATCAGGGTCTTGGTTTCCATTCTCTGCTTTGCCATCAATTTTCTAAAAGCTCTTGCACAAGTCATGCTTCTTCCTCCATTTCATCATGTAATACAACATGAATGAAATCAGGTCAAGTTCTGTATCTTTGCCAATACCGCATATGTCATATCCCATTCAAAACAGACGTCAGTGGTGAAAAACTACCAGGCACATCAATACGGATGGAAAACAATGAGCAAGTTGTCCTTTAAATACGTCAGAATCAGGCCTCCAAACTAGGAGCTTTTTAATGTATGAAAGCAGGATTTTTAAAAGCAGCAGTTCAGTCACAAGATCAATGAATCATAAGAGAACATATAAAGCTTCGTGTTTTGAGTCCTTCTCCCCACTTAATGTCCTAAATGTTAGATGAGCAAATCCCTCTGCACAGACACAGAACTCACTGTCACTAGGAGCCTACACTGAGGGAGGGGTGTTTTGTTGGTCAGTTTCAGGATTTATTTGCATGTCCCTTAATACCATCTCAATTCCCCTTCTATCTATCGTGAATCTCACACATACATATAAATTCAGTCAGCTACTAACTTGTCAGCAAGGCTTTTTCTAAGTCCCTTAGATGGTTTTGCCCCAATAGAGTTCTGATACAACTTGACTATCTTCACATCTGAAGGTGGTCAGAGAAAAGCAGCAAGAGTCAATTTGATTTATCACTGCACTCAGAGTTTCCTGGAAACTCAAATTTTCCATGCAAAAATAGTTTTTATGGTTTTCTCACAACCATAAAAATAATGAAAAGTGGTGAATCCATTTCTAATGTTCTAATTAATCACCTTCATTGTAAGAAGCTTTTCACTCCTTGGTCTTTCCTAGATAATGACTCTTTTGCCTTCTGCAAATGCTTAATTTTTATAAATGTAACTTTAATAATTTTACTTTTATTTAGCATTTTAATGAATATAAATCTTCCTGTTCCTCACTTCCCCTTTCCTAATTCATTTTAAATGTCTTCTCCCTAGCATTGAAATCCTCACAGATCTGATCCTGCCTACATCTCTAACATGATTCATGATCACACCTTCTCTTTTTCCCCAAGTCTCGTCTCCTTTAGGCTATGAGCTTGCTGAATATTTACACCTACATATTTAGTCAACTCTGTGTGTTCAAGCAATACATTTTCGCATGTGTTTAAATGTAGTCACTCACTGAAGTGCTTTGGTGATTTAAGATGTACTTTGCAGTATACATTCCTTGATCAATTTTTTTTAAGTAGCGACCTGACAGATCTGTTCACTCAATGAGTCCTTATGTTTGTGTGGCCTTGGACTTTGGTCCAGCCACTTCAGGATGAGACTGATTCAGAAAAGATATCTCCAGTTAGCATTCAACTATGGGAATTTTTAACAAAGAAGCACCAGAAAGCCATTCTTTCATTTGCTCCTGGCAAATAGTTCCTGGCATCTGTGCTTGTTAGCAGCACTGTTACTGCCACTGCCAAATGATGCCATCTATGTCCTTTCACTGTACAACCACATCCTAAGGCTCTTTTACTGTAATCTCCATTTTTGCAGCATGGTCAATTACCATAGCACAGCTGGCATGTGGTAACTTTGCCCCTACAACCAGTGTGATTTGGTATCTCATTACCTAGATGATACCAGAGTGATACCACTAACTGATCATTCAGAACTAACAGAAAATTACTAATTTCTGCAGGCTTCTTGGAGGTATTTTCAATGCAAAACATGACTGAAATGGCTGCTAGCTGCTGTGTATGTCTTACTAGAATTTGGAATCTCATCAGTTAGTGTTCTGAGTGATAAAATGCATACTTGCAGAAACAGGGAGCATATTAGCTGTCTTGCACTGCTCTGCTATGAATGTTGAAACCCTTCTGAACACGCCAATGCTGACAACAGTAAATGGCTGGGTTTACTGGGCAACATGGAGAATTACCATCTCCAGGTATCTCTGTCACATATAATCCAGAACAACCTTGAATGCTTCATGAACACCTCTTATCTAGAAATAAGATGGCATTGATATATATTGGTTATCTCTAATATTCTCCTCTTGGTTACAGGGAGATGCACAGAGCTGAAATGAGTCACAAACTGAGGTTTATATGAAAGAAAGGGAGATTTTCAAGGTCTCTGTCTATTCCTCAGCCAACTATGAAATAAAAAACATCCACTTAAACTTAGGACATAGGCAGTTATTTTTCACATTTGAAGCATATTATTTTTTTCAACTGACTAGCTGTATTTCACCAACATTAAAACACCAACACAAAGAAACACTATGACTATTCATACTGAAATAAGACTGATAGTGGTGGATGAGAAGTTCAACGTGATCCAACACTGTGAGCGCAGTCCAGTGTCGCTGGGCTGCAACAAAAGGATTGTGACCATCAAATCAAGGGAGGTGACTGTGCTGCCATTCAGCGAGACCTGGACAGGCTAGAGAGCTGGGCAGAGAGAAACTTAATGAGGTACAACAAGGGTCAGTGTATAGTCCTGCATCTGGGCAAGAACAACCCCAGGTACCAGTACAGGTTGGGAACTGACCTGTTGGACAGCAGTGTAGGAGAATGGGACCTGGGGGTTCCTAGTGGAGAGCAGGATAACTATAAGCCAGCAATGTGCTCTTGTGACCAACAGGGCCAACAGCATTGGTGGGGGAGAGGGGGATGAGAAGGGNCCACCCTCTTCTGTGACCTCACCTGCATCCAGTTCTAGAGTCCTCAATATACAAAGGACATGGAACTGTTCAAGTGAGTAGAGAATAGGGCCATGAAGGATGATGAGAGGGCTGAAGCACCTCTCCTATGAAGACAGGTTGAGGGAGTTGGGGTTTTTCAACCTGGGAGTTGAACTGGGGGGAATTCAGGGCAGCCTTCCAGTACCTGAAGGGGGCCTACAGGAAAGGTGGGGAGGGACTTTTTACTTGGACATCTACTGAGAGGACAATGTGAAATTGTTTCACGCTGAAAGAAACCAGATTTAGATTGTATCTTAGGAAGAAATTCCTCACTCTAAGAGTGATGAGGCACTGGAACAGGCTACCCAGAGAAGTCACAGATGTCCCCTCTCTGGAGGTATCCAAGGCCAGGTTGGATGAGGCTCTGAGCAATCTGGTCTGGTGAGAGGTGTCCCTGCCGATGGCAGGAGGGTTGGAACTAGATGATATCTAAGCTCCTTTCCAATCTAAACCTTTCTGTGATTCTATGAAATACAAATGATTGTTTTTAAAAAAACCTATATTAAGCAAAAAAATACTTGAAAGACTTATTATTCTAAAGTATCTCACAAGTCGTAGGAAACTAGCAAACAGCTGTCTAGCTTATTCTTGTCTAAAGAAAGCAAACTGCTTTGTGACTCGTATTAATGCATTTCATTAAGCAAAGTAACAACATCAATGTGATGCCATTAAATGGTATTTACATTGTAATAGAAGGATCATTGATAACAGTACATAGAAATAAAAAACACAGAGCATGTTAAGCTGAATCACTGCAACATTTTCAGACTCCTATATCACATCTTCTTTCACCAACACTACCAAAACCCAGGAACAAAAAAGAATTCTACAGGCTGTGCTCTTACTATGCATGTTTACATTAAGTTAAAGGATGAGCTTTATATTAAGATATGACAGTGAAGAGAACGATTGTACAGACAGAGAAGACACATGAAAGAACACAGCTGTATTCCTCATCTATTCACATAGTGTGGTGGTGTCTGGCAGCTCTTTGAAGACATCAGTCCAGAGATATCTGGATGCAAACCCAGATGTTTAGATGTTCTAGGGTGAATCTCCACTGCAGCCCCTGCAGCTGGAGCAGAGCACGTGCCTCAGCCAGCTTTTACCTGCAAACCAGCCCTAATGGAGTAAGGCTGAACACAGTAGAGGTTGAAAAACGTGCTCAAGGTCAGGATGAAGACCCAAGTACATAAGCCATGCTAAGAGTAGTACTTCTGTGTCTGCTTCACTAGCCTAGGGCTACTATGTCAGTGTACTTCATTCACAACCTAGGAACTGCAGAGAAAACACATCTTAATTAGCTTTGCAGATGGGCTCAGTTGTTCAGTCATCCAGTGAAATCTCTGAACATCCCTTATCTTTCTGCACAAGTTGTAGTTATGATATCCTTATACGTCATTAAAATTGTAATGAAAATATTTACTCTTGTAGCACAGTAAAAACAGCTACATTTCCTAGAACATATACAAGGGCCACATCCTTGTTTTATAAAGCTTACAGCTGAAAAAACGAACATGAAACCATAGGTAAAATGAAGAAGGCATCTACAATGGTGAAACATGCATAGCCAGGTGCCTTTAATGAGAGGGAAACTGTTAGGTAACAGCAGACTGTTGGAACAGAATCGAAGATGAGGGGAAACATCCATTAAGGGAGAAAAAAAGGCATCAGTAAAAAGATAAGAGATGAGGCAAACTACCCTCTGACTGTATCTGATACAGGATTATGTTCTCATATAACACGAGTGGGAAGTCTGGATGAGTAACCATCCCTTCATAAACCATGTAGAAACTAATATTAACTAAATTTAACTATTAAAATATTAACTAAAATTGAACTGTGTTCCAGTGTACTTCTTTGTGGTAGAGAAAAAATCAAAGCAGCATAACCCTTTCCAACCCTTCTACCTCCACAGACAAGGATTGAAAAATAAAAAATAACCATTGAACTGAAGAGCTAAGCACTTGCCCAGTGTGCATGGCAACAAGAGACAGCTCTTGTAAACAAAACTTGTTCATGAAGAATGAATTACAAAGACTACTTTATGATCTACTTACTATACCTAAGGAGGAAAATGAAGCCTTAGATGCTAATTCTCTTAAGCACTTCTGCATCTCAGTGATACAGACTTATCATTAGAAATTCAGTGACACAAGAAGGCAGGGATTTTTTATGTACTTCCATGGGAATAACAGTTTGTGGTTGACAGTCCTAATTTAAGGATGCATAGTACAAAAACTAAGAGATTATAAAACATCTAATATTCTGATTTCAGAGTGAAAAAGCATGCCAGTCCTCTTCGACTGTACAGTGTTGTTGATAAGAACAGTCCAACATGCAAGTCAGATGCCAAAAAACGCCACAAGTAAACAGGTGAAAAAGACAGGTCAGGCTTTGTCAGAGGGCACTTGAAGATACAGACTTTCATATAAATCAGATTCATGCATCAAACTAAAATTCATCTTCAGCCTTAACACAGTTTCAAACAGAAAGCCTTTTATGCAATTCAAAACAGGTATTTCAAGCCCATTCCTGAATGTTGGTATTCATTTCAATAAAAGAAGTATTTAATAATGAAAAATTACTGCTTAAAAAAAGTACAGCATATTTTCCTGTTGTAATGAAAGAGTACTGACAATAGCAATACAGGCTAGGTATGTGCTGGGTATGAACAATAATTGCACAAATAACTTTTTGCAGCATTATCTATTATATAAGCTGATTTTATTTTCAGTGCTAAGACCTTCTAAACACATTCACTGTAATAATTTAAAAAATATTTTTCCCTGTATTATATGAACTATTAAAAAACAGAACCATTTTAATTCAAACTGCTCACCAATATTCCAAATTCCATTCTCTAAGAGCCTTCAGTTACTTTGCATTTCTAAATGTAACAGATAAGAGACACAGAGTACGCCGCATTCTAAGAGCTTTTATAAACAAGTTGTTCTAATTTTAGAGGACTCTGAATAAAGTCTAATTAAATGCACAGATATTCTCAAATGCAGTCCACAAAGAGGATAATATTCAACTCTCCTCACTGCCATTTAATTCCATCTTATAGTGAATTATTTAATATCTGCTTTTGAGTAAAAATGTTTTCCACTAAATGGAACACTAATATTTTATTTAAAAAATAATTTACAGTATCATGCTGACTCTGAATATTTAGATACTAAAATGAAGCCATAGACACTGGCTAAACAGCTGACCTGTTTAATATTCTTTCAACTGCTTCAGGAATTGATGGGCTGAAGAACTGGCAGTGAAGCCTGTAAACAAGTTGCAAGGTGTACAATTTAATATGAAGGTCAAATAACTATTAGAAAATTTTAGGCAGAAGTTAGGTATCTGTGGTCTTTAAATCAATACTGGGTTCCTCTCCCTCCCCCCCAGCCATGATAGAATGTATGCAGCTCGTGAACAGGAGACTAGATAGAGGCATCACTAAGTCAAATGCAGGACATTTGGTCAAAATTCTCATTGTCATACCTTATATAAGGGATGAATGAAACTGAAAGCTTTAATCTCTATAGCATGACTACGTATTTATCCACAAGTTAAAATTAATTAAAGCAATTTTAATCAAAAGATTTATAGCCTTATCTTCATCAGTCTACAAGCTCTGTAGATTCCCATCACAGTTTGTTTTCTTCCCAAGTATACACTTTGACTTGTACAGCGCTGATGGTAAATTCTTCGGTAAAGTCTGAACAACCAAGGTAACTTCACTGGTTAGTATTATACTGATGGATGCAACTCATGGGCAGTAAAACAAAACTCTGCTGGTTTCCTACACCTAACCATGGTATGAAAATGCCTTGGTAGGGAAAAAACAAATTTATAACACCAATTATAATTGTTGCCACTATAGATCTTGTTTTTTATATCTGTTTATCAATCAAATTCTAAGAAAGTCTAAGTCAACAATAAATAGGTAAAATTGTTCTTGTTGGTGGTTAGCAACTATAAGTGGAGCTGCTAAAAACAATGCTGCTTTCATGAAATCATCAACTATTTAAAATTCAACCTGCTTTAAGTCAAAAGCTGTAAAAAAGTTAATTTAATCAAAACGTTTAGTGTCTCATCTATATTAATGTAAAAGCTATACAAAGCACCATTGCCACTTGTTTTTGTCCTGTACATCAATTTAGACTCTTATAATACTGATCATGTAGATATTATTTCCCAAATAGCTTTGTGATTTTTTTTCTCTTATTTTATTATAATTATTTGAAACTATTTACTTGATTACTTTGAATTATTCCTTTTCATGAATTAAAAAATTGCAGGTTTTTAATGAACTTAAGAACACAGCGAACTCTTGCTCCTTCAAAACAGTGAGATGAGGGAAGCTATAATATGTTCTGTTGAATTTGTACATTCTGGGATTGAAAATCAGACTGAATTGGCTTTGTTCCAGGCAGGAAATCTTCAGAAATATATGTAATACTTCTTTGTCTTCCATAGCAGAACTGCAGAATATACCAAGTTTAGGTCAACAAAACATGCATTTGTCATGTCATTTTCAATGAACACTGTTCATTTCAATTAACTGGGATTTTAAAATTTATTTTACAAAGCATATTCTTTCCTATCCTCCTCAGGGGAAACAATCACAAAGAAAACGAGCTTGATAATTTTATAAACACATCTGTGAAACTGAGTATTCAATGATGTCTACCTTTCCTTCTCCTTCAGTTGTCTTCTCAAAACTATGCACTTTTTACAACTTTCAGCTTTGAGACCATAATTTCCCACATGTGTACTGTTGTTCTGTGGGTCATGTCCTATTCATACCTAAATGTGTGAAGAGCTCCTGAAATCAAAGACCCTGTAGATAATGTCCACATAAAGTTTAAAATGCAACTGAAAAATATATGTACATATTCTTAACAATTTAATAATTTAAAGCACAATATAGATTTCAATCACTACCCAGAGTTTTTGCACACCACAAAGCAAGTATTCCTTTTATCAACTGTTTCATTGTCTTTGAAAAAGATTGTAAAGACCAATAGTGTAAAATTCAAAAGGTAAGATTCTCTCTTTCAATGAATAAAGCAAGAGCTGGAGCTGAGGTAGGAAAAATGCCTCCCTGTTATGGGAGCCCATCTGGATCCTTACATCTAACAGCATGACATAAGCTTACAGCCCTCCCTGTCCATGCTGTATCCCTGCATCAGGCAACAGCTTTCAGTGATGCTACACAGAGAGTAGTTGTACAGTAAACCATGATCTTTCTCAAGAATCAAAGAAAATTAATGGTTAAGAAGAGAACGAGTAAAGAGAAAACCAATCTAAAGATGCAACTAAGACATGCAAAGATCAGAGAAGAAAGAGAAGAAACAGAATTGCACTCCAAAGGAAAAATACCAAGGATGTGTAGAATGGCAAAAGGTATGCAAATGCAGGTATTGGGTACCCACCAGAAAATGGAGACAGATGGAAAAGTCTAAACTCTACAGTGAAATCTCAGTCAAAATCCATTAGCAATCAACCCCACTCTGAAACCAGGTTCTTTTTAGACCACCCTAACAACAAAGAGTGTTTAGCCCAAACCCACACTGATAAAACAAAACAAAGGGATGAAGATCAATGCTGAAAATGTTTAATATCACAGAAAAGGAGCTGAACTCTTCACGGTAAATACAATCTCTTTCAATGCCATGCACTTAAAAATACATCTGCCTATCATATTTTAAATTTTTCTAAGTCTAATTTTAATTAGTGTGCATTACTACTTAATTCTTCATAATTAGAGGATGAGCCAGGATTATTTTCCCAAGTGACATATAATTCTGGAAATCCATGGGAATCTGCAAAATTTACAGAACTAAATATCTGAGTGTGAGGCACAGATACAAAAAACTCAGCAATGCACAATGCAGCCAGGCATAAAATTAGAATTCCAAAACTGAAAAACAAGAGTAACAGCCTGAAAAATATACAATTTTGCAAGCTCTGATAATGAAGTTCACTACATTAATTAATTAATGTGTTGAGATGAATATACAAACTTAGATTTAGATCCTGCCTGCAGCTATACTGAGCACAGAGAGATAACAACATCGAAAGCATGGGTTTTTTTTTCCCCAACACACAGAAAAGAGAAGAAATGTAGCTGATGGACTGTGGTACTGCAGCCCATTCCTTGTGCCCTCAATCGGGACCATAACGGAAGGTATGCTGGGATCCCCAGCACAGCCCCAAACATGCTGCAGTCAGCAGGATCTCTCACCCTGACACACAGGTATCACCTTATCCAAACAGCACCAACAGCAGCTTCATTGCATGGCTTCCATCCCACACGACCAGCCCCACTGCTGCAAGCTGAGTTGGCAGGTTTCCGTTATGCTCCTCCTTCTCCTACCTTACCCCATCACATCCCAGTTAGACTTTGCCTTACAATTCTATCCAGAGCATCATCTTTTTTCTGGTTGGTACTGCAGTATGTTATCAGCTATGACTCCTCAGGTATATTACATCAGGTGAATGCTCACAGTGAACCGTACACCAGGACTCACAGCAGCAGGGACATCTCTGGCATGTGCTTTGCAGCTGTGAGCTTATGTAACGCTGTGTAGTCCAAAGTTGTTGCTCAATGTCACAGCTGATATGCTGGAGATGCCAGAACACAAGAACATGTTGGAAAGTCAGTGCTCTACTTCCGTGTACAGGTGTGCATTTGTATGAGGCAGGAAAACAGAGCAACCTGGAAGCAACTCTATGTCAGTAGAAGTTTATGGCTAAATTCCTTTAAGTCTAAGAAGATAGGGATCCAGTCCTTATTTAAAAGACAGAAATAACACATAATGGAGATTAAGCAATTTCCTTGACAGGAAAAACTACTTTACGCTTTATTTGAATGGAGAAACAAAATGTGAAGTTTTAATTAAAATTGATCACAGTCCTCAAACCTAGTGGATAGCACTGTTCTAACACTGTACTGGAAGACCTTTCAAGTACACTGATGTTCTTACAGGAACTGTGTTCTATAACAAAAGTAAAAAGGCAATCTGTAAAGAGAAAAGGTAGTAGTGAAAACCACTAAGTCTGAAAATGTGTCACCGAACAAACTACTAGTAAGTTTTGTGAAAGAGTATGTATTTTACAAAGACTGAGCTTCCTTACATATTGTAATGTATGTGTTCCTCACATACTAATTTTTCTCTTCATGCTCCTTGTCCTATTGCAGTTAGTATATACGGTAACCTTCTTCATAAAGAGGTTGGTGGTACCAACAGCAGTAGTTCTCATAATTAAGACAACTCCCATCCACAGAAATACTCATTACAAAACATTGCTAAAACATTTTTGCCAGCAGCATTGTTAGGAGCAGTACCTGCATCTCACACATGGACACCTTCTGGCAAGAACATGGGATTTGTTCATACAGTTGGCCTTGTGCTAAACTGCAAGACTCTGGTGGGCCAGTAATCACATTCCAATTTTAATAGAACGGGCAGGTTTTTTAAAATTCCTCTGTTATCCGCACCCTGTCTTAGTTAGACAGGTGGTATGGGTAACCACTGCCCCCTCCCCCGGCCTCTCCATGCACCGGCGTGGACGATGCTGGATTTGGGAAGACAATTCCCGCCGGCACCTCCACAGCAGGCAGGGTCTCCGGCTGCCCCGAAGGCTCTCCCATCTCTGCCCTGGAAAAGCATAGAGACCCGTCCCACCTCGGAAAGCCGCTGAACAGGCTCTTCCAGAGGCGGCGTACAAAAAGGGGGGCGAGGGGTGTGCTGTCTGCAGTTGCATAAGACCAGACTCCCCGCTCCCGCTTTCCTCTCTCCACCATTTCTCCCCATGTCGGTGGCTGCAGCACCCAGCCAGTGCGGGAGCAAGGCAGGGCATCGTCTGAGGGGGACACTCAGGCAGAGGAAAACCTCATGGGGTCGCAGACGGGATGGAAAAGGGTGCTGTGCGACACCTGGAAGGTGGCTTCGCGCAGGGAGTGAACCGTTCTCCGAAGGGGGCAGTGCCTAGGGAGGGGGACTCCGAGGGTGAGTAGGGACACCCCTCCGGGGGTGGAGGGGTAAGTCCCGCATCAGGAAAGCTGGCGGAATGGGCAGCACAGCAGAAGGCAACGAAGACCGGAGCTGGCGCGGTGCGGCGAGATCCGCATTGTTGGGCGCGCAGGGTGTGCGGGAGGAGCGACAGCGCTGGTGCAGGTGGAAGTCGGAGCAGTCCGCTCTGGAGCTGCAAGTCCGCACCGCCCCACTGAGCAGAGCCCCCGTACCGCGATGCGGTACCCTCGAACGCTGGGGGTGCGTCCCCGACGCAGAGGGGTGGGGGTTCATAAGGGTCCTTTGTAAGGGGGCTGGGAATAGAAGGGAGGAGAAGCCCAGCGGGGCAGGTACGGTTACTCTCGCCCCCGCAGGCAGACAACTCCTTTCCAGGCGGTGTTGGCGCGCAAAGTTGCGCCGTCCAGGCTGATCCTCGTCCTCCCTTCCCTCGCAGAGCCCCCATACACCATTCTGCGGAACAGACCTCGCTCCCTGCCCCCCCGCCCGCCCCGGCAGCTCACGATGTGCTTCAACCTGCTCCTCTTTTGTTTTTGGTCTCTGCAAACCCATTTCTCCCTCCTGTCGTCTCCTTTCCCTCCTCCTATTCACGCGTTCGAGTGGAAAACGAGTCGGCTGGCACCACGGCTTTTGTTAAATCTCCTCCCACCTCCACCTTCACCCGTAGTGATGCCCGAGTAAAAGGCAGGAGCGATGCACCGCAGCCTCCCCCGCAACCTTCCACCGCGACCCCAGGCTTGTCCTGCCACACCTGGCGTGTTACGTAAAATAATACAAGGAAAATAAATCCCTTACAGGCAGGAAGAGTATCAATACAGCGATTGCGCTTCTGCCTCCCCGGTGGGTGCGATGACCTTGCGGGGATCGTTCCTCTGCTCTCCCGTTCCCGCTCTTGGGGTTCGCACCGTCTTTTCGGGTTGTTTTTCCCTACAGAAAAGAAACCACCTTTTCGCCGCCTCTTTTCCAGCGAACGGGAACGCCAAACGCTCCCGCTCTCAACCAAAGCGTTTCCCAGTGGCGGATCGATGCTCCCTCCCGGCGCTGTCGTGATTTATAGCCCGATCGATGCGAGGCTGAGTCCCGCAACTGCTCGCCGCTTAGCGCTGCGGACACGATTTACCCCCCGTGTTCCTACCGAAACGGCAACTCCCGCACACGGACCGACCACGCACATCAACTTTCTCGGTGGTCCCCGTGCACGAAGGAGCGGCCGCAATGACCCCCGCCGCACTCTGCGCATGGTAAAGACCCGCGCGGGGCGACCCGAGTCCGGCCTTG
>VZRI01009569.1:68929-103670 GCA_013397515.1 Upupa epops
CCCGTGCCGCCGCGCCCCCACGTCCCGCGCACGCGCCTCCCTGAGCATGCGTACGGACGTGGCGATGGCGGGGACCGAGCAGAAAAGGGAGGAGGGAGGGCAGAGCTGGGCAAGGTTCGTGGCGGGCTGACCCGGCGGAAGCGGCAAAGCGCGAAATGCGCGGGGTCGAAGGGGTTGCTGCCGTCTCCGTGAGGTGCCCCAGTGTCACTGCCGGTGGCACAAGCAAGGGGCCCGCAGCCAGCCCGGTCGCCCCCGAAGATTGGCGTCGACTGCATCCGGCACGCGTGGGGAGGGGGGGGACCGCCGACTTGGTGGATTGCACAGCCGTTGGAGGGTTCTTGAACCAGCGCATGGAGCCGGATGAAACGATCAACAGTGTGGTAGTCCCACATTGCCTTTGGCTTGATGGCACTTGTATCCCACTTGTGGAATCACCTGTCGCCATGATGAACATTTAGAAGCAGTGCTGCACATGGCAAGCATTGCTTCCATGAGTGACTTTTCCACAAGCTTCCTGGAATAGTGTGGAATTTAGTGTTCCATAGTTCACAGAATTGCAGAATGGTAGGGATTGGANATTTCTCCCTCCTGTCGTCTCCTTTCCCTCCTCCTATTCACGCGTTCGAGTGGAAAACGAGTCGGCTGGCACCACGGCTTTTGTTAAATCTCCTCCCACCTCCACCTTCACCCGTAGTGATGCCCGAGTAAAAGGCAGGAGCGATGCACCGCAGCCTCCCCCGCAACCTTCCACCGCGACCCCAGGCTTGTCCTGCCACACCTGGCGTGTTACGTAAAATAATACAAGGAAAATAAATCCCTTACAGGCAGGAAGAGTATCAATACAGCGATTGCGCTTCTGCCTCCCCGGTGGGTGCGATGACCTTGCGGGGATCGTTCCTCTGCTCTCCCGTTCCCGCTCTTGGGGTTCGCACCGTCTTTTCGGGTTGTTTTTCCCTACAGAAAAGAAACCACCTTTTCGCCGCCTCTTTTCCAGCGAACGGGAACGCCAAACGCTCCCGCTCTCAACCAAAGCGTTTCCCAGTGGCGGATCGATGCTCCCTCCCGGCGCTGTCGTGATTTATAGCCCGATCGATGCGAGGCTGAGTCCCGCAACTGCTCGCCGCTTAGCGCTGCGGACACGATTTACCCCCCGTGTTCCTACCGAAACGGCAACTCCCGCACACGGACCGACCACGCACATCAACTTTCTCGGTGGTCCCCGTGCACGAAGGAGCGGCCGCAATGACCCCCGCCGCACTCTGCGCATGGTAAAGACCCGCGCGGGGCGNGTGTTTCCAGAGGGGACTCCACAATGTCTGTGGGCAGCCTCACAGTAAAAAAACCTTTCCTTGTGTTTAAATTGAACCTCCTGTGTTCTGTTGCCNGCGACCCGAGTCCGGCCTTGTCCCTCCCGACCCCCGGCATGCGGGGAATCCCGCCCGCAGCTCACTGCCGGGCGCACTTACAGAGGCGCCGAGAGCTGTCCGCGGTAGGGGAAAGGCGCTGGGCCGCGGGGTCCCAACGCGCTGCCGGGGCCGGAGGGACGGACGGCACCTCAGTGCGCGCCCGCACGCCGCTCGCCACGCAGNGTACTACTGTGAAGAGGCTGGTCCCATCCTCCTGACCCTGGCCTTTACATATTTGTAAGCATTGATGAAATTACCTCCTTGGTCTTCCCCAGGCTAAACAGCCCCAGCTCTCTCAGCCTCTCCCCATAAGAAAGATGCTCCTGCCCCTGGATAATCGTAGTGGCTCTGCACTGGACTTTCTCCAGTAGTTCTTTGCCCTCCTTGAATTGGAGAGCTCAGAACTGCACATAGTATTACAGATGCCTCCTCACCAGGGCAGAATAGAGAGGAAAGAAATCCTCCCTTGACCTGCAGGCTACCCTCCTGAAGTACATCAGGAGACCATTAGCCTTCTTGGCCACGAGCACACTGCTGTCTCGTGTTCAGCCAGTTGTCCACTAAACATGGACAAGTTTAAATTGTGTAATGTTCAGCTCTTCCATGAGGAATTCAGCTCATCTTGTTCTTCAGTGTAAAATCCAACTGATGCTGTCCTTTTCCCTTGCTGCTCTAATTGTTGTTGCAGTCATTCCTGTTCTAGTAAGAATAAAGATCAGGGCTCATCCAGTAGACATTATAATTAATTGGGAGACTTCTAAGACTAAGATGTATATAAATGCTTACTTTCATGCATGATGAGTTCTGTTGCTAGCTGTTTACAATATTGAGCATATTTAGCATGTTCTAAGTGTAATGCTGTAGAAAGCAGATGAATACAGCAAGGAGGTGAAAGGAGGGCAGAATAATGACATTCTTAAAAAAAGCATCTAAATCAAGCCTTGATGCCTGCGTTATCTTGCTACTCATATCCCAGAAAAAACCCAAAACAAAACATGAAGATTGCATAATGCATGAGAGGCAAAAATAATTCTTTGTTGTTGAAACACCCGAAGAATTCAATTATGGCATAAATTGACATGCTGGGTGTCATATGAGTGCACAGGAGTTTGCAGTGTTCTCTGTTTGCTATTGCAGACAGTTGAATTCATCTATTATCTTTGTTTGATAAGCAAAAAATGACCAATTTTACATCCAGAAGTACTGTAAGTTTTAATGGTTGGGGTTTTGTTTTTTTTAATTTTTCCAGTGCATCTCTTTTCCTTGGTTCGTATTTGATTTTCTACATATGAAAAATGCAACCTGAAAATGCTAAAAGTTTAGATTGATTCCAAATGTAGCACAAACACACAGTTAGGATGTGATTCACTTTGCTGAGTATCTCTGAAATTCCTGCTTTATTTGTTATGACTAATTTATATTATTTTCTGTCATCTTTGTATTTTGCTACCTCATTGCTTGTTCAGCCTGCCAGATTATTAATAATCATCTTTAGCATAATGAATGTTAGAGTGCTGTGGCATCAGCTTAGTATGTATTAACTATATTGTTCCCTCATATTTTTTATCTCTTGTTCAAATCTTTGTACTTTTTTACCATCACTGTGGAGTATTAATTCTTTGTGACCTGTTCTGACTCTGTCCATGTTGCAGTTACCTCTTGATTTCATTTCATCTTGGTAACTCTTCCAGTGAAATAGTGTAGCAATCGAAGGGCAAAGCTCTGTCAGGTCAGGGATTTGCTTAGTATCTGGTTAGGTTTTACTGCTGCTTCATTCTTTCATGGCTACAGAGGACTACTGGTTTAAAGCTAGCTGAGGGTGGTCTCCTGGTTCATTGGCACATTGAGGAGACAAGCCTTTCAATATCATTGAGGGTCAAGTAATTCTTTTCAAAAAGGTGCTGAGCACTTGCCCTCAAAAAGAAAAATTATAATCCATTGGGGATAAATCACATTTAAATAGGTCTTTTTGTATGTCATCACTTTTTTCATTGGGTTCAGTGGCAGAACTCCCATTACTATAAAAAAGTGTAGATTATGTAGAAGACACTATGTTTTTGTATACGACCTTCACTGTCTTCATGTAGACTATTTTCTATAAAATCAGGTTTCTTGGGCCACATGGTTATTGAAAAAAGAAGTACTCCAAGGTATTAGCCTAGAAAATTGTGCTTTTTCGTGCACTACGTCACAGTAACAATTCATAGAGTCATAGAATGGTTCAGGTTGGAAAGGACCTTAAAGATCATATACTTCCAGCCTCCCTGCCATAGTCAGGGACACCCCCTACACTAGACTAGGTTGCTCAAGGCCCCATCCAATCTGGCCTTAAACACTTCCAGTGAGGAAGCATCCACAACCTCCCTGGGCAACCTATTCCAGTGTCTAAGCACCGTCATGGTGAAGAACTTCCTTCTGACTTCCAGTCTAAAAACCTACACTCTTCCAGCTTGAAACCATTCCCCTTGGTCCTACCACTACAAGCCCTTGGAAACAGCCCCTCACCAGTTTTCCTGTAGGTCCCTGTCAAGCACTGGAAGACCCCTATAAGATCTCCCTGAAGTCTCCTCTTTTGCAGGTTGAACAGCCCCAACTCTCTCAGCCTGTCCCTGTAGGAGAGGTGGTCTGGCCCTCCAGTCATCCTCGTGGCCCTCCCCTGGACATGTTCCAACAGTTCCTGGACATAGCACTCCAAATGGGGACCCACAGGAGCAGAATAGAGGGGGTGGTTCACCTCCCTTGACCTACTATTCACGCTTCTCTTAATGCAGGCCAGGATGTAGTTGGCTGTCTGGGCCACAAGTGAACATTGCCAGATAATGTTGAGTTTTTCATCAACCAGCACCTCCAAGTCCTTCTCTGCAAGGTTGCTCTCAATTTCTTCCCTACCCAGCCCGTATTTGTTCTTGGGATTGCCTTAATCCAGGCAATCCTGGCCTTGTTGGATCTCATGAGGTTGGCACTGAACCACCTCTTAAGCCTGTCTAGGTCGCTCTGGATGGCATCCCTTCCCTCTAGCATGTCTGTCACAATGCAATACAAAATAGTATCTGAAAAGTAAATGTACATCCAAAACCTCTCCATTCATTATATTATTGCTTAGTCCAAAATGCCCTCAAAGCACCTTCTTTTTGCTGCAACTCAACAATTTAATAAATGTAGCTTATTAAACCATGTGGGTGGTTATCATTAACAAGGTGATAATGACATTATCACAACCATCTATTGTGTAATGGCTTACACTGTGATATCTTACACATCTGCAGTTGCGGAAGGTTTCTGTAAGCTGGGAGTCAAACTTTACTCATTCAGACCGCTGGCATTTTCAGCCACTCAGCATTCAGTTTTCATCGATGAATCTGATAAGACTGTATTTTAGAATTAGATCCTCTGCATTTTTTCATCATTATACATAACTCTATTAATTTCATTTTCTTGCTACAGAGTTCTTTGGATTTTGCAAATTAAATAAATATGTTGTTATTTAGGCACTTTAAATGTTTTTTTTGAACCTAGACAAAAGACTGCTTGTCAAGGAGCTACAGCAATATCAGCACAGTATCTGTCCCAAAGGTTTGTATTTATTATATATCTTTTAATTTTAGCATCGGAATGAACAATGTCAATGCAAGAATACATGGTTTATGAAAGAATAGCAAAAACATGTAGGTACCTGCTCCTTTTACAGTCCAGCATGGCTTACATGGGTCTCCTTTAGGCATTGAATCCAAAATGTTCTACAAAAGAAGCCAAGTGATGCCTTAAGCTTCTTATCTTGTCAAGGGAGACAGATAGGCAACTCCAGAGGGAAAGTCAAAATCTAATGAAATTGAGGATCTTCCATTCCTTTTTTCTTGACCCTTCCACCATAGAAAATTCAATATTAAAAGACAGTCTATGAGAGGAGTCACTATCTCAGCAGCTGGCTTAGTAGTAATGAGATTTCCTTATGTTTTTTTTAGCGTGACCTCCTCTTTTAGAGGTACCAATATAATTGCAAGATACCATTCCAGAGTGTGTGTTTTCTCTCTCCATTTTATGCTCAATACTTAGCAATTTATAGATTTGTGTATATATTTTATGAGAATCAACAGCAGAATAAATATAATGAGAAGGAATCTGAATCCTTATCTATGTTTACAGCTGTATCCTTTATGTTCTGTTAGGCCTTTTGAAGGAATTATTTCCTTTCTCTCTCCTGTGTTCCCCGTTTCCAGTTTTTGCATGCTGAAACACCCTTGTCTGTTCAGCGAGGAGCTGAAAGCAGCAATGCGGCTGCAGGGATTGGCAGAAGGGGGCTGCTTCAAGGTGCTGTGATTAAATGAAGCTGCTGCAGCACACTGCAGTTGGAAAAGGGTGAGATTCTTAATACTTAACAGCAAACAATAAGTATGACTGCCATTATCAGTTTCAAAATGACTGGAGATTGTCTTGCGTTTTTAATGTGCTGTATAGAATTCTGTGAAATTACATTTTAATGTATATGTATTATCTTTCAAATCTCATTAATTTTTAAATTATGCTTCTAAGAATATAGGTAAAACATAATTCATTTACTTTACTAATAAATCACAATTTTCTTCTTTATGAGATGTAATTATTTTATGTATACAGATCACTTTAATAGGTGTCAGACCAAATATTTTATAATTTGGTATATTCAGTAATACCATTATTTATATTTGTCCTCGATTTCTTAGCTCACAGAACTGAATGTAAAGAAAGTGTCTTATGTAACACCATCCTTGATGTTGTATAATACAGTTGCAACTGGGGAGTGCACGCCTGACTTCAGATACCTAAATCTGACAGCTAAATTACCTTCTTTTTTCTTTGCATTGCCTCTGGTGTCAATGGAAATAAAAAGAAGCCCTGACAGGGTGATTCAGTAACCTGGCTACCAAGACTCAAGACAAAAAACATATTTAAATTTAGGCACATAAATGAAGTGTCTACAGCTAAATGGCATGAGCCTGGGTTTCACTCCAGTAGGCTGTTTCCCACAGAAAGCAGTTCCAGTTGTTCTTCTTACATGAGACATTTACTTAAGTGGAAATAAAAGGCTGACATTCAGGACCTGAAAAATCAAGCTTAAATTAAATATTGTGTGTTTAGAAGAATAGGAATGAGAAAACTTAGAAGCATTTCATTTTCTACAAAGGCTACATAGCATCCTGCTTTCCTCTGCCATTTAGCTCAAGATAGAATTCTTAAATATACAAAATACTTCCTATGAAGTCAGAATAGTCATGCAGTCTTGAGAAGTTCCAAGAGAGCTTTATTTGCTAATTTGATCTATGTGTGATTTTCCTTAGCTGAAGTACTGTAATGGTGACATGTAAAAAATTGGAATGTGGCACAGAAATAATAGTAAATAACAAAGGAAATAAGAATAAAAACAAAGGCCACAAATTTTAGTTAGGTTAGCAATTCATTAATTGTGAGATACTTAGTTTTATCAACATGGAATCAAAACAAAGAAGATGCTACCTAACGTTTGGGTTTTTTTGGACACTAGGTTATCTCACTCAGGTTTCCTTACATTTTTGTAATTTTTGTTAATAATGTTTCCCACAACATTCTGTCTGATTAATAATACACTTATATGCTCTGATATGAACGTACTTCCTGCTAAGAAATGGTGGGGAGGGTACATGGAGAGTAAAGGTTGCGTCAGGGCTGTTTACTTGGTTACGGACAAAATGTACTTGAATCTTGGTGGACATGTAGGTAGGTATCTTTCTATAATTAAACTGCACTGTGAAACACATTGAGTTCTCATAATAGTTTTTATTTCAGAAGTAGTACTTTAAAATATAATTTAGTTTGAGAAAACAGTGGTGAATCAGCACTCTTGGACCCTAACCACAAAAGCAGGATGTACTGCTAAGAATGGAGATGCCTCTCAGAAGGTAGGCTACTGACCATAAAAACACGTTCAAAACCAACAAGAAAAAGATTTTAAAGCATTAAGATTAAGAAATTATTTCACAATTCTGTTTGGAATGAAATCTTTCATTTCTGTAATACTGTAATCTTTTCCTATATCTATCAAACCCTAAAGTAAGTGCCAGTCTTCTACATGTCCCTTTCTCACTGCCAACATCTCTGTTTGTCAAAATCATGCTGCTGCTTCTCTCCCCAAAATACATCATGCAGCATCTAGTCTGGTACCTGGTATCAGAGATGTCAGCTTAAAAAAACCTATCAAATGAAAAGCAGTTACACAACATTTCTGTCACAGATACATGTCCCTTTCTGGTACTTTCAAGGTTAGAAACATGCACAGCTGGCATATACATATGAATTACGATATGTTAACAGGCACTGATGAGCTTCTTAGACATGAATTTGTCATTATTAAATATTTTATGTCTGAGCTTTCTGTAACTTCCTATAGCAATGAGTCCCCTAGATAACTTTTAGATATGTGAAAAAATATTTACCCATACCATTAATACAGAACTTGTTTTTCAAAGTCAGTGATGAAAAATACAGTGCCACACTGGAAACAAGCATCAGCATATTAATGTGACAACTTTGAAAATACAGATGTATGAAGACATTAAAATAATATAAAAATGCAAGAAATATGAACACTGAGCTAATGGTACTGCTTTTCATTCTTTTTTATCTGATAAAAATGAAAAACACGCAACCACTTCTGAAGTTTGTAAACAAGTATTCTGCAGCATATCCCATCACCATATGTGCTTGCTGCAGAATTCACAGGCCTTTCCCTAGTATATGCATGTGCTGATGGATTATATTTGATGGGGAAGGATGAAGAAGGGGAGATGAAGTGAGGTCGCAGCCTCAGAACCTGTCTCCCAAAAATCTAAGAGCTTGAAAACCCTTTACCTGTGAGAACCATCCTATGTGTTTTAGCCTAGCATAAGATACAATTTTGCATTGTTTTTGCTTCCCTGAGCATTCCTGAGTAACTTCCACTCCCTTTTGAAGCCCTTTGGTTAGTCCTTATTGCTAAATTTCCACGCAGTCTGTCTCCCACCTTCAGATCCATGTCTGGCTATCCTGCATCCCTGTTTACTCCTTCATTCCTGGAATCTCCCATGCTCTCGGCTGTCTGGAACAGCCCTTTACATGGGACACAAGTCCTCTTCTCAATTGTCTGGTTGTTTCCCAGTAAAGGTTGTGCCAAAAAATGAGAGGGTAATTCTGTACACATCACGTTTCAAAGTTAAAATGTTGCTTATTACTTTATGTGAGAGAATGACAGTTTTAGAGTTTTTACTTCCTATTGCAGTTTTGCTTAAAATTTATAGAAAATCAAACTAAGCAAAAGGGGGAACATGTGGCTGTCATAAAATTCTGTAAATTCTGTAAAATTCCTAAGAATGTGTAGCAAGCCAGAATACTTCAAAAAATGAAACATATACTTTGCAAAACTGTTGCCTCAAGTAAACATTATTAGCCCCGTCAAAAAGTCAACCTGTCAAATCTGTCTCTCCAATTTAAAAGACAAGGATGTTACTCAGGATAGTGACTGAATAACATCCTTGCACATTCAATTCCTGTGATGTTAACTAGTTGTTTTATGAAGGGACAAGACTGGCGGAACACAGTTCCTTATTTCTTTTGCTCTGAAGGGCTGTCCACTAATGAATGCAGAGCATGTTCTGTTCTCTCATTTCCGAGTAGAGCAACACTGCAGGCATGCACAATCCAGAAACTCAAGAGGAAGCCCAGATGGCTCAGCCTAAATATCTGTTGCAGGAATTAGTCCCAGAGAAGATATTCCTCCATGATCCCACTGAGCTTGCCTAGTGGAAAAGTGACAGCTTAACTACTGGTTAACAGTCAATAAAAGAACAGTTGTTGGTCCAAAGACATGTTTGTGCTTCATAATGTTATTCCAAATAAAGAAACCTAATCCTGAATGAACTTAGGTTACATAAATGGGCAGTCATGCTAGTGCATCCGTGAGTCCAGATTTACTTACCTCCTGGTCCAACTGAACTGCTTCCTGTATGGTTTTTCGCTTGGGATTGTTTTTTTTTATTTTGGTTAAGGATGAGAATAGCATTTATAAGGGAGGTTCTGATCAATATCAACTGATCCCTATTCATACCATGAGTAATTACTGAAATTCTGTATCTTTTACAAACTAGCTACATCCAAGTCTATGAAAATAGATTAGAAGCAATAATTGCTAAATTTAAAAGCAAACTGCTGATTAAATCAGCATAGTCTAGCAGTTGTTTGAGCAAGCAGTCAGTGTGGAAACCATTTACCAGTTGCTAGGATGCCTCATTTATAGTGTTGACCTTCAACTATATGAAATCACTACACGCTGTGAAATAGTGGGGAGAAGTAGCCTACCTACCTGTATGCTATGTCAGATTCCTCAGGCTTGCTGAAGACCGGGATAATGCTCTTATGTTTTACAGCAGTGTCATAAAAACCTGGGATCACAGAAAATATCGTCTTGCCTGGCCCACTCAAAGGGATGGGCAGAACTGAGTGCTGATGAATAGGTACTTTATCTGTGTGTTTGCCTACTTTAGGGATTTTTCCTTTCTTAAGTGTTCTGTCTGCAGAGAAGTGAATTTTTGTAAACAAACAAATGTGTATAAACTAATTTTGTGGCTGCATTTTGACTTCGTGGTGTATGTAAGAAGGCATTTATACATGAAGCTACACTAACAAAGGTTTGCTATTATTTCAAGATAATGAGGAAAAAACCCCACTGGTTCTTACTATAATAGCTCATTGTCTGATTGTTTAATGTTTAAAGAAACAAAAGAAATAAAGACATAAAAAGAAAGGATTCTATATCGGTTTTATGTTTGGAACCAGTGACTAACAACTCCATCCTACACTGTTCCCCCCCTAAAAATAAATGCATTTACTTATTTTTAACAGGTAAAGGTTTGTTCATATTAATGGTGAAATAACCTTTTTTGTTATCACTCACATTCTTTATTGTATCACTGAATTGTTATTTAGTTTTGCTAGCCTCTTTGCAGTCTTACCGGCAACAAATTAAAGAAGGCATCGTGATTTGCAGTATTTTATAAATTTTGTGGAGAATCTCATTCAGACTAAGATAACTTTAAAAGACATAAAGGGGAATATGCCATTCATATACGCTTAAAATTAATTTGGAGAAAACATTTTAACTTTACTTGGTCTCATCAGACAAATATTACACAGGATCTCTAAGTGTTATTAGTGGATATTCCAAATTCAACCAATAATTGTGAAACATGCTTTCATGGAGAAAAATATTAGAATTTTTATTACCATCTATTTAGAGTATTTAATCATGATAATAATAGCAACAGTAGCAGCAGTATTCTTGCTTTTGTGATTCTCTGTTATGTGGGTTTCAATTTTTTCAATGCTGTTCACATCATTCATCTTTTACTCATACTTTTAAATATAGTAGATAATTTGTTAACAATAAGCTGTAATCAGCTTCTCATGGTTCCACACCAAATGCATGGAAAGACAGTGTATAAATGTTTGTTTGTACAAACCACGTTGTAAAGATTCAGGATGCAGTACACTGAATTTGCACATTGCAAGCTCTTATGATGTTTAGATATACCTTATACAGTTGTGCTAAATGTGCCCCTTGGTTTATTGCAACCTAGAACTAAAGAAGCAGAAGAATTTCAGTTTCCACAATTAAAGGCTCATATAGGTGTGATCCATGTACTGTAAAATGTTCTCACATTGGTATGATGATGGTGGTCATGATAAATTATATTTTGGGATGACAAGCAAGACCTAGAAGACTTTTTTCCATAGTTCAGAAGCTTAATCTTTCCTAGATTTTGGAAAACAAGGAGTCACATTTCAGAATGCAGTATGTACTTGAAAATGTAAAAATTCAGCACATTTTGGAAGCATTAGTAACAGTTTGACATGCATAGCTAGCAAAAGAACACAAAAATGGCTACACTTGATCAGATGTACCTGTCTGATCCTGTATACAGGTGGCACAGTACATTGTCTCCAACACTGGGTAGTAGTGATGCGTAAAGAAAGTGTATACAAACATAAAATAGTCCTTCACTTTGTACTCTTTTTGTTTGTGACAATAAACGTTTTACAGTTTTCTCAATCTTAGTTTCTAGTGTGATTAATAGGCTATGGTGGTGTCTTTCCTGAACTCTAATTAGTTTTGAAACATCTTATACATTTGAGCCTCATCGCTACATGCTGCCACCAGTTTCACAGCTGGCGTATACAGTAAGAAATGCCTTTTGTCTCTGATGAGCTTCTGGAACACTAATTTTAATGATAGCTCCTGATTTTTGTCCTGCAGGGAATTTTTCATATCCTATTTGAGACATCCGAAAATCTGGAAAATGGAATGTGTAGCAAGATGACAAATTATACTGATGATATTTACTTATTTAGAGTAGTAAAAATGACAACCATATGTAGAAGAACCTTGTGAAATGGGGCAATAAAATGGTGGTTGAAATTCCATTAGGAGTAATGTGAACTGCTACAGAGTGGGAAAAAATAGTCCTGGATTCACATTTAAAATTATAGGCTCTGAAGTGACTGTTATTGCAGAGGAGCCAGCACTTAACTTATGATTGACAGTTCAGTGAAAATGTCAGTGATCAACAGCAGTCAAAAAACCATGCTGAATGTTAGAATTTATTAGAAAAGGAATAAAGAATAAACCAAAAAATTTTAACATGTTGCTGCATAAATATGTAAAGCACCAGCAACTTGCTCAGTATATGTATTTCTGATCCCTCATCTTATGGATGATATGGCAGAATTAAAAAAGTCTAAGATATATCATATGAAGGATGATAAAATGTATGCAATTATCTCTGTAGTGGGATCAACCAAATTAGACTTTTCTTCTATCTGGAAAACAGGATGCCTGGTCAGGATGTGACGGAGGTGTGACAAACATGAATAGTGTGACAAGGGTGTATAGGGATGAGTGTTTGCTGTTGTCTTTCAGCACAAGAAAAGGAAGCATCAAAGCAGAATAATTGTTACAAATGAATAAAAAAAAGGATTGTTCTTAAAATCATTGAGGTTAAGCTATGAAATTCTTTGATCCCGAATTTTGTGGCTGCTAATTTTTTATACGTATTTTAAGGAAGATTGTAAGGGAAACTACTAAAAAGTCCATGAAAATCCTGAATACCTAAGCAGTGACTAAACTAGAAATGTCTGCAGACAGAGACTTCTTAGGAGATGCACATGTTTTATCCTATTCTTGTTTATTTGCCATGTGCCTGAGGTTTCATTGCTGTCAGTTGCAAAGCTAGGCTGGAATGACATGGCCAGTCAAAAGTTTCTATGTATAGTCCTTTTCTTTTCCCTGTTTTAGACTACAATGACTTTGTAGATTTGTCTCTTATTCCCCATTAATCATCCCCTTTATTCTGGTAGAAATTCCACTATATTTGGGGTTTTTTTTTCCTCATGAAATGTGCTTCACATTGGTTATCACTGTTGCTTTTCCTACATTTTCCAGTTCTTAAGATTTTTGGTTTTTGCTTTTTTTTTCAAGTGGGATGACCACAGTAACATTCACTATGAAAAATTTGGACATACTGTGAATTATAGAAATATGATAACAGTAGTGTTTTCCTAATAATTTCTTATTTTTTTTAACTTCTGGTAGATGTCGAATTACTGTTTTCAAAGATTGTCTGCAGACTGCTCCATACTTTTTTTTCTGAATAGTAGCTAGAAAATATATACTAAATGTATATGTTCAGTTAGGGTTATTTTTCTTATCAATATTAGCTCTCATTTATCAATAATGAGATTTGTTTATAGTTCCACAGTCATTTAATATCGCAGGATAAATCTGTGATTTTTTGCAATCAGCGTTATCACCAAGTACCTCCAGTACATAGTCTTCCAGGTAGTTGAAGTGTATGTTGAACAGCATAGTTGCCAGCAGAAATAAAAGGAGAATAAATGCTTTTTCAAGCTCATCAGTTTGTTTTCACATGAAGTTTGATGGCCACAGTTAGACTAAATACACATTACTCAAAATGTCCCCTTCAGTTTTTGATTTTCTGCTTCAAAAGGCACCTTCATCTTGCAAATTCAGTTTTCATCTGTTCCTGTGAATGAAAAAGGTATTATAATCTGGATAATTTTAAGAAGCTGGATGGGAAATGCTGAGCAAGACTTCAGAATTGCCCTGGTAAGAGAGCTAGGAAGTTTGCTACATTGATGACTCTGATACTTGCCCAAACTATCATAAAATGATACCGCATGCACTTTGCCAAATACCTGTATTAAAGTTCAAGAACCAAAGTCAGTAACTGCACTACTGCCCAACTATTTCAGTTTCCTTTTGCTTATACAGGAGCTGAGGTGCAGTCCATATAGAGAATCTTGTGAAACTTTTCGCTTGTCCCATGGATATTTTGCACTTTGGCTAGATGCTTTGTCAGAATGCTAAGTAGGTGCAGCTCACACTTGGCTTCTACACTGTGGACTTCCCAACATAAACAGAAAGGAGTTTCTGCAATACCACCTCATAAATGGCTCAGTTTGTTTAATCTGCTGCCTGAGCAGCTAACCCTTGTAACTTACTGGATCAGATGATCCTTGAGGTCCATTCTAACCTGGTAACTGTGATTGAACTTCTTCCATATACCCAGTTAGAAATGGCAGAAGGGGTGCTGTGTTTGCTCTTAAACAGGCTTATTTCCAAGGGCATAAAACCCCCTACTGACAAGCAGACATGGGCAACACTCAGTTTGCTGTGTAATTCTGAAACATTATTTCTTAGCTGTAGACAGTATTCAAGAGGAAAGCAGGAAGTGCATTTTGTATTTGAAGAAGAGTTGTTTATTTAAATACAGTCTGTTATCTGTAACTAGCTTTTTATCAGAAACAGATACCACTATAAAACTAAGTGCATCATTATCTGTGTTACTCATGTATGACACATGCTTTAGCTAGTCCATACATGATAAATACAGAGGTTAAAACAAGACAGCAACACTGGAAAAGGGAAAATAGACTCCTTAGAGGCACTGGTGAATCTCTGACTGAGTAGATATTCAGAGCTTGACTAGAAAAGCCCCAAGCAGCCTGATCAAGGACTGAAGTTAGATGCATTTTGAAAGCTGGCTCTGCTCTCAGCAGAGTGGTCCAGATCATCTCCAAAGGTCTCCACTAATGTAATTTTTTTGGTGGCTCTATGAACAAGCCTGTATGCTCTATGCAGTATCTTGAGCAAAAGTAAATTGGGCTTAGTGGTCATACATGATCTCAGTTACTTGTCCTGTTAGCATGAAAAGAATAACACTGCGTTCTGAGTGCCTTTGTATGTGTGTGACCTGAATCCAGAGGCACTGCAGGCTTTCAACAAAGAGATTTTGAACTGTCTGTCAGATGAAACTATTTTTCACTATTCTTTATGGGGAAGATGGATAGTGGCAGATAAAATTGGATGAAGATCCTTTATATCTATGTGTTCAGTGGTCTCTATACAAAATGACATTTTTCCTACTCTGATTTTGGGATTAAGCTGTAGACAATGTATTTCAGCCGGAAAATGAGAATATCTTTAGGATTGTACAGGGAGTTAATATAATAGAGAGTGATATGGTCACAGCAATGGAGTGGTATGATTGAACAGTGTATCAGGGGATATAGAATGTGTCCAAAATATCAAGCCAAATAAACAGCAGTTTTTATTCAAAGTGACATCTGTCAAATGCATACGACATGAGGCAATCAAGCAGTGATTTCATTGCAGCAAAATACAGGGGTCATTGAGAGGTATGATTCACTCTACAGTTAAACAGGACTGGCTTGAGTTCTTAAACACCTCTTAAGTATGATCTTTTCCTATCCCTCAAAATGTAAAAGCATTCCCCTTGAAAGAAACAGATAAGTCTATTACAAGTGGAAATCAGAGCACCAAACCATCTTCAAAGAATCCAAGCTTTCGTGGCAGTATGACCAGAAGATGAAGTGTGCTGCCAGAGGCATTCCCTCTCCCAAGAACTATAGAGAAGGTCTTTGTCTTGCACGTCCTTAATATTCCTGGCTTTAGAAATAATGCTTTCTGCATCTCTCCCTGTGTGTCTTCACACACTGTTCCCCTTCTTTTACAGCAGTATGTTTCTTTCAGTTTGGCTGTCTATAAGGCTACAAGAGCAAAGTCTTTCAGAGCAGCTTCCTTCTTTCGCAAGGACTGTTTTCTGTAATGAAGAATTGTCACCATTTATAATAGCAGAAACAAAAAGGAAAATAAGGAAAGGAATGCAAAAATTAGAGGAAATATAAAAAACAAGAGCATCTCAAGAAATGCTACAGAGCTGTTAGAAAACTTTAAGTAAACAACTTTTCAAGGAGCCTGCAATTTTCAGGAATTTTATTCAGGTTCTAGCATGATTTCATGCTAGGACTCTTGCTTACATACTCATGGAAGGTGAAGGCAACATAGCATACCTTCTACATGAAGCTTTGTTTGTGTAAATCAGTATGGACACTGCTGGGCATATGGAGCTAATACACAAAATGCATGCAGAGAGACAATAGCTTTCTTATTATTTAAAATGCATTGGATAAAACTGAAGTTCTGTATTATAACAAAGAAAATTTAGCAAGCTTAGCAGTTAGTTGTTGGGGACAATAACTGGAACAGAGGAAAGGACTGAAGTTTTGGCAATTACTAAGCTAGCACAGCTAAACTGAGATAAATTACTTGAATCAAATTGCATTGTTTCACTTGACAAATCAAGATAGTCACATTTTAGTTAGTGTCTTACTGATCATATAGAGTAACATAATTATTGTTTGGTGTTTTGTCCATATTTTACTTCATTTCCTAATATTTATCCCTGAGTTTTAAAAAAATATTTGGCAATTATTTATTTTATGTTTTCAACAGAAAGACCTCCAAAAAGTAGGATAAAAAAGGAGGATGAGACTTCACAATTTTTAATAATAAGTGCCAGAATATTTCTGAGAATAGATTGCTGCATCAGAATCCAAAATTTCTTTGATGACTTAGTCAAGAAGATGCTTTACAACCCATGAAAATACAGTATAATACTAGGCATATACCTGTAAGTGTGATGAAGATATAACTGTGAGAAAGTGGAAGTCTGAAATTATCTATTATTGAACTGAATGGTGGTGAAAGCAATTATGTCTTTTTTTCCACCCCTTTCATTACATTAAATTTGTACTCTCAGTAAACATGTAGTATGAATAATTTTTTTTCCCTGAGTTTCAGATTGAAAAGTGCAGAGTATGCAGATTATGCTTCAGTGGGAGTCTGTCAGCTTATGCCAGGTATCTGTTATGTACAACTAAGTAAGCCATAGATGTAAAGCAGCTGGATGGATTTTAATAAACATTCTTGATTTATAGCCATGCAGGTGTAATGAAAAGGAAGTTTTCTTCATTTTTCATGTAATTTTGTGGGTTTTTTTACTGTTCAAGGACATGAGTAAGTTTGAACGGAGCCTGGTTTAGTTGCAGCCTACCATGGATACTAAGAGATTTCACACTGACAGGAGAAGGAACATTCTTTTTTACAATACTTCACAGTAGTGACTACTTTCAACATGCTATTCCAATGCAGGGAAGTTGTAAACATGTCAAAGTGAACCTGCCTTAAAATCCTTTTTTCGGTTCATAGTAGGACCTTAATTCCATATATATTTAAAATATCTTAAAAAGCTAATGTAATCTAATTGTTTTCAATCACACTATTTGTTACCTAAAAATAGAGAGGAATCATAGAGATGAACTTGTTCACTAAAGATTGATTCAGTTAATATCTTTTTCCAAGTATTAGAAAGCACGTATTAGCCAGATTTATTTACGAAGCTGCAATATTGAAAACGGTTTTAAGGCTCAGTTCTATGAAATTCTTATGTGTAATTTTTACTACAAGGAACACTGGATCTGTTTGTCTTCAGTGATTTTGTTCACTGTAGTAAGGACAATAAATCCTTAAAAAAATATTTGCAACAACAGGCCTTAAGGCTGTTACTATATTTATTGCCCATCCTCAATGGGATTAGAGAAACCTGCTGGTTTAGCATAAACTGTAAAAAAATTTACCATTTGGCAATGCAGTTCAAGTGGTAGAAAAGGAAACACTGATCTCACCTATGTGAAGCTGTAGGACTACTTGCTATTTTTGGAATAAATTCCTTGGCTGAATCAACACTTGAAGCTGTGAAAAGAACAGGTAAGGGAGGGGGGAGACAATGCATCTTCTAAGGAGTGTTACTCAGAGTGTAATTTCTCCACCAAAAGGGTTATCAAACATTGGAACAGGCTGCCCAGGGCAGTGGTGGAGTCTGATCCCCGGAGGGATTTCAGTGACGGTGCTGGCGAGCATGGTTTTGTGCTGACCTGGGTCAAAGGTTGGACTTGATCTTAAAGGTCTCTTCCAACAGAAGAGATTCTGTGATTCTGTGAAAAGGGCTGTGGACACGAGTACTTGCTCATGCTCAAGACAGCGAGGAAAGTGCTTTCTAAGCAGTCTAATTGCTACAGCGTTACTGGCAGCCAGGCGTGTCGCTCTTCAGTCTGTGGGCACTAAATCCCGTGGGGAACCTAGGGGCACGAAACCAGTGGCCTCTTTTCTTTCGGGCGAAGGGACACAGCAGCAACGGGTATGACACCTGCCTGTCACCGGCGACACCGGCGAGGTGCTATGACCGCAGCGCCAATGGGATCGCGGCGGGCGGAGTGATTCTCCCGCGGATTCTTCGCAGCCGTGGGGCTTTTTGCCGCCTTGGGAGCCTGCACCGGCGGGTCGCTTCTCAGCTCCCTCAGGGTTGGGGTCCGCTTCTCTGGAGGTTCCCATCTGCAGCGATCCTTTGTGCCGTGCTCGGAGGGCAGTGAGAGCCCTGGAAGGAGGCGGTCGGCCCGCGCTCCCACCGTGGAGAGAGCTGAGGGGGTCCCGCCCTGAAGGGACGCGGAAGCAGGAGGGTTTTCTGTGGAACGCTTAAAAAACTTCCAACCTCCAAAGAAGAGGTGGTTAAAAATCAGGAGTGAGAGACGGCCTTCCTCAGGGTAGAATGTTATTTGGAGAAGGGAGCCGTGTAGCAGAGGGGGGAATCCTCTCTGGAACAGGGCACTGGAGTCCCGCATATGCTGCAAGGCGGGAAGCTCAAGGAGGGGAGGACCCGGAGCAGCCTTGTGGATGGAGGCGAAAAGCCATAAATCCTAGAAGTGCTCCTTACCAAAATGGGTTTTCCTGCGTGATTAAAGGAGTAAACCTGGATGCTTTTTTTTCATTCTACAATTATGCAGTCCTGGTTAAAAATTCAGTTCTGTTATTTCTATGTATTATGTTTGGAGCGCCTGTTCGCTCTCAGATGACTGCATGGTGGCCAGATTGTTCAGAGATGCTGGTGAATCAGTCTGTCAGAAATACAACGAACTCCCTCAATCAGTACATGAAATTTCATTTTTGTCAAATGATGTTCCACATCACTAGGTTCATGTTTATGACACTACTGTTTCCTCTGGTATGAAGATACCATACAGTTTTGTCATACCTGGAGATTTCTTTAAACTTGCCTATAGTTTCATGTTGCAAATTACCACACAGTGAAGATAAGACTGGCAATTTCAGCTTTTAACAATTGTAAAGGGTCTGCTCCCCAGATTCAGAAGAGTTCATCAGAGGCTATTGTTTTCTTGATACTTGTTCCCAGTATTAGTTTTTTTGCAAAAACACAGTGTGGTAGATGCACAAACATAAAAAAATAAATCTCTTGTTGACATAGTGGAATTACCATGTATTCTGCATTCTTCTGAAACTTTAGTAAATTACTTCTACTTTAAATTCTAGATTTGAGACCGTTTTAAACAGTCAGTGGTCCTGCCTTCATCTCAGGCTTGTAATGTATACAGAACAGATATCAATGTGGTGACATGGGTAGATGGTAGAATTACTGAATTAGTATCCTGTAAATTTTGAAAATAATGAAAAATTAATATTTTAATATTTCTTTAACTTTCAGGACTTCCTAATTGAGTATAAAATACATTTTTGTGAGCATGGAAAAATGTTCTGAAAGGTTTTTGTCTGCATCATCAGATGAAACTGAATTGTACCTATATCCAAAGCGAATTAAAATAGAAAATAATCTACAAAGATTAGGGAAAGAAGAGCAGCAGAAGCTAGTGCAAAGCACACACTCTGTGGACAGATATCAAACATCACTCCATGAACCTGTACATATATCAGAAGGACAAAACAACTGGGCATTACAAAAAAAAAGTTGTGGTGTAGCAAGAAAAACTTGTATGAGTGATTTTTTCCATTTTCAGACTTGTAATGATGAAAGATTACCTTATAAATTGCCAGAAAATAAGCTGTCCAGCAAAAAATGGAGTCCTGAAAATGAAGACCTAGATAGTAGAGGAGAAGATGTTGCACTGAATGTACACAAGCAGCCTCTTGAAACAGAGTCACTCAGTGTGTGGTGTCCTGCTAACATACGTAAAAATCAACAGGTGCTGAATATGCCCCAAGTGCAGCAGAATGTCTGTGTAGCACAAAATAGTGAAAGAAATGGTGATAATGAACTCAACCAAAACTCTTCAGATAGACCTATAAACAGACACTTGTTCCAAATGGAGTTGTTGAGTCCTAAGTCTGGCTCTGATAAAAGCTGGAAACAACACCAGCTTTTGCAGATTCCTTTTTTACATGGTACCAATTCTGTGTTTTCACATGAAGAACATAAAAATATCTTTCTGAAAAAAATGTGTTCTACAGCAGATAAAGATTATTCAAGTAGTGGTAATGAAAACACTGCAGAAAGAGAGAAAACAGGGAAAAAAAATTCATCATCTATAATTCCAACATTAAAATCTTTTAAAAGTATACAGCCACTGGAAATCCCTCGTTTTCAAAATTGTAACACTTCAAATAAAATAAATATTAAAATGCCATCAACTGACTTGAAGGAGATGGATTGGAAGAATTTTAAAGGCCGACCATCTTTGATACAATCTAAACTAATATATGATGAGCAAAACATGAGTCAGATAGGGGCACAAAAATTGCAAAATTACAAAAGCAATGTAAAAGCTTCAACAGTTGGCTCCGAATTAAAAGAATTTAATTACTCACCAATAAGCAAACAAGAACATGATGCTTCAGGAGGAGTACCTGTAACTTACTTCAGAGGCAACAAAACTGATATTGAATGTAATCAAATATCTGGTGAAAATTATTTGAAAAGTAAAAAACTGGAGAATTCAGATGCTGACAATGACCAGAAGTCAAAGATTCACAGGGACATCAGTGCTAAAAATGATCAGAATGATGAATCTGTCAGCTGCAATGATCTGAAGAGAACGAAGAGAAAAAGCAATATAGAGAACATAGGAACACTTGACATACACATGAGTCTTCCAGAAATAATAGAACTATTAGAGAAAAAGAAGTTAGGCATATACTGTGGTGTGCCTCATTCCAGCAGTGATACTGGTTTGCAAGAAGCAGAATCAAAACACTCTACAAAAGAAATACTTGATTGCAAAAGGTATTTACCTAAAAACAGGGTACTTGAAAGTAGTTGTCCTTGCATCATTGTGCAGAGTTCTCCAGATAAGAAAGTGAGTTGCAATATATATAGGGGAAAGAAAACACTCAAATTAAATTTTTCATTTCAAAACATGTTGTTTGGATGGGCCAGGACATGGACTGAATCTTTACATAAAGGTATGCTCACACATCAGGATGACAGAGTTATATGTTGGTTTCAGTTAAGTGAGCAGTGTGGTGCTCTAGAGTTAGCAAAGATCAATAGGAACCACAGCAGTATAATATGCATTTTGCTGGCTATTATTTCAAAACATCTGAAGCTGGATCTACTAAAGGTAATTCCTTTCTTTTCCAAGGTCACAAATGCCTTATTGGCAACAGAACGAAGGTCTGTGAGAGTGGAGAGACAGCCTTTATGTGGCAGAAAGGCATTTCAGTTAATATCATGCAGTGATAATACTTTGAGGCAAAATACAAAATTTCGTGACCAAAATGAAACTTTTTCAGGCATTGTATGTTCTAAATTTGTGGAAAGCATTGTTTGTGAGATATATAATGAATGTTGGAGACGACGTTTTTCTAGATCTTTAGGTGAAGAACTGTCTGCTCTTCTAAATAGAGAAACACTATTTAATAGCCAAAAAGTTGGGTTATCTAAGAGAAGACACGTCAGAAAGCACCACCTCTTGTCCACAGAGAGTGAAGGATTTAGCACCTGTTACTGTATGAAAAAGACCATTGTAGTTGCTAAATGCTTCATCTCATTGCAGGGCACTTTGGATTGTGCTTCACTAGAGAAGATGCATAGCAGCAATAGCACAAAAATGCAGTATCTGATAGGAGGAAAATTTAGATTTTGGAGTTACTTTCCTGCCCACTCACCACTGATATTTGAAATGACAAATAGTACATGTACGAGGCAGGAAGAGAAGAAGCCAAGTAAATTGCTGAACAGTTCTTTCCACACAGAAATATTCAAAGGTTTCCCTTTTATTTTTTGTGAAAACAAGAAACATGAAACAACCAAATGCTTAAAGTCTACAAATGAAGCCACAAATGAAGTCACAAACGAAGTCACATACACTGTGAAAAAGTATTTGGGTACTCCTGGTCACATAAATACTGATAGAAAAGAATGTGTTAAATTGCAAATAAGTGACCATAATTTTTTTTCAAAAAAATCTTTTTCTGTTTTTGACACATATGAAAAAATACCCCTCACTACTGATTCTGAAGACTTTGACCAGATCTCAGGTGAAGATGAAGACAGTTCTGTCAAAACAAAATTGTCTGAGGAAAATGAGGTCAACAGTTCAAAAGAGGTTCATAATTTGCTTGCTAAATCAAATGATGTCTTAATTCTACCCAAGCAGTTAAAAACAACTATGGAAAAATGTAATTCTCAATTGTTACATGATGGTCAAACCAACCAACCTGAGTATTGCAGAAAAATAGCTGCATGTAGCCCACATGTAGCTAATACACAAAAAATAGAATACCAAAATACTTATTTAAATGTTGAAAATGTATTTTCTAGTTCCTCAAATGTCATTCAGTCTGTCACTGTGCTATTAGAGAGCAGCTCTTCTGTCAGTAAAGACACAACAGTAAGTGAGCATGAGCACTGCATGAGTCCCTCAAGCACAGACAAACAAAAACAAAGTGAAAAAAATCATGCCAGTATACAATGTCAATCCATGCAGAGTTCCACCGTGGCAAACACATGCTTACAAGAAGCAGTGCACAGGAATACACAGACAGATAAGGCAGTCAGTTTAGAGCCAGCAACTTTGAAACAGGGTCTTGAATGCATAGAAGAGCAAGAAGAGAGAAATGATGAACAAATTAATGTAACTAATGAAAGTCAATGTGAGCCTGTAATGAATGACTTGATTATGTCATATTCAGAAGATGAATCTAAAACATTCATTGCTGCAGAAGAGAAATTAAAAATGCATTTCTCCATAATAAACAATGGAAGTTTTGAAGACATGAAAGATAAGTATTTACCTATAGAAAATAAAATTACATATGACTTTGAACTGAAGAGAGAATTTGATTTAGTGTTGGAAGAGTTACATATGTTTCATGAAATTAGCAAGGGCAATGAAAACAATTTATCTAGTTTGGAAACAAATTCAAACAGCAATTACTGTGAATTAAATAATTCTGAGAGGAGAGATGAATATGCGACAAGTGTTTCTGAAAAGAAAATACATATTTCTTCTCCAATCTGTGGTACTATAGAAAGGCAAAACATAACAGAGAGTAATGGAAGCTCATTAAAGGAAAAGTTATCAAATGAAAATGAAGACCAAAAAGTATCCAAGGAATATTGTATTGCAAGACTATCAAGTGAAGATTTGCTGCATTCACCTATTGCAGAAGGTAAAGCTGTGGAATTACTAGTTATAAATTTAATAAGTATACTTAAATTTTAGGCAATATTTGGTTTGCTTTAAAGGTGTATTTCTCAACTAGTTTCATTACAAAGCTGATTTTTCGTTGAGTTGTAGAAAGTTTGTCAGACAAAACTCACTTGCCTATGAGTAGGCAAATGCTACTGCTTCTTGCACCCCATGCTACAAGAGTTGGCACTTGCCAAACAGATTTTTTTTCCTGAAATTCAGTTTGCCTTGCAATGAGTTTTTACAGGTGCAAATAAAATCAGTAAGAATTACGATTTGGTCACATTTGGTAAATTATCTGAAAAAATGGAGAGTAATCTCCAATTTGGCACCTGAAATCAATTTCTCAGGGACTTGGCTCTGAATTTATAAAGGCAAGATGGCAGGGGTTTCATGAAGGTAATTAGTGCTTGTGAATCAATTAGAAAAGCCCCAGAGGCAATTCTGTTCAGTATAGTTTTAATAGTATAAAGTGCAAGTTACAGTGAATGCCTTGCCCCAGAGAGTGAAAACCTAATAGATACTGGGTAAATAGGTCACTTAAGTGATTTCTTTCCTGCCTAAGTGTGGAGTAAGAAGATTTGAGGACAAAATGCTGTGTCATCAGATTGCAGACTGCATCATTGCGTCTACACAAAGGGGTGCAGAGGTAACTTTTGACAAGCCTCTGAGAGCAAGACTTAGCTCCATTAATGCTTTCTGTAAAATGCACATAGGTGTTTTTTCTTGCATCCACAAGAACCACGAAAACCATTCTAAGATGAAGAAACTGTAGTTATTTGTTTTCAAAAATAAGGTAAAATTTTAAGCTTTGTTTGTCTGCCTCTATTTTAAGGCTGTTTTGATTCAAACTATAAAAAGCCATATGCATGGGACCCTGCTTTTCTATCCTGCTCACTTCTTAAGGAAAAAGGCTATAATTTACAGGAAGATGGAGGTAAGAGTAATATTCAGTAATTTATACTACTAATTCTACTGCAATAAACTTATTTTTCAAACACTTGTATTTGCTTTTTCCCTTATTTTTCTTTCTGTGGCAAACATATGCTGTTTTGTTGTAGCTTACAAAAAAACTGTTGTGTCTCTGGCTTTGGGTCACAGAGCAAGCTGTGCTGATGAGCCTTTTTGTTCTTTGGACAGAAGAAAAGTATTCTAGCAGTGTGGGGTTTCCTTTTTGGCTTGTTTTGGAGCAATTTGCCACAAACTTCTTTGGGCCTCCAGTCATTGTGATATAGCTATGGAATGCCACAAGGAGAATGTGATTTGATACATTTGTCTTGGAAGAGTTGTGGGTTTGGACACACTGTGGAATGAAATTCAGAAGGGTATTGCAGTTGATCTATTAGTATGTCTAAAAGTGTGCTTTTGCACCTTTTCCAACACTTAGAAACATTTAATAGATTGAAGCTATTAGTTTATTCTGAAATTAAATAATAAAACATTGTGAGGAAAAGGCTATAGGTAAATTCTGCTTCCTCAGTCAAATTGGAACATTACCACTTTTATTCCCCATTCAACCTCTTAAAACGTGGTCACTTTGCTGTTCTCAGAATTCAGGAAGTTATTTTCTTTGTTCAGGCAATTTTGAAAATCTTGAACATGTACAGTTAAACTCTGGTGTTTTTTTCACATGTTTTTTATTGAAGATATGCTGCCTTTGAATAATATTTCATATACCAAATGCAAAATGTTACAGAGATTTCTCTGTATCACTACCTCCACTTTTTTCTGTGGCTGTTTTTTTGGGTTTTTTTGTTTTGTTTTGCATTGGGTGAATTCTAGCTTCCAACTTTTATAGTAAGTGTTGTTATTGCTTAGGGGAAATTCAAATTTAAGAATATGGCATTGTGTATAACAGCACAAGGTGGTTGACATTAATACCCTCCTCTTGGAAATTTTATTCAGATGGCATTGGAGCTTGCTAAATGGAACTCTATAGCTCCTGCAGAAGGTCAGATAACAACCCAGATCACATTCTCTTTCTTCTTTCCTCATCGCTTTGGGTCTAAATACCAAAGGCAAAGAAATCTAGAAATTTTCTCCATTACTATCAGCAGTAACTAGACCCTTAACATTGCTTCCTTAAGTTTCCTATTGGGCTTCTCCAGAAATGTTCAGAAGGAAATCATAGCAATGACTGACTTTTCCCCAAAATTGCTGTAAACTCATGTGGGTTTCTAGGGCAATGGTAGATTTCTATGGCTTTCTGTAGCTTAGTCACAGAACTTTGTCAGAATCCACAGACATGGGCATTTCAGCATCTGCCAATAGGAGAAACTGAAAAAAAAAAAAAGATATTATCCTTGTCACCATTGCTAATTCGGAATTGTTAAGCATCAGTTTTCCTTGAAAGGACTTACATTGGTTCTGTGCTGTAATCAATGGTTGGCAGCAAAAGTTCTCTTCCATTTACCTGAATGTTGCCTTAGAGGTTATTTTAAAGCAATGACAATATCAGTTTTTGTTAAGGAGAATACCTTATGGTACTAGTAGGAGTCATGCCAGAAATTTTGCTGATGTTTGGCTGTCTCCACTTTTCAGTAGGATTCTGAGCCATCACACGTACTCTTACATGATTTGGGTTGGGTATGTCTCTTGGATATGATAATTGCTTCTGCTGCAGAATCAAAGCCTGTTAATTTAGCCAATTCAGTTGCCACATCTCTGTTTTAATCCACCATTTTTCTCCCTTAGTTAGAAGATGACGAAGTACAAGTTTTAAACTTGCTGGCATCAATGAGTTCTTTATTTTACAACCCACTGTTTGGTCACATGAAGTGACTGTTGCCTAAGAAACTGTTACTGTTTAGGAAAGGAGATGCCTAGGAGTTTTAAAATTCAGCATGACTAACTACTTAATTTACCAGCTGCAATAAACCCATAAGGCTTGATTGACTTCTGGTGCATGCAGTTCCTCTTCCAAATGACTCTTGTGAGTCTTATAAAAGATATGGCAGCACTACTCTCTCATCGTTGTCTTAAAAATTAATTTAAAACATGTCATTTAAAATTCTTGTGAAAGGTTAGAGAATATTTTTCTCCCTTTAGTAGGATTTCAGCTGAGTGCCTAAGGCTCTGGTGTGCTTTATATCTCTCTGATATCCTAGCTGATTGCACAGCACTCCATCATTTTATAGAATAATGGAAAATAAACCTGGAAAAGATCTTAAGGAACTTGACACCTTGTGTGACTTCTTCCAGATGATTCATTATACTAATCTTTAGATTGCAAGGTCATGGTCTTCTGTTCTTCCCTAGTGAGTGTATAATTTTGTGCAAAACAGAACATCATCTAAAGAATGAAAGCACCACACTTCAGATGACTAGATGGTGTATACTTTTCCTAATAGACTGTGGAAGAGATAATGCCCATCCTTCTGTTCTGCTTTCTGTAAAAAGTACAAGTCGTTATCATTATTATCACCAGTAGAATGAAGCCTGGCTCTGTAATTTGAATTTGTATATCTAGACCACTCAGACTAGTGGTAAGTATTGAAGCTTCGTGTTCTCAACATGTCCTGTCTGTCCTGGAGCCATAGTCTGTATGACATTTCCAATCTGCAAAGACATTTATGTAAAGTCAGGGTGAGATTCTTTTTAATTTCTTTTTAATTAGAAGGAACCTACCCATGACCCAATGGTTAGCATTTCTGTTTCACCCAAAAGAATATTCTAGGCACTCTACGGCTAGTAGAGATGAGTAAAGGACTGAGAAGCTGTGACCTGCATATCTTGTCAATGTGTATGTTGTATGGAATTCTGGATTTGCTTTTATTGTTTGATCTTTTTTTAATATAGGATACTTGCTGTCACGTGAAGTTATAAGAGTGCAGCCTCTTAAAACATGCAAGGGCCCCATCAGGATTGGGCTGTCAAAAAAAGCTCGGCCCAAACAGCTCCATCCTTATTTGAAATGACTTACTGGATTCTTTTACCAGTCTTCAGATAGGACCACTCCATTTGAAAGTGGTTGAAATGTTTTTGTTATTTTGTTGATAATTCTATCTTTGTGGTTTATGGGTTTTTTAGATATTAGTATTGCAGTATTGCTAGTGATTTATTTAGGACTACTCCTGTGAACATTTGACAGAGATTTATAATGAATGTTTACTAGTAGAAGTTTTAATGGAAATATGAGACCCTTTTAAAATGTATGCATTATTAATAACTCTGACATGTATTTTTAATGTATTAAAATTAGGAGTTGAAATTTTCTGTCATACCCAAACATTCTTAGAATTCTGTGTGTGTTTATATAGTTTTAAGAAATTAGTGCAGAGTTAGGAAAGAGGGAAAACATAAATAAAAAGTTTTAATGATAAGACAGAATGTCTTGTTCTGAAGCTCCTAATTCCATTGCGTTCAACATGGAGACAAAATACTAGTATATAAATTCTGGAGAGTATGCATCTCAAAAATGGGCTTGGGGTCATATGAAGCAGGCCGGCACTAGTTAGGGCTGTCTGCTAATGATTGCTAGTATACTGATATTTGTGTTATCTAATATAGAGTAGTGACAGTTCAATATGAATCAGACCATGGCAAAAAACAAGCATATATGAACTCCGAAAAAAAGATCAGTCCGGTGAAGAAGAAAGCTTTAAACCCTCTGTGATAGCACAAGGTGTTTTAGAAAGAGACTATTTTAAGTTGGTGAGAATTTCAGTATAACAAGTATTACAGATTAGTGATGGAATTATGGTAGAAAGGCCCAATACAAGTATTACTTGTTTGCAGCTGACACAAGGAAAGCTGATCAAGCTGAATGGATAGGGAAATTCAAGCTACAAATGACTATTCTATAGAAGCTATAGCAACAGTTCAAAGATTAAGTCATAACACAGATTAACCTATTTGGCATCAACCTTCGGAATATGTCACATAATAGCAAATGCATGTTAACCAACACCGCCTCAGTTTGCCTGCAAGGGTGCTATGTGAGACTGTATCAAATGCCTTACTGAAGTCAAGATAGACCACAGCAACTGCTCTGCCATCATCTATCCATCCAACTATGCCCTCATAAAAGGCTGTCAGCTTGGTCAAGCATGACTTCCCCTTGGTGAAGCCATATTGACTGTCCCTAATGACCCTCTTGTCCCTGATGTGCCTAGAGACAGCATCCAGGGAAGGAGACTCCACACCTCCCCTGGGTAGCNCATCACCCCTAGCACATGTGGATGCATCCCATCAGGCCCCATGGGTTTATGTACATTCAGTTTGCTCAACACGTCCCTGATAGAGTCAGTAGGGATCAGAGGGGACCTCAAAAGATCCTCCTGCCACAGCAGGATCACCTAGATCAAGTTGCACAGGAACACATCCAGGCGGGGTTTCAGATTTTTTTTTTTTTCAGCCAGGTTTTTCGATATACTTAAAAATNGTTTTCAGATATACTTAAAAATTGCATGAAGCTGAGGTAGAATATGAAGCATGAAAAACCTGGAAGGACCGTCCACAGAGCTTCATGCTACCCCTCCCCCTAATGCCACTTAGCATTTCCAGGCTGCTAAATGATAGGCAGCATCACAGAATCATTAGGAACTGGAAGCGATGTTGAAATATCATCTGGTCTAATTCCCCTGATACAGCAGGATCACCGAGACCAATTCGCACAGAAACATATCCAGGCAGGTCTTGAACGTCTCCAGAGAAGGAGACTCCACAACCCCCCTGGGCAGCCTGTTCCAATGCTCTGTTACCCTCAGTGTGAAGAAGTTCCTTCTCATGTTGATATGGAACGTCCCCTGTTCCAGCTTGCACCCATTCTAGCTGTGAATATGAGAAGTATGATGCTTGTACAGAACCTTGTCTATGACTATTGATTCTTCCCTTTTTTGGGAAAATNGTACTGATCCTTTGGGGACCCCACTAGATACAGGCCTCCAACCAGACTGTCCCATTAACCTGGCTTCTATCCTGCAGCCAGTTTATAAGCCCACCTCACTACCCAATCATCCAGTCCTATGGCTACGGATGGTACGTGAAACTATGTCAAATGCCTTACTGAAGTCAAGATAGACCACATCCACTGCTCTGTCATCATTTATCCACCTGGCCACGCCCTCATAAAAGGGACTGGACATAGCACTTAATCCTATGGTCTAGGTGATGTTGTGGTGTTAGTTATGTCATTTGACATTGGATTTGATGATCTCAGAGGTCTTTTCCAGCCCCAATAATTCTGTGATTCTGTAATAGTGTGTGTCATCTTAAATAACAGGGGAATGGCTGGCCTTGGGAATGCCAGACTGGCCTGCCTGCTTTAGCTTCCCCAGCCACCAGCAGCAGGAGAAACAAAGATACCTGGTTACACTGGAGGGATGTGCGAGTGCTGGGCTGTGTACAGTCATATTCATTGGCATCATTCTATTGCTGGTGGAGCGGTGCAGGTTTATGTCAAGCAGAGATCCCAACATATGGTTTTGCATCTTTTATCATAAAAACGTGTATAAATTTTGAATTTTTCTTCATTGCAGACATGCTATCTGGTGATATTTTTTAAGTTAGCTAAGCTGCACAGTGCTGACTCCAGCAGAAATGCAGATGTTAAGTACCATTATCCTTCAATAATTACGCAGAAAATTTTAAACATAATTTCTGAATATTTTTTTGTCACTTACTAGAACAATAGATAGAGCTATGGCCTATTTGATTTAAAAGGATTCAGGAATAGACCACTGGAAGCCTTGGATTCTGTTCTGGGTACCAATGCACATGATTTTCTAGCAAACAGTAATCGAATGCATCCTTTTTTGTCTCTCTGTCGAGTGACTGGATGTGAAACTAACAATTCTATGTGTTTTAGAAAAATGTGAGTGATTAGTAAGTGAAGAAGTGCGAGTGATTAGTAGGAGTACAGCTGTTGTCTCTGTTAGGGAGTTGAATTGAAACAGGTGATGGAGACCTGTTACTCCTACTGCTGTAATACAGCTTCTAAACAAGGATAGATGACAAACATTTCATTGGAGGCATCAGAGAAAGGGAATGACTGTGTGATAAAGTTCTTCATCAGGTATGATAGTGCCAGCTCATTTTGTGAATATATATTATTATAAGAAGCTTAAAGCAGTTATGGAAGGGCTCAACTATAGTGAATTTTAAAATGCACATACAGTTTTGATCTTAATGCTTTGCTCCCAACATGGACTTCCAGCCTCACTAGTCCTATACAGTCTGGTAAATGTACTTGCCATTGTACCTCAGTCAAGCCACTGAGATCTCTACCTGCTGGGTTGGTGGTGAGCCACCCATACAGCGTTTCTAGACATTGTCAGATTAAAGTGAAAATACTTTTTAAAAATACCTGGGAAAATCTAAAATGCATTTTGTTCAAGATTATTTTTATTAAATAAGATTGAGGTGAAAATGCAAGTAGGGTACTGTTTTCAACATTTCTCCATTACTAGTCTGAGTGGTAGAGGAAAGGCTGGCTGCTGTTTGTGTGCAACACAGCAAATTAACATTTACAAGTTATGGTTGATCTCATGAACAAAAGCATTTCATCATGATGTGATGACCACAGTATAAATAGTCATGTTAGAAAGCTGATGCTACTGTTTGATACCTCACCTGAATCAGTGCTGTGATCAAAGACACTAAGTGTTGATGGCTACAAAGAAGTGTATGTTCCATTCTGTTAGTTAACAGCTTTCCCCTGCAAGGCCCCTTGAATTATCAAAATATTTTTAGCCAGGACTCATTTTGAAGATTTGATATAGATTATATTCACTGTCTGTGTGTGCACTAAGAAAGATGCTCAGACTAATGCTTTCTTAAAATACATCCTGTCAGAGCTTAAATATGAAAAAATATGCAAAACTTACCAAGGAAATGTGAAAAATAAGTGATTCAGCATGGATATATATATGTATATATAAAAAATACATATAAATAAATATATATAAATGTGTGTATAACCTACCATGTTTTAAAGTGTAATCAATTTTTTTTTTCTCAGTAATTATGACATTTTTGAGCCTCTAATGCAACATATGGGCAATGAAATAGTTCAGTTTTTAGGAGAGTTATTGCTACACATGGACACATGAGAAAAATATTGAGTTGCTTGGGATACCCCAGTCAATCTAATAAGGTGGGCTCTAGGGTACCTGAATTGCCTTTGGGATGGAACAGTTTTTCTCTTCATTGATTAGTGAAGAAGGTCAGGGTAAGCTTGTGCCAGTGTTTGCAATAGGTTGCAAGAAATGAAATTCGTTTTTATTTATTATTTGTAGCTAAGAGTGAAACTAATATCTGTTTAAAGTGTTTTACAGGACTGAGATTCTGCTATTCTAAGGTTTGTATTCTAACAGCATTCAGGACATCTGATCACAAACAAACTCACTGGGCAAAATGACCAAAACCAGGGTGTTTTTTTTTTTTTTCAAAAACAGCAATATTTGGTTTGCATTTACCTTATAAATTGCAAATCTTTTCAATTTTAAAATATTTCTTCTGTTCTGAGAAATGTGCTGCTGGACTCATGGGTGAAGGGGTGGGTTGTACGTATGCATCAGGCATGGGAAAGGTAGTGTCATATAGGTTAGTCTGCAGATAGATCTGTGTTTATTCTGAGCTTTATTCTTCTCATGCGTTCCAGACACACCCTTTTTTGGATCAGACATTTCCTTGAGAAAAAGAACGGTGTTTTATGAGCCATCAGAGCCAGCATCTTGTGCCCCTTTCTCTATGTATCAAGATAGTCTCCTTTTCACCTCACTTTCTTCACTCTCCATAGCTGCTTTTATCCCATTACTTACTGAAGTTCTGCCATCACAGTGGAAAGCAACTAGAGCTGAACTTTCCTATGATCAGCCTAGCTACTGCAAACCTTACCTTTGGGCTTGCCAAAGTTTCCCAGTTAAATGCTTTTGCCTCATAAGTACACTATAACCAACCAGACATGGTGAGTTACTGGATTTGTCCAATATTTTCACTGTGGGAGACGTTGTTGGCAGTGGATGGTGCTGAACTCTCTTGGTCTTTGTATGCACCTTTGATTACATTTCCATAAGCCTGTGTTAGTGTTGGCAGTTCTGAGTTTCCTGGGTTTGGAATGGTTAGAAGGAACGGTAATAAAAAAACCTCCAGTAGTGTTAGAAATTTTTGATTTCTAGGAACCTATAAAGTGTGATGCTTAAAGGAACTTGAGCACTGTATTGTTTTTGGAGCCAGTGCCATAAGGACAGTGCCATGAGAATGAAAGTGAAACTCCTTTTGCTGCCTATGAGAAAAGCGTTGATGGGTAGGCCTATGCTAAATTTGTATTGTATCTATTTTACATGTATATTTTATTATTTGTTTTTAAAAAACCTTGTCCTAAAAAAAATGCTTTTAGGATAGGGGAAAGCTGTGCAAAAGTGTTTTGACATATTTTCAGAAGAGGACCTTTTAAAAAAGGCGATGAAGATTTGAATTATGCTTGTATGCCACACTATACTACTCTTCTTTTATTCCATCTATTTAGTATGTTATTGCTTGGAAATAATTGCAGGGTGCGGAGAAGGGAGATATGAGAAATAAGTATAGTAAATACTGAAAATAATACAAGGCTGTTGACAAAACTGAAGACACAGTATAGGACATGTTCATCCTTGTGAAAATTCTTCCTTTGTAAGTTTGCCAAGGTCAATGTCAGCTTGAATTCTTTAATGCATACTGTAAGTGCTAGCTGTGCAGATTAGCTATGCCCAGGGCTGTTATTTGTTCATCCAGCTTTTAAAAATACATGTTTGTGCTCTTCTATTAAAAAAATTTCCATTACAAAAATCAGCAATCCAAGCTTGTTTTAAGTCTTTTATTATGCTCTTTCTCCACCTACTTTTCATTTTGCCCCAGGAAAATGTACAATTTCCATCTGTACACTGATGAATGTATTTACACATTCATTAACAAAGGAACAATACATTTCTTGCATTTCTCATATAAGTTGATTAAATTAGATTTTATATGGAATAAAAATAGTTCAATGTTTGGACTCACTACTGGAATCATAACAATTCCTAAGATACTGAACTAAGAATATTGAAAGAAGAGTTCTAATTGCCTTTATTTCTAGAATGAGTCTTTACCTGCATGAACTATGTCATTGAAGGCACAGAATAATCCAATGTGTAGCAATATTTCATGCAGTCCTACTTATTCTATTAAGACTCTTATTTTAATTAAATGTCCAGTGAAAGTGAGAAGGGGAAACAAATCAATGGGAGGTTGTTTTGTAGTTATCAGTTCTTCTTGGGGCAAATCTTGTAGTATATTTTGCATCAACATATTTTCTCTGACAAAATATTGGAAACAATTCCAATTCAGGCTGCTTCCTAGGTTTGGTCTTTACGGGTTCCTGAAGCTACTTTTCTGTTAGATAGGGATATGATAGTTCCTGGCAACCACAAGCACTAGTAGTACAAGTCTGTCACCCTTTACAAATGCTGTTTGCATGCACAGTCATTTGACAGTCTATTCCCAAGAGCTCAGGAATCATTCTGTTACAGCATATGGGCACTTTGGGACTATATTTGGGTTAGAAGTTTGCAGAAACAATAACAGCTTCTTCAAGATAGACCAAAGGATAGCCCAAAGATGTGTTATCAGTGCTTTTTTACCATCAGCAATTATTCTGGACTATCAAATGCACTCATTGTGTTTGAGGAGATGATATTTGGCCTTCCAGTTTGATAACAGTTGGTATTGTTTCACTGGTACTGAGTCATCTGAAGTTTGTGGGGTGATACCCTTACGAATATTCCTCTTGATTCCCATGCTGCTATGAATCTCTGTGTCCTGCTTTACTGTTCTGGAGAAAATGGAAGGATTTTAAAAGTTTAGCGTACTAAATTCTTCTGTCTGTTGCTCATTCATCTACCATTGCTTTGCTTTCTGCTGATGGTGGCTTTACATGCTTACCCTGCCATAGCCAGCTAACACTGTGAAGCTGTCTGTTGTGGTACTGACATTGTACCCACAGTGAGACTCTGGATATATTGGTGCTGTGCTCGTCCTACACTGTACTAGAATCATTATGGACCAGAAGGGACCTCGAAAGATCATCCAGTCCAATCCCCCTGCCACAACAGGATCATCTAGACAAAGTTGCACAGGAACTAATTCAGTCGGGTCTTGAACTTCTCCAGAGAAGGAGACTCAATAACACCCCTGGGCAGCCTGTTCCAATGCTCCGTTACCCTCACTGTGAAGAAGCTCTTTCTGATATTTATATGGAACCTCCTGTGTTCTACCTTGCACCCCTTGCCCCTTGTCCTATCAATAGATGACACTGAAAAGAGCCTGGCTCCATCCTCCTGACACCCACCCCTCACACATTAATGAGGTCACCCCTCAGCCTCCTCTCCTCCAAGCTAAAAAGACCCAGCTCCCTCAGCCTTTCCTCATAAGGAAGGTGCTCTACTTCCTTC
>VZRI01009569.1:103844-114862 GCA_013397515.1 Upupa epops
TACTACTGCAGAGTTACTATTTATGTCATTCTGGGTCCTTATAAGAATGTTGATCTCTCTTAAGACTGTGCAATAGGTTATTTTTTGTTCAGTGGTGGAACAAAACATGAAAAATAACGCCTGAAAATATCTGAATGTGAGTTTGGTTGGTTTTTTACTCTTTTTAGGTTTTCAGAATAGATGTTTTATTTTTATAATTTTTTCTCACAGTTCTGAAAGGCTGAAAAATACTCATTCTGGATCAAATAAATGTTTAGGTCAGTATCAAACCTCATTCTGTTTCCAATTTAAATAATTCTAGCAAAAGCAAACAATAGAAATATAGCAATAAATTTTAAGCACTGTTTTTGAGAGTGGCCAGAAGCATTGCTCTCTGTGAGTATGCAAGACACTTATACAAGAAGCTGGAAATTTGTGTTTAAATCTTCTCTCAAGAAACATCGGTTCTTCCACTTCTGCCTGTTAGCTATGCATTCTAGGTGCTGCACCTTGTGGGTATACCTTTACTCAGATATTCAACTGCAGACATTCTACTTTGTGTAATTATTTTAACAGGATCTGACAGCTGCTTGTTCCACCTTCACAATAAGGGTGTGAGCAATTAACCTGTTACAGCATTCTCTTCTCCTCCCTCATGAATATTTATGTATTTGTATGAGATGGAAGAGCTTTGGAAGAAGAAATTAGAACAATTTCTGCTAGAATGCATTACAGTTGTTGCAGTGGTCATATACTCTTGTTCTGAGATATTGTTTCTGAGACACATGTTCTTAAATGCACACTGTAATAACTGCTACTACTGTCTTCATGTGCCCTTGCTGAACATAATTCCAATTATTGTGTTTGTATATAAATAATTTTCTGTATTCTTTGTCACTGAACTCTGCAGAGAGTGCAGTGGCTTTGGAAGCAGGAGGTATAGGTGTAACCAAGAACAGTTAATTTATTCTCCATCTTTCCTGAAGGAGGATGAGTCCTTGAAATGGTGACATTACTAATGGGTTGTGGTACTTGAAGAAAAAAATCACATCTTACATTTCATAATTTCAATTTTTAGACTACTGTAAATGTGAAAAAAATCAGCTCTAGAGAGCTGATCTACTTGGAAAATATATGACTCTAGTGTCATAATGGTACTTTGCTTTTGGAAGAGCTGGCAATAAATTCTTTCTTACAAGAGTCTCCAAAACTTTTGACTTGTTTCAGTCTCATGGTACAAAAATTAATAAAAGTTGTTAAGCTCATGTATTACTAAGTGGGAATGTTCTAAGCCATCATATTTCTGCTACTTGTCATTATGTCGTGACAGGATCATTGTTTCTTTGCAACCATGTGCAGAAAACAGCTTCTCAGAAGAATCACAGAAACTCTTTGGTTAGAAAAGACCTTTAAGGTCATCAAATCCAACCTTTGATCAGACACTACCAGGTCACTCAGCACTATGTCTGTCTGCCTTTTAAATACCTCCAGGGATGGTGACCACTGCTGCCCTAGACAGCCTATCCCAATGTTTGAAAACCCAGACTAAACCTCCCTTGGTGCATATAGCAACTATTTCCTCTGGTCCTATCACTTGCCTCTAGGGAGAAGAGGCTGTTACCCTCCTTGCTTCCAGCTGTGGGATAAATCTGGATCTGACCTGTTAGCATGGGCAACACCTGTGCACTGCTCAAACCACAGCTTTTCTCCCCTCCTTGTATTTATTTCCTATTTAATATTATCATTTTTGTTCTCAAGCATGTTATTTCCTTGATTTTATTCTTAATTTATCTTACTTTAATTGACCGACTTTTTTTCTTTGTCTGTATCAAATGATCTTGTATCCAGAGTTGAATAATGTGCTGCATTTCTTGTGGCCTTGTGAAAACTACTGAAATTATTATCATTGGTCTATTTCCAGATAGAACATCTTGCCTCAGACCATCCTTTTTATTATGAAGACTAGGATTAACCTGATTTGATTGTCAAGCTCCCTATTGTCAATCTTATCAATCACTAGTAACCTTCTTTGTAATTTTCACTATTTAGTAAACTTTTTCTAGGAGACCTGTCAGATTATAATCCAGATGAAAGCAGCAGCAGTTGCAGTTTCTGCAGTGCTTCCTAGCCATGCAGACATGTCTATCTAAGCACCTTCTGAGTCTGGATCCTTTTGTATCTTCCTTAGAAAGTAGGAGTGCTGGACTCTTTTATTTATTATTATTTATTTGTTTATCATGTGGAGCATATACTAATGCTAATTGTCCTGATTATTTCCCTTGTTAGAGTCTTCAGCAAAATGCTTTGTTTACTAGAAAGACAAAAAATTAATGATGTTTGATTTGTGATCCCTAAATCATTGACAATGATTTGTCTGTACTGATGCCCAGTCTCTCTTGAAGCGGAGTGAGACAGACAATGCTCTTGACAGCGCTGAATGCCTTCCAAGGCCCTGTTCCGAATAATGATCATCCTTCATTGGGGAAAAAGATAAGCAAATATGATTTGAAGCCTTACTTTTTACTGATATCCTTTATCTCAGGAGTACACAACAAGGTGCACTTCCTAAACATGTTAATGTTTTCTGAAGCTGCTGAATTCCCTGTATTATCATCTGGTTCCTCATATCAATTACAGGATTTCTGCCATGAATAATGACAGTGTATAAAAATAGGAGTAATGAGAAGATAAGATTATACAGTGTCGAGCTGGGAATCATACAAGCAATCTGCAGAATGGAAGTGGGGCAAAATACATGTCAGGCAAATAAGATTTCAAAAGACTGGCTCCTATTAATCTTTTCTGAAGAGCAAAAATATATCTGCAAAACTTCTGAAAAATGTGTACTTGCTATGAGTGTGGACAAAGAGAGCAATGAGGCTTTCTGCTGGTGCTGTCTCACAGTCCGACTGAGCTCCCTGTGGGGGGCTCTTCATAATCAGCCATGACTTCCTCCTCTGAAACTGTTGCCATTCTGACAGACTTTGTATATTCCCCCATACAATAAGAGACAAAGACCAGCATGTAGTGGCAAAGCTTTGCGTCCCATATGTGAACTGAAATTTACTACTAAGTGGTTGTTTCTGCCCATTTGGACAGTCAAGAATTCTGTGTTGTAAAACTGTAGATTGATTATTAACTAATACTCTGAGTGAGGTGATCATTGTGGAGCTGGACCTTTCAGCTACATGTATGAAAAGTGCTGCCATGTACCAAAGCAATAGAAGTGTAGCAGTGTGATCGTGCTGAAGAGCACAAATTGTTTGGCCTCTATAAATTCAGCAACAAGTTTTTGATTCACTTCTCCCTGCCTCCCTCCCCCCCCCTTTTCTTCAGTCACAGCAAACTGCAGCAGCACTACAGGCTTGGGGAGGAGTAGCTGGAGAGCTGCCTGGTGGAAAAGCATCTGTGAGTGTTGGTTGACAGCTGGCTGAACATGAGCCAGCAATGTGCCCAGGTGGCTAAGAAGGCCAACAGCCTATACCAGGAAAGGTGTAACCAGCATGAGCAGGAAGGTGATGGTGCCCCTGTACTCTGCACTTGTGAGATCACACCTTGAGTACTGACTGGGTCCAGTTTTAGGTACCACAGTATAAGAAGGATATTGAGCTGCTAGAGCAGGTCCCAATAAAAACAAGGCTAGTGAGAGATCTAGAAATCAGGCCCTATGAAAAGTGGCTGAGGGAACGGAGCTTATCTAGTCTAGAGAACTGAAGGCTGAGAGGAGACCTTATTGCTCCCCACACCTACCTAAAAGGAGGCTGTAGTAAGGCTGATGCTGGTCTCTTCTCCCAAATTACTAATGATAGGATGAGGGGAAATGGCCTCAAGTGGCATTAGGGGAGATTTAGATTGGGTATTAGGAAGAAGTTCACTACTGAGAGTCACTGGAACAGGCAGCCCAGGAAGGTGGTGGAGTCACAATCCCTGGAGGTGTGAAAAAAACACAAGTAGATAGAGCACTTGAGGCCATGGTCTAGGGCTGAACTTGATGATCCTGTTATTCCTTTCCAGCCATGATGATTCTATGATTCTTTGGTTCCATGATTCTATGATTCTAATACATGGCAGCTACCAGGCTATGGAACAGTGCCTGTTTGGGTGTCTTGTGGAAGCACGGAGCAACACTGGGGAGAGCTGAGCTCTTGCCTAGTGGCACCAGTGAGCACTAGGACACCCTTGGCAGACTTGTCCAAAGACACAAGTGTCTCATCAGGATGGGTCAGCTGCTTTACTGCTGCGGCTCCAGGTAAGCTCCCCGCACAGGGCACAGCACGAGGGTCAGCTCCAGGTGGACTTCCCCCACAGCATCCCTTTTCTCATACCCAGCCCCATCTGTTCTCCTGGGTTGAGCCTGAGGAGCAGAGCCCACCTGATACTGGACATGGCAATGTGACAGGTGAGTTTGGAGAAGACCAGTGCCATGATGGCCCTTCTCTCCTCTTGCAGATGGGCACTTCAAAAATGTTTGAAGGTTAGATGCATGTGGGTTGGTATGTCTCTAATACTGATGTTGGGGAACAAGCACTCACCTAGTTTTGCATAGAAATGAACAGGAGTGGCAGCACTCAGAGAGCTGCCAAGAGCCATGTACATCTCTTTACTCATCGCTTTCAAAAAGAAGAGTAACATTTATCTGGTGAATGGAAGAATCCTTGCAGAAGAAGATTTCAGGAAGATATAATTATTGAGATAACCACCTGGTTATCAGCTACTCTAGGGAGCAAAGGAACTATTTCAGGTTCAGTTTGCACTTGTTCTTGTGGACAATAAGTTATCCATGGAACAGCAATGTTCTCTTGTGGCCAAGAAGGCAAATGGAATTTTGGGTTCAAAAAACTAGGGTATTGCCCTAGTGAGGTAGCATCTGGAATATTGTGTCCAGTTCTGAGCTTTCCAGTTCAATATGAATAGACATCTGATTGAGAATGCTCAATGGAGGGCCACAAGGATGATTAGGAGACTGGAGCTCTTGAGAGACCTGGGACTTTTCAGCTTGGAGAGGAGAAGGTTAAGAGGGGACCTAATCACAGCTTATAAATACATGAGGGTGGTGCCAAGAAGAAAGAGGCAATCTCTTTTCACTTACACTCCATGATAGGGCAGGGGATAATGGGTGTAAGTTGGAACACAAGAGGCTCCATCTCAATATGAGAAAAAATTTCTTCACTGTAAGGGTTACTGAACATTGGAATGGGCTGACTAGGGAGATTGTGGAATGTACATCTCTGGAGAATTTTAAGATTATGAACCCTGGAGGTCCCTTCCAACCCCTAATGACATATATATATATGTGTATGTCTCACTGAAACTTAGCCTAATCCTTTGACTCTGAGAATGCATTTTGATGTCAAAGCACTACCCTGTTAGTGCTTTTTTATCCCATTTATACTGTCTACCAGAGATACCACATAGGTGCTGGATTATTAGACACTGCTTATCCTAGCATGAAAAACTTGTAACATAATAAAACTTTGCATGACACAGTTCACATTTCATTTTTTAATATACAAAGCTATTAAATAACACAGCTTTGTTATTGTTGACCTCTTCTCCATATTAAGAAACTTTAACTATTCCTTAATTTTTAGGCATTTATTTAGCCATACTAAATAACTACCACATTTTCTCTTCTGTTACCAAATTGTGACTACTTAATAGCTTTAAATAGTTTTGGTGAGAGACTTTATCAATAAAATTGCAGAAATTTGGAGAATTCATCTTTATCCATTTTCAGAATCAGTTTATTCAAAGAACTGCAAGAAGTGCAAAGCAAGTGTCCACTCTATGAGTCTTCTCAGAGGCTGTTCAGCAGAGGAAATGCAGGCTTCTTCTGCATTCCATGGTTCTATGTTAGAATAGATCTGCCCAGACTTCATGTTTGATCTCTGACATCAAGATTTCTCCTTCTGAATAACTGCTGCAAGCTAACCACGTCTAGTTTTTCTTCCTGCTCCCTTCAATAGGCTCTTGATGTTACTAATGTGAAAGGATTCTCAGTTTCAAAATTAGTAAAAGAGAAATTAGATTAGGATAACAGAAGTATATATATATAGCGTTTTTTTTTTTCTAAAATACACGAAAAGAACTGCAACATGATCATAAATTTGGCTTAAAGAATGCTTTTTACTATTGGCATACCATAGAGCATCAGTATCTTATTATCAGTATCTTACCAGGATAAAAGTGATGTCATGTAGATACTTTGTCATCTCTGACAGGCTAATGGCAATGTGTCTCAGATTCCTTACAGCACCTAAAATAGCACTCAGTACCTATGTTTCAGTCAAGTGAATTAAGCTTCTTGTCAGCTGTATTTCTCTCTAGGCCTCACTGACTGTACTAATTCTATTCATTGTCTGTAATGGAATCTACAACACTTACAGATATTTAGGGAGCTTCTATTTACAGAAATTTGATTTAAATCATGTTGGAATAAGATGAACTAGGGAGATGCTGGGATGAAGCAAAAAGAACAAAAACATCAGGTATTTGTAGTGTGTATAAGAAGTTTATACAGGTGACAGGGAAATGGAGAATGCTTGGAGAGGCAAGCGCAGCAAAGTCTATCATACTTGTCTTACTTATGTTGGTTTTGTGAAAAGGAATGCATTGATTGAAAAATGAAGTCAAGGTTCACGTCTGGTCTGTGGTGCCTTTATTACTACTGGTTTTATAAAGGGATGTATTGGCAGGTGTGATATCCCCACCTTATTCCAGCAGTGTGAAAATGACAATTCTGAGTTCATGGTTATTCTCTCTCTCTCAGTTATCTGGCAAAGAGAAAAACTTAAAAAACCCATCTCAACCCTCCCAAAGTATTTATAGCAGCCATTAATAACATCTTCACCTGGCATGCAAGAATAATCTTGGGCATGTTTGAACGTGTCCAATGTCATTGGTAATCAACATTTTGCAGAATAATTTCTGCATGCCTGCTCTACCCAGTGTAGCAGAAGAAATAGTGAAGATCCTCATTACCATCTTTTCACACCCCATTCCTACACTGTCACCTCAGTCAATATCTAAAGGTCAGCCTCTGCCTTTGATCTCACATTTGTATGACAGTAAAAATCTGAGGAAACAGACCTTTGTTATAGAAAATCTATAGCTACCTAAAAAACTGGAGATACATGGAAGCAGTCCTTACATTAAAAGCCACTTTATTTAAGTTCAGCTTGTTGAAATAATTTGGTTTTCTTTGTTTGGAAGGGCTTAAAGTCTTCTGCATTCCTCCAGCCATGTAGCTGTGCTGTATTTTCTCATATCTGAGGTTATTACCTGCACATGCCACTCACTACAGAGTCTGGCTCCAGGTTCTGGTACCTAATTGTATCTATCTGACTGATGAGTGTATTGTGATCAGGACAGTTGTATGATTGGAGAAACAGTTGGTGCAGAAGTAAAGACAAAGTAAGGGATGACACTTTAGAAGCACATGGAACAAACTTCTCATAGCTTCTCTATTACTATTGTAAGCTCTGCTATAATAACTTGGATCTATTGACAATTTTCTGCTAGCTACATTAAGCATCTATGTATTTGTTTCAGATGTTCTGACTGTGACTTTTTGGTGCTAACTTTGGTAAAAGGCCACTCCATTCCCCTTGAGTTATTCCTGGATCACATTAAAGGAACTAGGAGAAGCAAACCCTGAAATACTCTCTTTGAATCCTATATTTTAGTTCAAAATATTTTCTTCCAGGTTCTAAAATTTAGCCTTCAATACACTAAAAAGCAAGATACAGCTTGAATGAAATATTATTCTTGAGGTACTTAGAAAATTGCAAAAATCTGGAATCCAAGAAAATGAAGGGATGGAACTGGGAAGGTTTTAGTTTGATTAATATCTTTTATAGGAAAAATGATTGACAGAATAGAGTTCTGCATGCAGATGTGTGAGAGCACAGGCAAGGGAGGGAGAAGCCTCGAGATGATAACCACTCTCTCTATTCTCCTTTGTATCTGAATAGAGTATGTTCTCAGGAGCTAATAAAAATTGAGTTGGGTCAGAGTGACATGTAAATCAAGCTGTGGCATCACAGAGGCTAAAGAAGAAACATTTTGGCCACACGTTTCATTTGTTACTGTCTGAAAGTAAAATCTATTGCTGTTTTGTTCAGAGTAAGCAAACAAGGAAATGCTCAGAGGTTTTGGAATGTCTTTTGAAAAGTCACTAAAACAGCAAAAAGATTTTCAGAGCCTACTTACTAATCAGTGTTTTGACTTGCTGTGGTAGCTGCTGGGTTTTCTTCTGAAGAAGAAACATCTCCTCACATCCACCTGAAAGCCAAAACACCATAGCTACATGGTGGCATGGTCTCCTTACTCAGAAGATGCAGGGAGCTGTACTTTTGTGTAGTCTCAGCTACAATCATTATGCAGTCCCATCTGTTATATCTCATCACAGAGCTTGCTGGGAAATTTGTCTCCTTATTGTTTTCTCTGAAGAAACGTTTGAGGAGGTACACTTGAAGGTATGACTGTCTAGAAAGGAGTACCACTATCTATACATTTCTAGCTCATCAGAGACCATCTCATTGTTGCAGCATTGTTCTCTCAGGAGTGACGACCAAGCGAAAACACATTTAGAGTTTTGGAAAAGGAATTTTATGTGTGTTAAGAGAATGTATAGCTTAGTATCATAGGACTGTTTGGGTTTGGTCTTAGATTTCTTTTTAAATGGCACTCCCAGAGGCTCACTTTTCAACATGGCTCAGAGTTTAGTACAAAGGTTTTCTTGTTCATCAGAATCTCACAAACTGCTTTTCCTTTATGGCCTTTTATAAAAGGCTATAGGGGACTCAAGTTCACAGTAGGCCTGAAGATAAATCTGCAAAGGAACTTCAGCATTAGAAAGCCCAGTGCTGAAATACTTAACTCTTCAGTGTTCTGCTCGGTGGAAACCTTAATATATAGAAACCAATATCTGATATCTACAGGGAAAAGTCTAGGCAAAATAAAAGCATCAAAATGAGTGAGAATTTTCTAGTATTGCTTAGTTGAAAATTATTCTGGTGTTCAGTGTTCAAGGCAAGGGTCCCCCCCTCCCCCAACATAACCCACAAACAAAAAACTTCCCCCAAGCACAATCTGTATACAGCTATCATGATGAGTGATCATGAGGGATGATCATATGCATATTACACCCAGGCTCTCTGCATAGCTGAAAAGAGTCTAGTAAGAACAAGGAAGTGCTGTGAATGCACACTACACAGCTCTCAATCACTCTAGGGAAATGGCTTTGCTTTGGATATTTAATGTATCTCTGAAAGGGCAGCTTGAATCTGATTATTTTTTTCTTTCAGTCCTTAACAGTACTTGTAGACCAAGAGACTAAAAAGTTGATGCTTCTCTCTGACACTATCAGTAATTAAATAAATTCAGTGGAATAATGCGAAAATGAAAGATGCAGGGTAATTGGGTAATTTTCTCAGGAAAACAAGAATTTGGAGAATTCAAAACCCATTGTGGTTTGCATGGCCAAGATTCTGCTCTGAAACCAGCAAGAGGAAAAGGAGTAAAAATGCAACTGCTTGGTAAGTGCTCTGACAATTGAGTACAGTGGACACAAACTTGATCCTGGAAGGTCAAATCATGATCTTTTGCATAAAGTTTCATGTGAGGAGCAATTAAAACACAATTGACCTTGGCTTCATAGGGGAATCATAGAATCATAGAATCATTAAGGATTGGAAAGGACCTTGAAAGATCATCTAGTCCAATTCCTCTGCCACAGCAGGATCACCTAGACCAAGTTGCACAGTAATATGTCCAGGTAAGATGGGACATGGAAAATCCAGAATGAAGATTAACAGTTTCCATTATTATACCTTAGATACAGTCAGCAGCAGGACTTGTGGAAGTTGCATGTGGAAGCTTAAGTTGGACTGGAAATGTTGGAAGTACAGTTTTTTTCTATGTCAGATATCTGCCTAAAACTGATTTTAACCTTTGTGGGTTAATCCAGGTTATCCTAAAGATGCATTCTGCTGCCAAGAAGAAATAGGAGAATCATAGGATCATAGGATGTTAGGGGTTGGAAGGGACCCAAGAGATCATCGAGTCCAACCCCCGAATCCTCTAAGCCTTTGTTCTTGAGGGAAAGAGAATTTGCTTGGTGAGGAGTAAGATGTAATTTTTATCACTAGCAGTACCTGTCAGACCAAAGTAAGTATTTGTATTTCTTATGGTGATAGAATAATATCCGTGTACGGAACCTTGGCTCAACAGTATTTCTGCATGTACTCTTGTGTGAAGTGACAGGTGACACCCCAGCTTGCTATTCTTGTATAAGTATTCTTAAATTACTGCCTTCTTCACACCTCACTATTCATGCTTAGAGAGGGTTGCTCAAAGGTATGCGTAAGATGTGCAAACTGTATGCTGCACAAAAAGAACAGGTATGTTATGCCAGGCCTCTACTTAAACATCCCCAAGTAACTATAAGTGACCTATAGACTTTCTTCTTTTGCTTCAATTTACGCAGTAGCTCCCAGGTCTTCTGGCTCCCTTCCTTCTTGGGTTGCACTTGTGTTGTGCTTCAAAGAAGTGGTCTTTAATGATGACCAGCTCTTTTGGGCCCCTTTACCTGCCAGTGCCCTGTCCCATGGGATTTCCCCTAGCAATTGCTTGGAACGGCCAAACTTGGCATTGCTGAAGTCCAGGGTTGTGATTCTGCTAGGTATTCTGTTCCTACCAAATGAGCCCCTGATCTCCACCATCTCATGGGCACTGCAACCAAGGTTGCCCTCAACCTTCACTGCTTCAACCAGACTCACCTTTTTGGCGAGTACAAGATGCAGCAGCGATCCTCTGCTAGTGGGCTCCTCCACCATTTGCATCAGGAAATTGTCACCAATGCACTGGAGGAACCTCCTGAACTGGGGATGGCTGGCTGAGTAGGTCTTCCAGCAAATATCAGGGTAGTTAAAATTCCTTATGAGAACCAGGGCCTGTAGCTGTGAGGCTGCTGTCAGCTGCCTGTAGATGATGTCATCTGTTGCCTACTACAACAGTCATCAACTTCCTCATTCTGA
>VZRI01009570.1:0-11588 GCA_013397515.1 Upupa epops
AGGGACTTGAGGGTGCCTGTGGAAAAAAATTATAAGCTCAGCATGAGCCAGCAGTGTGCACTTGTGGCCCAGAAGGCAAACCAGATCCTGTGCTGCATCAGAAGTGTGGCCAGCAGGTCGAGGGAGGTGATTCTCTCCCTCTGCTCTGCTCTGGTGAGACCCCACCTGGAGTACTGCATCCAGTTCTGGAGCCCTTNTGGTGAGACCCCACCTGGAGTACTGCATCCAGTTCTGGAGTCCTTATTACAAGAAAGATGTAGACATGCTGGAGTGTGTCCAGAGGAGGTCGAGGAGGATGATCAGAGGGCTGGAGCACCTCTCCTGTGAGGCCAGACTGAGGGAGTTGGGGCTGTGGGGGCTACAAAAAAGCTGGTGATTGACTTTTTAGGATCTCATGTAGCTACAGGAGTAGGGGGAAAGGAGCAAAACTAGAGATGGGTAAATTTAGACTTGATGTGAGGAAGAAGTTCTTCACTGTGAGAGTGGTGAGAGCCTGGAATGGGTTGCCCAGGGAGGTGGTTGGGACCCCATCCCTGTTGGTGTTTAAGGCCAGGCTGGATGAGGGTCTGGCCAGCTTGCTCTAGGGTGGGGTGTCCCTGCCCATGGTAGGGGGATTGGAACTGGATGATCCTGTGGTCCCTTCCAACCCTGACCGATTCTATAACTTTCTTCCTAGGGAGGCTGATGGGGCGCTGGAGGGGGCTGCCTAGGGGATTGTGGAGGCTCCTTTTCTGGAGATATCTGAAACCTGCCTGGACCCGGTCAAGGTGATCCTGCTGTGGCAGGAGGATTGGACTGGATGATCTTTCATGGCCCTTTCCTATCCGTGATGATTCTATGACTCTAATTTAAGAGCTTGTATACTGGTATAATTATCAGTAGTAAAATGACATCAAATCGTCTAATTGAGGGAAATAAGATGTGTTCACAGTACAAGATGCTTCCATGAAGGCAGAGGAACTCACAAAATATAACGTGGGCAGAATCTTCATGAACAACAGCAAGGAAACCATTTAAGGAGTATAAAGAAACACCTAATCATATTATAAAACCTGTATCATTGCTTAGCATAACATCCCAGATTAAATGTTTCAAATACTTTAGATCTTCTCTAATCACTTTAGTTACAGCTTTCTAAAGGACTGGAATTGTATGAAGTATGCTTATGAAGGTCTGGCTGCATTTCTTTTTCAGAATTATGTAAATTAAAAGTCTTACAAAACAATTATAAGAATTATATAGGCCTAATTTTTTTAAACTGTACCTTGGTTCTTTGAAGATTATAGAATTTGTGTTTGTGGGTACATTATAATACTAGATTGATAAGTGGATATGATTCTCACTTCTTGTAGGTGAATATTCTGATTACAACTTTGATTCAGTAGCTGCTATGACATTACTTGCCCTAAGAGGATTACATACATTCTTCATATTTCTAATGCATTTACTAATGTTGTCTAGTTCAGTAATTATCTTTTGGTCTAAGATTATGTAATTAATAGCAAATTACTGTATTAGACAAAAAAGAAGTTACCAGGTTACAAATAAATTAAGATCAAATAAGATGCTGCAGTGTGATGTGTAACCAGATAGGATCTTTCCAAAAAATGCCAGGGTAAGTGATACGTGTTAACTATGGTAGAAATAAGCACTGGATGTCTGAGGACATATCCCATGTCTTGTGTCATGGCCCATAATACCATTTTGGGTCTTGAAAGAAAAATTTTGTAGCATCATGAAACCCCAGAGAGAATTGAATCAGACAGTGGAATTAATTTAAAAATTAATTTGGTAGCAAATTGGGCTAAAGAACATGGTATGGAGTGAATTTATCATAACCTTTATCATGCCCCAGCTTTTGGAAAAGTGGAAAGGGACAATGGTTTGTTGAAAACCACCGTGAAAGCATTGGGTGGGAGATCTTTTAAGTATAATGGTAAGCATTTGGCAGAAGCCACCTGGCTTGTTAACACCTGAGGATCAATAAATACAGCTGGATGTGTATTGGAGGTGTGGTTGTTGGGACCAGAAAATCACAAACCATCAAGAGCTGTTACTACTGATAAACGTTGAGGAGAAGTATCCTGGACTCCACACGATCCAATATGAATCAAAGCAGAGACCCTTTATTGTTCTATCTATCTATTTTTCTATCCCTACACATTCATGCTTTTGCTGATTGGAAGCTTTGCCGAAGCTGTGCGTCAAGCATTCTTTATTAATTGGAGGCTTCGCTAAAGCATGAGTCAAGCATGCAACTAGAGTCACCTTATAATTGGTTCATCATTATCTGAAGAATGCACACAAGGTCTTGTTTCTGCTGACGCGCTATTTGGTATCACTCCTTGTGAAAACACAATTAGTTTCAGTTTTAACCATCCAAGAATAGATCAAGCTAACATTTCATATGGCTGGTTTACAAGATGGCCATTTTCCTGTATTACATTCCACCAGGATGCCTACTGTCTAGATCAAACTCTGAGGCTGGAAGGAGGCCTAGTGGTCAGACTTACACTGACATGATAAAGATGTGGTAGGTGTGGTCTTATCACAGCAGTTAACTGATCCCATTAGAGGACAATAGGACTGGCAGAGGCTTAGTTTCCCATTGAGTAATGTTTCTGTAATTGCTAAATCCACTTAATTTTTTAATAGAGTCCCTTCCTGCACTTTACACATGAATAGCAAACTAAACTATAAATATTAGTCCTCTTTGGACTAATGTTGTGGATGAGATTTGAACACCAAATCATAAGGACAGACAGATGAATTTTGTCCTTGGCCATCCCAGAGGGCCATCTTTTGGTAAAATCTGTGTTTTGGCTGCACCAAATGTATGTCTGTTCATCTGTTTGTTATTCTTTAGCTATATAGCTATTTTCTACATTGCGTCATTTTCTACCTTTTTTATTGCTGACAATCTCAAAGAATTTGTATATGCTACAATATTACTGCATCTGATTGCTCTTTGTGAATGCCATCAGATCTACAGCTTATTGCACTGTTCAGAAATCCAGTCAAACCTATGGCTACAAAATGTGCTATTCATGCATCCAACTGGTCCCTTAGAAGGAAACAGACCTATAGCATACAGGCCATTTGTAAATTCAATGTTAGAGCTCTAGCAGCACTTCTTAATTGGCATACCAAATAAGGGATAAATTCAGCCAACCCTACACCCTCTAAACTCTGATGATCAGTTAGATTGCAAGTGAACTTATATCTTACTAAATTTGCCCTTCCTTTCATACAACAAGAATAAAAGAGATTGAAGTTCCTGATGTGTGTGAAAAGAATCTGATAACAAAATCTGTGTCAGTTTTCACACTCTAGACCAGGAAGGATTTTTTTCTGTACCAGGAGAAGAATAAAAGTGGGAGCAAAGGCTCCCAGATGCCCTTTCTTCACTTTTCTGTCAATGAATTCTTTATCTTAATAATAATATTAGTAATAGTAATAATAATAATATCATCAATGGTTTTGTGCTTTCAACCCTGACAGGAGTAAGCAAAACAGGACATAAGATAAAAAGGACTGCAGGAGAGTAATGGAAAAGGCCATTTGGAATGCCGTTTACACCATCCAGTCAGTGAATTGTTAGTTGTTTGCTTTGCTAATTCATTTTAATTTTTTTCAACACCTTCACTGGTCAATGTTAGTGTTTCAGTCAAGCACAAAACATGGACTAGAGATACATGTTTCTCCATGTTTTTTAGTGAAGACTGGTGAAAATAAATCAGTTAGATTAATTGCACAGTATATCTGAAAACAAAACAGGCAGAACCCATTTATATAACCTTTTCTTCTTGACAATATTAGCAAATGATATTGCATAGATGTTAATTTACAGAATTCTCACAAAGAACAGGAATTCCATATTTAATATAAAATTAATTAACTTTTATTTTAAAGACTTTAAATGAATACAGGATTTCTAGAAAGGTTAATGTAACTATTTATTATCCTCATTGTTTAAAATATTAGACCATATTTGTATTATGACATCAGTGTTCATTAAGCCTTTCCTTTTAATAAAGTGCATACCTGCTAGAAAATTCTTTTTCCTACAGGAATAATAGGATCTCCTGATTAGTTTCCTTTTTATGAATACACTAAAATTCCCTACTGTGTAACTGAAAAACTATTCTAACTTCTAAGAAAAATTTTTTGCTGAAACATTTGAAGCTGATGAGTATCCTTTTTTCACTTTGATGGTGAACAACTAGACACCAAACACAAGCATAGCTGCAGTTCATATTGCTTGGTATTCTCACACTGACATGTTCAGCCTCACTTCCATCCTGGGAAAGGTGATGGAACAATTTATCCTGAATGCTGTCTCTAGGCACATCAAGGACAAGAGGGTCATTAGGGACAATCAGCATGGCTTCAGCGAGGGGAAGTCATGCTTGACCAACCCAATAGCTTTTTATGAGGGCATAACCAGGTGGATAGATGATGGCAGAGCAGTGGATGTGGTCTATCTTGACCTCAGTAAGGCATTTGACACAGTCTCACATAGCATCCTTGCAGCCAAACTGGGTTGTGTGGACTGGATGATTAGGTAGTGAGGTGGACTGTGAACTGGCTGCAGGATAGAAGCCAGAGAGTAGTGGGTAATGGGACAGAGTCTAGTTGGAGGCCTGTATCTAGTGGAGTTCCCCAAGGATCGGTACTGGGACCAGTCCTCTTCAATCTATTCATTAATGAATTGGATGAGGGATTAGGGTGCCCTGTCAGCAAGCTGTGGAGTCTCCTTCTCTGGAGACATTCAAGACCCACCTGGATATGTTCCTGTGGGATGTGGTCTAGGAGATCCTGCTGTGGCTGGGGGATTAGACTAGATCATCTTTCAAGGTCTCTTCCTATCCCTAAGGATTCTATGATTCTATGATTCTATTGAAAACCCAGCTGCTGCCTGAGTGATTGTTGCAGATGGAGCCATACACTTCACTCACAAGAGACATAGAAATATACTTACTGGAACAGTAAATGCAACCTTTGACAGGTTTGGTAGTGATACAAAATAGACGTTTTACTCCATGGAAGACAGGATCAGGCAAAGCTATCAGGAGACCATACCACTGAGTCACAAGATTTTGAGATTTTCCCCTTTACTTCTAAAATCCTTAGAGGAGAGCTTCGGTGTTGCAGGATCAGATCCTAATATCAGACTTCATTAATGATGTTTACAAGATTATATGTGCCCAGTTTATCTAAAACAAAATTTCAATGAGTCATCAAAGTGTTTGCAAGTTATTGGTCACTTGCAGAGAGGAAATGTTGCATCAAGGAATCTCTCAACATGGAGGAGTACAATTTGACAGGCGTCCCTTTCTAAGGGGTGTGCAGCCAGCTACCATGCATGAGAAATGAAAAAATCTTGGGCTGTCCTCTATTTATGGGGGTGGTGTAGCTGACTCATAGTCATATTTACTACTGCTTAAGTTAGCCTTAGGATATTTATTCTTACCTGTTTTCTATGTTCCAGACTGATGAGGTTGCAATCACCTCACTCAGATGCATCATTAGTTTATTTTTATTTCAGAAGCAGATTGCAGGAGATAAGGGTCAGGATGAAGCACACCAGCCTTTTTTCAGAGTAGCTGCAAAATGAAGCAAAGTTACAACTGCTCAGCAGTTGGACCTAGCTCATCTCTAAGTCCTTATGGGAAAGTTATTACTTATTCCTATAGTAACTTTTTCTCTGCTGGATCTGCTTGGTAATGGGAAAGCACAACTAGCTGAGCTCAACCAAATAGTTATCACCTTTCCTGTTGCACAGTACTTTTAATCCAGGTTCTGCGGTAAAAGTTGCTAAATTCCACCTTTGCCAGTTTAAAATGAATCCTACTTTTGTCATTAACAGTTGCTCTTTTGGTCCTTCCTTCCAGAGCTTACCAAACTTATCTGGAAAGGAGTTTCCATTAAGAAGAATATAAAAGGAAAAGTAACTACAGCTATCCTCATACAAGCATATAACAATTAATTAAACTTTTCTTTTTCTGCACATAAGCATCTTTCCTACTATGAGAAAGGGTCCTTTTCATCTACAGACACTCTTTCTGTGGCATTTATTTATTCCACATAAAACAGAATATCTTCAACAAACTGTTTGAAACTAAGCATCTTCAATGGTTTTTATCCAACAACCACTTCTCATTACCCTCCAGCACTGTATAATATCCTGTACATAGTGATACTCTTGGAAGACTTCATTTCAGTGTAGAGCAGAACAGAATCAAAGTATGCCATATCATTCCATAATTCTTTTAGTAATGTTGTTTCATTTATATTTCATATCAATATCTTCTAATTTGAAAGTTGGATATGCTTCGTACAGAAAGGAGATGTGGTCTCCAGAGGTTCAATCCAATAGCCTTAACAGTTCTACAGTTGTTTTCAATTCTGCAAATCATGGCTAAATCCTTGGAAAGATTTTCTTGCAGCCTACCTGTGTTGTCACAATTTCATATTGATCAGGGAGCCTATGGTCATATTTAGAATTTAGTAAGCTATGACATTATTTTTCTTCAATATTTAAATACATTTTGTTACTTTTCTATGGCTGTAAGAAATTGTGGGGTTTTCTACTTTGCAACATTTCCAAATCAAATGTGAAAATAAAACAATCCACATTCTGTTTTGAGAATGGAACAATACCAACATGTGAGACCTTAACAATTTGAAAAACAGAATCACCATATTCAGTATGATGATTGCACGGATTTGGGACACACAATTGTTTCTGTTAAAGGAATACAAAAACTTTTATCATTCACCAGTCAAACAATATCATTACAATTGGCAAGGATTCATCATTATCCGAATAAACAGGGATGAAATTGGTAAATATAGTTACCTCTGATGAATATGTCATTTCACATATTTGAGAACAACATAATTTTTATCTTATGTGTGATTTTGTTTCAGTTTACAGTACCCTGCAGAAAGGAAATTAGTCTTAAAACCTTCTGTTATTTATACAGAATTGATTTTACTGTGTTCTTTTGGGGGCATTTTTTCTTATGACTGGATACATTTCAGAGGTTTATGCAGAATTTTGTCCCATATTCAACAGCCCCTTCTCACTGCTCTTAAAACTGTTAAAACCATCCTGTTTAAATAAAAGTAAATTCTAGTATACGTTTTGAAGATTTTACTGCATACTGCCAAACACTTTTGTATGTTACTTTTGTGTCTTCTGTTAAACTCTTCATAAAATTGAACACCAGTTTGTAATTCACTACATTGCAAAACCCCTAGTTTATGTGAACTAGTACCTTAAATGTATCGGCCCATGCTGGTTTATGCCAGTGGGCATTAATCAAACAGAACAAACTAAGTCAATTTCAGGAGGAAAATTTATTAAAACATACCAACTTTTCACCGCTTTTCATCAAATCTAGTATTTACAACTATGAAGAACTAGCTTAAAAATCTTCTGTGATGCTTTGCAGAGATTACATGTGCTTTCTGGCACTGCAGTGAACCCAACAAAGGTGAATCTACTTAACATGAAATAAGAAGATTGACCCGCATTTTCTTTACAAACTGTTGGTGTGGTTTTACATATTTTGCGTGATCTTCTCCTTGTTTAGAGTTTTCAGGTAACATCTAGTTTGGTCCAAGGCAATGCATAGTTATTTTTTATTATCAAAGCAACTCCATAGAGATATGTCTGAAATTGTTTTGCAAGTTCTCAAATTATAGTATAGCTGCCAACACATATGTGCTCTCAGTGAAGTCCTTGTATTGTTAGATATCGTATAATCACTGCTGCTTGGACACTCTGTTTTTTCTAAAAAATCTGCTGTTAGATGCTTTACAATAGACTTCATAGGCTTTATGTAATTCAGCTTCTTTGACATGACAGCCCTAGGGGGAAAGTCATGGTTTGATACATGTTCAGACCACTGGTATTTGATTTTTTGGTGCTTCTCTGCAGAATAACACATTTTTCTTTATTTTTAAGCTGTGTTCTCTCCTACTGTCTACCCTCTGGGGCAAATGGTGTGGTGGAGGGGGTGGGGAAAGGCACTTTATGAAGCAGAGCAAGTTTCTGCATTCTACCCTTGTCTCTTCAGGGTCTCTCCTGGGACACCTCAGCTGGAGGAGCGCAGACAGCCCTCCCTTGGCAGGGGTGTGGCCTGACTGCAACCAGATGGTGCAGCCCTGCCAGGCACAGTTGAAACCATGGCTTGCCCTATCTCACCTTCCCTGAGGCCTGGGGCTGGGACACAGCATGAACCTGACAGCTGGGTATGGAGTGCGTGATGCCCTGCTGTGGTCACACTGCCCTGGGCAGTGCTACTGCCAGGCTGTCCTGGCACACCCTGGACCATGGACCAGCTGTTTTCACCTGCTCCTGATAGTTGCTCCCACAGCTGAGGTGCAAGATGCACGACCTAGCACTCCAGGTGCAACACTGTCACTGTCTCCAGTGCCTCCATCACGAGCAGACACTGGCCCTACCTGCCACCACTTCTCCATGGCAGCTGCTGAAACCACTTTGCTTTCAGAGCACAGAAGCATGCAGCTGGAGACAGTGTAGCTGCAAGGCCCCAGCCCAGTGTGCTGCCCGAACTGCCACTGTGCCATGCCACTGCCAAACTGTTCACTCTTGAAGATGCCAAAGCAGTGGTAAGCTCAACCATTCCCCCTTTCTCTGTGGTAGTGGGAGAGAGAGAGAGAGAGAAAAGCCTCAGGCCCTGGAGAAAGGACTAGAAGCCATGGCTGCCATCTTTGTTTTGCCAAGAGAAAAACAGTACTTACTGACCAGCAATATTTTCCCTTTGTTCTTGACAAGGGCATGGCAACCATTATTTGCCTTTGTTTCTGGTCATGTTAACTAAGAAACAGCTGAGAAACTTTGTCACAGCTACGCTCTAAGTTGAGGAACTGAGAAATGCTTGAATAAGCAGGAGAAAAGAAGCCCTGAGGGGCATTTGAACTCTCTTTCACACCCGGCTGGACTCTGTGTGTATCAAAGAAGCAGAAAAGCCTTACTATCTCTTAAACCTTTGGCAAAAAGATAAAGAATAGGGTTTCAAAGTATGTGTTCCTGCATTAGAGATGTTGTTTGCTGCCTTAGGACCACATGTGCCTGATCAATGTCTGTCATGCTGATCCTCCAAGAACTTCACTGAAGCTGCCACCACTGCCAGGGCCTGCAATTACTGTAAGCTGTCAGCAATGCCGTAAGTTGCAGCAAGTCACCAAGAGCCACCACCTCCACTGACAGTGAAAAAAAGAGAGAGATGGAGGTTGTAGATGGTTGGAAAAGGGGCTTTTTTTCCATGATATGCAGAGCAGGGAGGAAACCCTGAAGCATCCCTGAGGTGGAGGGGTGGCCATTATCCTCTTTTTGTCACAATGTATGCTATTTTCCCATGGTCTCTAGTCTGAAACCAAAGACTGCTGCATAATTATCACTCATTTTCCTCAGAATGAGTGTAGCGGCATTGTGATGCAGTTTCTGTTTATTTACTTTTATTTTCTTGTCTGTAGGTTCAATGAACCCTTCCTTTTCAGCAAAGTCGCTTCATTGCCTGGTGAATTCTCCTCAAGATCTGGTTGGTGTGCTTACATCCTCCCACCAACCCATAAAGACCCAGTCAAGGCCAGTTGATTTCAGTCTGCTACAGGGAGTAAAGAATTATTGAAAGGAAGGCTTTTCCAGTATAACTTGTAGAATCATAGAATCATCAAGGTTGGAAAAGACTTTCAAGATCATCAAGTCCCAGCACCCACCCTAACCACTAAACCATCTCCCAAAACATTATGTCTACCCATTTTTTGAACACCTCCAGGGATGATGCCTTCACCACCAACCTGAGCAGCCTGTTCCAAGGCCTCACCACTCTTTCTGTGATTCAATTTTTTCTAATATACAATCCAAACTTCCTCTGCCACAACTTAACCCCATTTCATCTTGTTCTATCTTGAGTTACTAGCAAGAAGAAGAAAATACCCACCTTTCTACAATCACTTTTCAGGTTGTTGTTGAGAGCAATGAGGTCTCCCCTCAGCCTCCACCCCTTCAGGCTAGACAGCTGCAGCTCCCTCAGTCTCTCCTTTTAAGACCTGTTCTTCAGACCCCTAATCAGCTCAGCTGCCCTTCTATGCATCCTTTCAGCACCTCACTGTCACTCCTATACTGCAGTTCACAAACCCCTTAATCCATTCACCTCCCAGCAAGTATTTGTGCTTGGGTTTACTCCAACTCAGATGTAGGACCTTGCACTTGGACTTGTTGAACCTCACACAGTTTGCATCATCCCAGTTCTCAAACCTCTGAAGGTTCCTTTGGATGGTCTCTCTTCCCTCCAGATTACTGACCACACCACACCACTTAGTGTCATCAGCAAATTTGCCTCTGTCCATGTTGTTGACAAAGGTGTTAAATAGACCCCTAAGGAATACCATTTCTCTTTGGAGTCAGCTTGTTCCAGTCTTTTAAAAACTTGTAAAGAATTTTTTTCCTAATATCCAACCTAAGCATCACCTGGTGCAACTTGAGGCAATTTCCTCTTATCCTATCACTGGTTACCAGGCAGAAGAGATTGACCCTCACCTCTATACAAGCTTCTTTCTAGTTTTCATGAGTGACATAGTCTCCTCTGAACCTCCTTTCTCAAGGCAAAAAAACCCTGTTCTCTCAGTTGCTCCTCAGAGGTCTTGTTCTTTGTGGCTCTTCTTCAGACCTGATCCAGCATCTCAATGTCTTCCTTTTACTGAATCACCCAAAACAGAGGGTATAGTCTCATTAATGTTGAACACAGGGAGACAACCACTTCCATACTCCTGCTGGTCACATCATTTCTGATAGATGCCAGGATGCTGTTGCCCTTCTTGGCCCCTGGGCACACTACTGGCTCATATTCAACTGTCTGCTGACTGGCACTCCCAGGTTGTTTTCCATGGGGCATCATTCAAGTTATTTTTCCCCAAGCCTGTAGCATTTTATGCTGTAAAAGAATTTAATTAGAGATAGTCAGGATTTCATAGAATTATAGAATCATCAGGGATCAGAAGGAGCCTTGAAAGATTATCCAGTCCAATCCCCCTGCCACAGCAGGACACCTAGACCAAGTCACAGAACAGAAAATTATGGTTTGGAAGTGACCCGGAAGGATCATCCAGTCCAATTCCTCTGCCACAGCAGGATCACCCTGACCAGGTTCAGGCAGATTTCAAACATCTCCAGAAAAGGAAACTCCACAGACTCCCAAGGCAGGTCCCTCCAGTGCCCCGTCACCATCCCTACGACAAAGTTATAGAATCAGAGTATCACAGTATCACAGTAATGATGAGGCTGGAAAAGACCTTAAAGATCATCCAGTCCAACCTAAAACCAATCAAGTAAACCTAAACATCTGACATCTAGATAATCCCACGCAGCACCTCATCCAGCCTAACCTTAAACCCCTCCAGGGACGGTGACCCAACCACCTCTGTGGGCAGCCCGTTCCAAAACCGGATCACTCTTTCAGTAAAAAACCTCTTCCTAATGTCAAGTCTAAATCTCCTGCAATGGAGCTTAAGACTGCGATCTCTTGTCCCGTCCCCAGTGTCCAGGGAGAAAA
>VZRI01009571.1:9947-33918 GCA_013397515.1 Upupa epops
GGGGGGGGGGGAAGTTGTTTTGGATTAAACGCGACGAGAAAAATCATTTTGAGAAAAGCAGATAAAAACGATTAACACTTCAATATTCCCTCTTACATTTTGCATGCACTATATTCAACTGAATATTAAATAGCCACAACAATAAAATGAAGCATTTAGCTGCCTTTCAGAAGAATGTTTTTAACTACCCTGACTTTCCCCTTTACTGGGTTCCAGGAGAACATTTCTTCAAGCAGCTGCATTTAGCTGCACAGGGACACTTGAAATACGGCTCTGAATCAAAGAAAACTCTATCTTAGTAGATAAAAGCAGGGGCCAAAAGCCATCCTTGCGCTCAGTAAAGCTCCTCCAGGGATCTGCTTGTCCCCAGGATGCTGCTCTATCATTAAGCAGAATTCTGCAGAACAGCTCTTCTGTCTGGAGCCTGACTGCTAACAGGGGAGGGAGGGTGAGAAGCCATCCTCTTCCACTCTTTCCTCCGTCAGGAAGGGAGATGCAAACACAGAACAGGATATGTGTCTTCCCACTCCTTCCCATAAATGTGATCCCTTGTTCTCAGAGCCTGACGTCCTACCTGTTGGTGCCTACACCTCCTTCACTCACAAAAACAGCCCCTTAACTCAGAAGCACTTGGAGAGTGAGAAATCCAACTTGGTATCTCAACCGGTGGCTTTGACAGCACCAAACCCAAACAGTTTCTTTCTCTGCCTCAGTGGTCTCTACAGTTGACACTGAGCATCAAAATTTCCCACCATGGGCTGCCTACTGGGGAACTGGGCTAGCAGAGCCCCTCTCAGTGTTATCCATCTGGCTTCCAGGTTGGTCTGCAGCTCATCTGCTCACAGAACATCCCACAAAGCCTCCTGCTAGGAAACCCCCGCGTGCCAAACATGTGTGTGCCATGCCTGCTGCTCAAGGGAGGTCCATCTCCATGCCTGCTGCCTGAAGCTGGCATAGAGAAACCTCGGGAGGCGGGAGAGCAAAGGCAGCATCACTGACCTGCCGCTCCCCTGCTGAGCACTGAAACAGGCAATGGGTTAAGGGGACCAGAGAGCTTTCTGCCCAGGGTGATGTGTGGTCCATGCCATGTGAACAAGCAAAGGACCTCAGCTGCCTCACCCAACTCGATAGATATCTTGCAGCCTTGGAGCTCACCCTTCGTTCCTCTGCTGCAACACCAGGACAGAGGCAATTGTGGACTGGGGATGGAAGGGCAGTTCAAAAGAAGAGGGTCACTACACCTTCTCTGGAAGCAAACCAAGGCTTATTAGAACTTCAGGCTTTTGGATCCCAGTATAAAATTGGGTACGGCACTTCAGAGAGGTGGTTGGCTGTGACTAAACACATCGGGACCCCTAAGCCACGCTTACCCATCTGGGAGACACTAAGTGACCCCTGTGAACTGTTCAAACTCTTAGTTGACTGCATCTTACTTTGGAAATACCTATGTCTCACTTCTCAGTCAAGAGTTCAACATCAGCTGCAGTGACTGCCCTGCTCCAGCAGCAGAAGGGGTGGGAGATGGATGGGTCAAGGCAAATGTGAAGCTGGCTGATGTTGGCTTGTAGGCCTGGGAGAGAAGAGAGTGTCCTTTTACCTGAAGTTTGATTATCCCAAATAATCTCTGCCAAGCACTGGCTGCGCTCCTCTTCAATCTCCTGCATGATGCTGCACTCTGGTCGTGTGCTGGATGCCTGCAGAAAATGCGGAGAAGAAGAGAGTGAGCAAACCCCATTTATGCTCAGAGATGTGTTCTTGGGGATTCATGATCATCTGAGCTCTCCTAGACCACTGCACAATGGGGACACACACGCAGCTTTATTTTACGTCTGAGAGAAGGGAGTGTACCCCTGAAAACACCAGCAGTTCCCCCTATTCCATCATTATTTTTTCTGATGATTAGGAACAATTCTGCTTCTTCATGCTCTGGGAACCCCGCCTGACTAACCGAACATCAAGAGCTATGTAGGGCAGGAAGATGGCAGTTTTAATATTCATGCCAAGAGCAGTGGGATCTGTGCTTACACGGTTTGTTCCCTCTGTTCTCACATGGCCTGCCTCCTGGCTCATGCTAATTCAAAGCAACACAAAGCCCAAATCAAACAAGAATGAAATCTCTGATGCACATTAGGAGATCAAGGAGCTAAAAAGCAGGAAATTCCCAAAGACAAGATTCCCCCCTCCCCAAGTGGTTTCTCCTCAGTCAGACCTAATCATATTGTGTTTGTAAGACAACACTGCCTCAAAACTTCAGGTAATTAATTGTGGACTTCTAACAACACGAAATTTATCAACTGCCTGTGTCATAACATGTGCAAGTCATGAAATCCTAGAATCATCTCGGTTGGAAAAGACCTTCAAGATCACCAAGTCCAACCATGAACCCAGCTGTCCCAAGGCCATGCTGAATCCTGTCCCTTAGCTCCAGATCTTTTAAACACAGTTGGGGATGGTGATTCAACCCCTTCCCTAGGCAGCCTGTTCCAAGGCCTGGTGACCTCTTCTAGGAAGAAGATTTTCCTTGTGTCCAATCTAAACTTCCCCTGGTGCAACCTGAGACCATTTCTCTTGTCCTTACTTCTTGTGAGAAGAGACCAACACTCTTCTCTCTACACCCTTCTTTCAGATAGCTGTAGGCAGCAATAAATTCTCCCCTCAGCACTCCAGAAAATGAACCAGGAGGTAGACAGTGGGTCACACAGCAGTGTCCCCTTGTCACCTATATGCTCTCAACTTGGAGGTATGTCCTTGCTTCGTTGCTATGGCCATTGCAAGGAGCAACAGAGGTCCCACTACACACAGTTCTGCACACCCCCCTGCTTCCAAAGAGACTGGAAATGGCATTGAGCAGGGAGAAAACTATTCAGAAACTAAACTGCAAAGAGAGGGGGAGAGGTGAATGGTGTGAAGAGAGTAGAAATCTCATCCTGAGTTTTTATCATCACTGGTCAACACAATGTGAGAAAAACATCAATGCAGCGAGCTTCAGGGACAGATTTTGAGGACAGGTGGTGAGCTTTTCCTCAGAGAAGTCTCTGATTAAGTGCTCACTCTTGCTGAATTCTGGAAATATATTTTTATCAGAAATAGTTTTTTTCCTCCTTTCTCTGCCTATGATCTTTTCAAGCCTCATTTCAAAATGTGTGAAATATTTCTTTCATCTATGCATTGGCCAGACAAGTTTGCAAGACAAAGGCTTTGCAGGAACAAGGGTTTGATGCAAACTGCCCTTTTGGATTAGAATTATAAAATAATTGAATACATTTATTCTCACTGTTTCTTATTAATCCATCCTACTCTTCTCGTAGAATCATTTGGGGTCGGAAGGGACCTCGAGAGATCATCCAGTCCAATCCCCCTGCCACAGAAGGATCACCTAGACCAAGTCACACAGGAACACATCCAGGAGGATCTGGAACATCTCCAGAGAAGGAGACTCCACAATCACCCTGGGCAGCCTGTTCCAGTGCTCCGGTACCCTCCCTGGGAAGAAGTTCCTTCCCTGTTTCACCCCGAGTTCTGCTCAGCCGTTGATTTCCTTTGGGTTGGGAATGGGCCTTTATTGGTATTTAGTGTATAAACAACTAATGATGTGGTTTTCCAGTCAAATTAAAGATGAAATAACAAATAGGAGAGAGTCTTGGTACTGAAATATTTCTTGATCCCACAGGGAAACGGATCTAAAAGAATTTTATCTTGACTCATCTAAAATACCACAGAGTCATTCTGTTTTCATTTATGGTGCTTCTTGCCTTTTTATTTTAACCTTAAAAAGTGTGAGGGGACGTATGAGAGATTTGCAGAACACTTGCTGTAAAGACTGAAACCTTTTCAAAACATTCCAACTTTTAACTCTCTGGACTTAAACCAGTGCCAAGTTCATCTCACTTCTATATGTAACTCCTCCAGTTTTCACTTCATAAATTAATTCCTACAGCTCTTTGATCAGCGCTGTGTACCTCGACACCACATCTTACCATTTCCAATGCAGCACATTTTCTACCAAGCTCATGAGCAAGAACTTCACTGCCACCTCTCCCCTTCACTACAACGCACGTCTGAATGGCTTGATTGTGTGTGTACCTACAGTGCCACATTTACTCTAGCACCTTTCAATAAAGAAAAAAGAGGGGGCTAATTCATTGTTAACATTCTGAAACGTGACCTTGTGATAGATTCTTGCTTAGAGACATAATTTTAAACACAATTTTTTAAAAAACTCTTTGGTTCTAACATTTCCATCTACGGGTGAAAATGATGTCCAGAAAGACACTGATACTGGAAAATTAGCTTCCAATAGCTACAATACCAAAGTGCTGGTGACATGTTAAGCAAAGTGGGTGACTCCATTCACTGAACGAGTATTTATCTGATCAATCTCCACTAATTTCAAGGAGATCCAAACACTAATGTGCGAGTTAAGATGTCCTACGGAATCCCTCTTGGCCAACAGCTTTCATTCCATGAGACACAAGCCCATCAAGGTTGGATCTGCCAATCCCAAACCAGCTCCCTCAAATATACTGAGCTCTTTTTAACTAGATACGGAAAAGCAAACAGTAGCTCTGCAGTACCTTGAGTCTTGGGTTCAGTTTTGGGGGTGTTACTGCGAGACAGAATTCAGGGTGCTGGAGAGTGGCCAGAGAAGGGTAATGAGGCTTGGGAAAGGTCTGGTGCACAAGTGCTTTGAGGAGTAGCTGAGGGAACTGTGGGGGTTTAGCCTGAAGGAAAGGAGGCTGAGCAGAGAAATTCTCACTGTACAACTCCCTGAAATGAGGCAGGAGCAGGGTGGGAGTCAATCTCTTCTCCCAAATAACAAGCGACAGGACTAGAGGAAACAGCTGTAAGTTGTGCCAGGGGACATTAAGAAAAATTGCTTCACTGACAGGGTTGCTAAGTCCTGGAACAGGCTGCCAAGGGCAGGAGGGGGGATCCACATCCCTGGAGGTATTACACATGGAGATGTGGTGCTAACTGAAACGGTGTAGTGGTGGACTCAGCAGTGCTGGCTTAACAGAGATACTTGTTGATCTTAAAGGTATTTTCCAATCTAAATGATTCTGTAATTCTATTGACATATAAAGAGTGGGATCTATCTCACCTTCTCTATCAGGAAGACACTTCTTCCTTTTTATCACTGTAAAACCTCTACGTTTAGTCTGAATGATTTTTATCATTGCTTCTAGTCCACAGAGATCTAGTGAGCATCAGCCCTGAACGCTTCATCTCACCTCACTGATTGCAGCTAGACCAGCTCAAACTAAAATCCCTGCTATTTAAATGGAGAAGGTCAGTGATGGGTGAATTTTAATGCCTAAAGACCTTTAACTGAATCATCAAGGTCAATAAACACACTCACACTGGAGACCTTGTAGTTTATGGCTCCTTTTCCACATTAACTAAAACAAGTAAATAAATAACCCAAACAATCACAGCCACTGTCCTCCTACCTCGTGGTGATAACACTAATAACCCTCACATACCACAGCCATCATCGCTATGGGCTAACAAAAGCAGATGGAATTTAGACATTCTTTTAGAAGGTAAATCACAGGTGTGGGCAACACTAGACAACAGAGTCGTGTCTTTGTTGTCACTGGTAGGTCACCAGCTCAACTGGTGTGATGGTGAGCACAGCAACAAGGTCAACTGCCTAACAATCTCCTAGCTGACACAATGCTCAGAGCTCAAAATAACTCTTCAAAGCTCTCACTATTTCCTGCCAAGGGAGATGGAAGTTGGGATGAGAAGCCAAATTATTCCATACTTGGTGCATTTGTCCTGGAAAAGCTTGAACCAGACTTTACAGACAGCTTGGTAAAACTTAGTTTACTACTTACAGAATCACAGGATGTATTGGGTTGGAAGGGACCTCCAGAGCTCATCCAGTCCAACCCCCCTACAACAAGCAGGGAATAACTAGAATAGATTACTTAGAGCTCCATCAATACCGTGAATGCCTCCAGGGATGGGGCCTCCAGCACCTCTCTATGCAACCTATTCCAGTGATTCACCACCCTCAGATTCAAGAACTTTTTCCTAATATCCAGCTTAAAACCACAACCTCTCGTCCTGTTGATGCCTGCTCTTGTGAACAGTTCTACCCCAGCCTTCTGACAGGCCCTTTTCAGGCATCAGATCACTGTAAGGTCCCTCCACAGTCTTATCCTCTTCAGCCTTTAACAACCCCAACCCTCTCAACCTGTCCACATAAGAGAGGTCATCAGCTGTTTCCCAGCTTCTTTTTCCCTTCTTCCCCAGCTCTGCTCTCTGCTGTGTTGTTTTCCTCTGAAAAAGGCAGAGTTTTGTGGCTTTGGCACCTTCCGCTGCAGCAGGCGACCAGCCAGGCAGACATGGGGCTGAGGATTACACCAATTCACATTTCTCATTTTGAAAAGTGTAGATAAAAGAAAAGCATTTCCACATTAACATCAGCCAGTGAGCACTAATCCACTTTCCCGGGCATATCCACTGTGCGTGGAGACCAAACTCAATAAACCCTAACCGCTCCTGACACACTACGAGATCCCACGTACAAATGCTGCCGGGTTTGTCAGGGGCATTTCTTCCTTCACGTACTCTGAAGCCCTGAGCAGAAAGATGAAGGGAATATTTTTCTAGATGCTATTTCCCGCGGCAACTCTTATGTGGAATTATCCCCAAAGTCTTTATTAATGAGAGTTTTCCTTCCCGACGGATCCCAACGTTTGTTAGAGGATTATCACGCAGTCTGCTACTGCAAAGAAAGCCACTGTGTGCACTCTGTAATTAAATACAATCCCACAGGTTGTCACAGATTCAAGGAGCCATGGAAATGCTTGGTCTCATCGGTGCTGTTTGCCATTAGCAGGGCCAGGCTAAGCTTGGGCCAAATCCTTTGATCCCATGGCAACTCCTCAAAGGCAGGTGGGATTCACAGCAAAGCCACAGAGCAGGTAAACAGAAGTATGGGCACACAAAGAGAGATGTGAAGGGTCATCTAGTCTAATCCCTCTACAACAGTCAGGGACATTGCTCCCTAAACCAGACTGCCCAGAGCCCCATCAAACCTGACTGTCAATGTCTCCAGGGCCCCCACCACTTCTCCAGGCAACCTGTTCCAGGGATCCAGCACCCTCAGATTCAAGAACTTTTTCCTCATGTCCATCCTAAATCTACCCTTTTCCAGCTTCAAACCATGACCCCTCATCCTATCATTCCCTGCCCTTGTGAACAGTTTTCCCCACCCTTCTGACAGACTCCTTCTCTGGGAATGGAAGGTCACTACTAGGTCCCCCAGAGCCTTCTTCTCTTCATGCTGAACAACCCCAACTCTCTCAGCCTGTCCTCATAAGAGAGGTGGCTCCAGCCCTGATATCAAATATATCAAGCACTCTGTGTGGCCTTTGTAGGATCAATAAAGACAGACCTGCAAAGCCAGTGTTTGTTAAGCAGAGTCAAGCTATATTCTGCTATGACCTCCACTCACGTTGTAAATACACTACTCTGCAGCCAGACATGAGTAAGGGGCTCTCAGATCTTGGGTAGCAGCGTGTGTTCCTATCCGGTTTCACCAAATTAAAGAGGTCCAGGCAAGCACCCAAATATTCTGACTGTCACTTAACTGTTCAAACTACTCCTTTTAATTATTCTGCCAAATATCATGATGCCAACAGCAGACCTATTAGTTGATGAGGAAAACAGATGGGTTTTCTCAGCAATCTAAACAGACCCTAGTAAACAAAGGCGAGGTGGTGGCCAAATCAACAGAGACCTCATTTAGTCTGATTGTCCCCTTTCTGTGTGAGGGGTTGGACGATCAAGGGTTTCCTTGCATGTTTATGCACTGAGAGTTTTGCAAAGAGCTTGGAGAACCAGAAGGAAGGGTCAGCTGAGCAGATGCACCACTCCCCTCCTTAGTAACAGGTCCGAGGATGCTTTTCTTGGAAAGCACAGCTCAATGAGGGGTTTAAAGAAGTGACACCGGGGCTCCAGGGTAACATCACAGAGCAATTAAAAGAGAGGCAGCAATCGAGTAAGTTCTCACAACAGAGTAGGAGACAGCTCTGATGGCTGAGTAAGCACATTTAGCTTTTACTTTAAATTACCATCTTAGGTAGGTAAGTAAGAATTTCCTTTCCAGGAAGCTCAGACAAAGGATTTGAAGGCAGGCTATTGCTGAAATAAATGGCTGTGACACTGAGATCAGTGGTGTTTAGATCTATAATTCAGAGTAAAGAGTAAGGCGTTGTAATATTTCTCTGGTAGTTGAGAAAAAATAAGGAAAACAATAATGATCATCTCAAGAATACAAAGGGAAGGGAAAGACGGGAAAGACGGGAAAGACGGGAAAGACGGGAAAGACGGGAAAGAAAGACGGGAAAGACGGGAAAGACATCAGCTCCACTATCCAATTTCTGTAGAAACTGGAGGGCAGCAAATTAACTTGCAGTTGCTGACTGCATTCAATTTCTTTTCACCTTTGTGTCTAAGGAGCAGAGCCTTAACCAGGCTTAATTAATTGTATTTTGTTCTTAAAGACTGTTCAGAAACTTAAGTACTAAACTGATCTAAACTTCTGGAGGAAGTTCACTTCCAAAGCTCCTGCTCAAACAATGTATGGGAACAGCATGCAGACAAAGGAAATGCAGATCCAGAACTGCCTGACACCCAGGACTCCAAAACATGATTTGGGGACTCTGAGCAAAAAGTATTCGCCTGTAATCACAGATTGATAGAATTGTTTAGGTTGAAAAAGACCTTTAAGATCATCAAGTCCAACCATTAATCCGACTGTCCCAAGCCCCCCCCTATACCATGGTCCTACACTCCAGATCGACACAACTGTTAAACATATCCAGGGATGGAAATTCAACCCTCTCTCCTGGTGCAGCTTGAGGCTGTTCATTACTTCTGAGAAGAGGCCAACCTTCACCTCTAACACAACTTATTTCACATAGCTGTAGGCAGCTCCCTTTTTTCAGACTAACCAGCTCCAGCATCCTCAGCCTCTCCTCACAAGGTTTGTTCGCCAGACTCTTCACCAACCTTGCTGCCCTTCTCTGGACCCTCTCCAGCTCCTCAATGTCTTTCTTGTATCAAGGTGCCCAAAACTGAACCCAGTACTCAAGGTGTAGCCTCACCAGTACACTCAGTACAGAGTGTTTTAACATTTACATCTGCCTACTTTACACTGTCCTTTCCTCACCTGAAGAGAAAAGTGGCTACAAGTCACTTCAAACTGAAGGAACTGTCTAAAATAACTTAGAGGAAACTGATCCTGCACCCTAGGCAACTAGCTGAGGGGTGGGATTGACTACACTGCAGGTACCTAGAAAATAAGATAAACTCCTCAGACCTGGGCTCATGTTTACACTGAGCTACATCATTCCCTCATCTTCACCTACCCAAAAATTCAAAACCTTTGGCAAGCAGGACCCCACAAGCCTCCTGAAATCATACTGAGTAGTACTGGTACCCGAGGATAATGAAAGCTGGAAGTTCTCTAGATATACTATACCAATAAGGATACTGCATTACTCATCAGAGCAACCCATTTGTTTATATTTTGAACACAGCAAGGCTTGGCCAGCAAACAGGTTCCCAAAGGCTTTAAGGAAGCCTCACTGAGGGTGCCAAGGCACCAGAACAGGTTGCCCAGGGAAGCTGTGGCTGTTCCATCCCTGGAAGTGTTCAAAGCCAGGTTGGATGGGGCTCTGGGCAACCTGGGCTGGTGAGAGGTGCCCCTGTCCATGGCAGGGGGTTGGAACTGGATGATCTCTGAGATCCCTTCCAATCCAAACTGTTCCATGACTGGATGCTCATGTTGTTGGTGAGGTTCTTTTACTTGTTGAACGGGGCAATACTGGACTGCTTCAGGGCTGAGCATTTAGTAAACCCCAAGGCTTGTGAATGTGTAAATAAAAGCAAAGCGTTCCTTCCTGATAAGGAAGTTGTTAACAAAGCACCAGGGAACTTCTGCCCAGCGATCTCCTGACTGCTAGCTTGGGTGCAAGTAATTTAGAAATGCTTAGCTTCATGCCAAAGCCCTAATGATGGGAGAACTGCAGTAGCAAGAGCCCTTAGGTTGAATAATTTCCAGACTGCGCAGATAAATGACTCTGTGAACAGGGCTCAGTGGGCTGGAAGCGGGCAGGTGGGTTTAAGGGCTGGAAGCAGGTGTGATTTTCCTTTCCCTGTACAGTCTTTACCCCTGATATGCTTTCCCCCCCCCTCCCCCAACTCATCCACCAGACGTGTGGGTGCAGGACAGANATGCCCTGCCCTGAAGTCATTGCAGCCCCAGTATGAAGTTAGCGCAGGTGACAGTGAAGGTACCTTTCAACCTAAACCATTCTGTGATCTCACGCTCTGGCTTCTAACAGAGCATCAATGCCCCTGCTTTGGCTGTTAGCAAGAGCTTCGCTAGTTGTTGGTCCCTGATGCAAAGTCAACAGGCAGCTGCTTTCCACTGCAACAAGATTGTGATGAACCAGCCATTCAGGCAGCTAATTAGTTCTACTTTATTGCACTGGGCATTTTCTTTTGTCGCTCCCTACCTGCTAACAATAAGTGCTGTGGAAAGAGCTTAGAGGAAAGATGTTTCTGCTTTGTGTGTTTAGGCACAAACGACACAAATGAATAAACATGATGGCAAACCCAAATCTTAGCTGCACCATCGCATCAGAGCTCTCTACGATTATGCTGCTGGCTGTAGATCTCATCCAAAGATAGCGCCTCTGGACTCTTGTAACACACAGAAAAATGAAGGCAGAAAGCTTAAGATCAGCCAGCAAGTTAATAGATTAAAAAAAATCAAATTTAAAAAACAGACCAAAATGAATCTATCCTAAAAAAACCTGAACCTAAGGGGAAAGAGAAGAAAATAAACAGAAAAATGCAGGGGGTGAGGGTGGGGGAAGAGTGGCCCCTCTGGTTGCCTCTCAAAACTCTCTTTTACTAATAAAGAGACAAAAGCAGTCACGAAAAAAACCCAACCCCTACACACTTCACAGTGTTACCAGAATCTGCGTGTCTCTACACAGACCCGATAGCCACCTCTGGCAGAAACGTTCTGCTTCCTCTGAAATATTGAAATGTTCTTCTCCAAATACACTGGTCGGTCAGCAAGTGCTGACCAAGAGAACGAATGGGGATGAAAAACTTAGTGGGAAAGGAGTCAAACCTTGTTTCATGGGAACAAGGTCAACATGCTCTAGTGGGCATGGTGGCACTTGGCGAGTGGTTCACAGAATCATTAGGGATTGGAAGGGGCCTCAAAAGATCATGCAGTCCAACCCCCCTGCCACAGCAGCATCACCTAGACCAAGTCACACAGGAACACATCCAGGCAGGTCTGGAAGGAACATCTCCAGAGAAGGAGACTCCACAACCCCCCCTGGGCAGCCTGTTCCAAAGCTCCGGTACCCTCCCTGAGAAGAAGTTCCTGCTGAGATTGATATTGAACCTCCTTTGTTCCAGCTGGCACCCAGTGCCCCTTGTCCTGTCACCAAATGACCTTGAGAAGAGCCTGGCTCCATCCTCCTGACACCCATCCCTCACATATTTACATTGTGGGTCTCTTCCAACCTTAATGAGTCTATGGTTCAAATCTTATTTCAGCACTATAAAAGCTATTGTTTATAACCATTAATTAATGAATTAATTCTATTGATGATATTATTAGTTCACAATATTAACAGGCAATTAATTATTAAAGCAGGACAAGGAGCAGGAAATCTCTGAGCACTGCCTTTGCCATCAGGACCAACCCATCAAAGTCTTTCAGCAATATGAATAAAAAGACAACAACAAGAGTGGAAAAAAAATTGCTGTGCAAAATGCTGAACTTCGAGAGAAAACTAAATATAGCCCAGAAGAAAGGAGAAGTAACGTGCGGTCTCACCCTCCTCTCTCCATTTCTGTTCGCCAGCTTCTCCAAACAACTAGAGGTAAAAATATAACTTTTAATGCAGTAGTTCCATGTGGTGAAAATTATTTAGCTTGAATAACTGAGAAGAGGGCTGACTGTGAAGGTAAACAAGGGTATGGCAACTGTTGTATGTGAGGGGAAATCTACTCAAAAGAGAACAACAAGCTCCGATCAGATGGTGGGAGTGGTACCATCTGGCTGAAAGTCAACAAATATAATGGGTTGGGGTTTTTTTAATATGTAGGAAGGAAGGGGAAAAAAATCCAGACAGCTATCAGCAAGTTAATCTGAGCACAAAAAAATCCTCGAGACTTTTGATCAGCGCTTGAAGGAAGGAGTAATTGAAAGCAGGGCAGCGTGGGGATTTGGATGAAATACAAAGCGTGGTCGATCACAAGCAAATCGTGGCAGTGTAACTGATAGCTTTTTTTAATAAGGTTTCTCAGGAGGTTTGGTGCTGGGGGTTTTTTTGAGAAGGGAAAATTAGTAGATGTCATCGTTCCTAACTTCAGTAAACTGATAGCATGTCAAAAGGAATGACAAGAGATACGGAGATTAATACAACTGGATGAAAACCAGCGATGTGGCCAGTGTGAAGGCTACAGGTTAGGATCAAGGCAAGAATACAGACCCATGTGGAGGTCTGCAGGGGTATTAATTTAGCATCTATTTGCTTTATTATTGCATTGATGAAAAAAGACTATGAAAGACTGGGCGACCAACAAAAAGGTCCACAAGAATCTGAAATTCCTGCTGCAAACAGAGCAGAAGGACCTCATGGAATTTGAGGGGTACTGGACCACGTAAACCAAAGCTGCCCAACTGAAGTATTATAGGCAACATATCCTCTCTTCTCCAGATGGTCTCTGTCTCCAATGAACACCTTTTGGGATGTTTTCTAACCATCCTTGTAGAGGGCGATGCTAATGGGTGGCCTCAGTGAAGACCTGACTGTAACTAGGGACAGGGTCAAGAACTCTTCAAAAGGGACAGAGAGGGGTTATTTAGATGATGATGGCTGTGCCTCTGGATTAATCATTTCTTTCAAGCCACCTCCTCCAAGCCTTAGCATTCTGTGCCTGTCTGGAAACTTTTCATCCAGAGCTTGATCTTTCCTGGATCCTCTCCAGCATCCCTTGATGCTCTATGCTTCCTCACATCAAATCAAGAGACAGTGATTACACCAGACAGCTGCCCCAGAAACTGCAGTCCTGCAGGTTGCTGACAATAATGCTGGGAAGGCAGGAGGAGGGGGAAAAAAGAGAAGAAAATAAAAGAGTGAGAAAAAGCGTAGCATCAGTGCAGCAGGCTAATGTCACACTCCTGTGAACTTTGTGCTGTGGAGCCACAGCTGAATGGAAAAAGCAACTGGAAGTAAAACCATCATCCTGACAGGAATGCGAAAATGTGATCAGAGGTCACAGACTCAATTAGGTTGACAGAGACCTCTAAGATCAAGTCCAACCATCAACACACCACCACCGTGCCCGCTAAATCATATCTCCAAGTGCCACATCTACACATATTTAACACCTCAGGGTCATCTCTTTTATAAGCTCCAACTCCCAAAGTGCCCCAACAGGTTCAAATACCTCTTGGATATATATATTACTCAATTGAAATAGAAGGGCAAAAATACAAATCAGCTGGAATTGATGAAGAAAATATTATTAAAAAACCCCAGTGCTTCTTCATTTTAGTTCCTCTGCATTTACACAGCTCCCATGTGAACCTCACTGAGAGCTCCCCAAACAGATGGGGCTTCCCAGCACACCTGGGACTTTCCTTACTCTAAATAAGAATTGTATTGTCTTCAAATATCAGGGAGCTTCAACAGTGGAAAATCTGAATTAACCAGGGCAATGATCTGTAGTGGAGGCATTTTCATCTGCCAGTTTTACTTCATCAATGTGAGCAGTGCAGGTCTCTAGGGAGCTGTACCAGATCTCCTTGGAGTGGCCATGGTGCACTTAATACTCCAAGACACCGCAGCACTTGTGCAAACACAATCTCTGGCTAAGTAGGGGTTAGATTTGGTCAAGACTCATGCAGCTGCATGAGTTCTACTTTTCCTTACAAAATGCTGATAGCATCTCCAATCATCTGTCTGCATCTGAGATACCATAGCTTCTCATGCTGTGTCCTCCCCCGCCTCCCGCCTAGCTGTCTGGCTCACAGAGTATCACAGCATCACTTTGGTTGGAAGAGACCTTCAAGATCATCAAGTCCAACTGTTAACCCAGCACTACCAGGTCACCCATAACCCCTTTCCCACACACAGCTTTTCATTCTCTCCAGGGGTAAGTACTCTATCAACGCCCTGGGCAGCCTGGGCCAGAGCTGGACAACCCTTTGGAGTTAAAAACCCGTTCCTCATGCCCAACCCTGAATCTCTCCTGGCCATTTCCCCTTATCTTGTCACTTGTTCCTTGGGAGAAAAGATTAACCTCCATCTCACTTCAACCTCCTTTCAGGTAGTTGTAGAGAGAAAGGTGGTCTACTCTGAGCCTCCTTTACTCCAAGCTAACCCCTCACCAGCTTTTCCCTCAAGTTTTTGTTCTCCAAACCCTTCCCCAGCTTCATTGCCCTTCTTTGAACATGCTCCCGCACCTCAGTGCCCTTTTTGAGTTGAGTGGTCCAAACCTGAAGTGTGTTTCTGGAAGATCTATATCAGAAGGTAGAGCTGGGCAAAGAAGCAATCTTGGTGACTTCACTGTGAGAGCATGGGCTTACATTCCTTGAAAAGATCTGAAGGACCAACAGAGGTGACCACGGTGAGAGCAGCAACCGATTTGCTACAACTGTTTGCTCAAAAATCAATGCCTAACAAGGATTTTAATCAGCGCAGTGAAATTTCTCACCATTTATAGACAATCTGAGAGGGAAACTTCATTCATTTCATGAATCAATAGTTTTAACATCATTATGAAAACCTGAAGCGCTGTTCTTCTCTGGCTGGTCTTTATCAACCAAACCAATTCTGTAAAAGCAACTGGAGTATGTTATGGTAACCTGAAACATTCCCATTGCCACAAAATATGCTTCTGTGGTAAAATCTGTCTTCACTCCTCTTGTGATCCGTGAGTCCTGCCTGATGTACAACCTTAACCTTTTCCTCCTGGTAGCCAGTCAGCACAGCTCAGTGAAGGGGCACCTCCATTCCAACCTACCCCTGGCTGCCCTGTGTGCACCCTGTGTTTTGAGACACTTCAGGATTTTCTGGAAGGATGGGTCAGGTGGCCAATGGACAGTGATAGAAGCCAACCATGGTTTCCCAATCCAAATGATTAACTTGGAGAAAAACCTAATCTCAGTTCAACCATGAATTAAAAAGGGGAAGTATAAACATGTAAACCAACAACCCAAACTCAGCAACATTTATTAAACAGAACTACAGGCTGAGAGATTTGGGGTTGTTCAGCCTGAAGAGGAGAAGGCTCTGGGGGGACCTTCCAATCCCTGAAAGGGGTCTGTCAGAAGGCTGGGGAAGACTGTTCACAAGGACAGGGAATGATAGCATGAGTTGTCATGGTTTTAAGCTGGAAAAGGGTAGATATAGGCTGCACAACAGGTCAAAGTTCTTGAATCTGAGGCTAGTGGGATCACCAGAACAAGTTGCCTAGAGAGGTGGTGGAGGCCCCATCCCTGAAGCCATTCAAGGCAAGATTGAGTGGGGCTCTGGGCAATCTGTTCTAGTTAGAGATAGCCCTGATGTTGTGGAGGGGCTGGACTAGATGACCTTCGAAGGTCCTTCCAACCCAATGCAATGTATGACTCCACGAAGAAACAGAAATAATGTATTATGAAGCTTAGAGACACTATATGGGAACTTCTAGACATCAGGAAAAATTCCATAGCTCCTAAGAATAGAAGCTTAATGGTCAATTTTTCCAGGAATTTCTTTGGGGTTTTATTTACTTGGAGTGTTTTGTTAATTTGATGTCTAAACCAAAGCATTACAACAAACAAAACCATACAGATCGCAAAAGCCAGCAGAGGAAAGTTCGACGTGTGATTTTGAGCTGTACTTGGAAAGCAGCAAGTTAATGTGCACATGTCTGATGATGATGAAGCTTTTTCCAGACCATTAGTAACAAAAGCAGATGTTAAACAACATCTATGAGAGATACCCGTTTAAAATCAGCAGGCCTGGATGACTAGCACCTAAGAGCACTTACAATAGCTGGCTGGGAAGATCTGTTTGAGCAGAGCCAAATGCAAAAGCTGCACTCAAGCAAGAAGAGATTCAGCACAGACCGCCAGTATGGCAGCCTGTAGTATGGAAAAGATGTAATGTGATAGAGGACTTGAGAATTAGATAAATAATTCAGCGTGGACTGCCAGGACATGCTGCTGAAAAAAGGCAAACACAACTATGAGCTGTACAGAAGAATGAGAGGATCATAGAATCACTAGGGATCAGTATGCACCTAGAAAGATCATCTAGTCCAGTCCCCCTGCCACAGCAGCATCACCTAGACAAAGTCACACAGGAACACAGCCAGGCAGGTCTGGAACGTCTCCAGAGAAAGAGACTCCACAACCCCCCTGGGCAGCCTGTTCCAGTGCTCCGGTACCCTCCCTGGGAAGAAGGTCCTGCTGATATTGATAGGAAACCTCCTCTGTTCCAGCTGGCACCCAGTGCCCCTCATCCTATCACCAAATGGCCTTGAGAAGAGCTGGCTCCATCCTCCTGACACCCACCCGTCACATATTTATAGATATGAATGAGGCCACCCCTCAGCCTCCTCTTCTCCAAGCTAAAGAGATGATACTCCTTTTCCACATGGTATCAGGAAAACCTGTGCTGTAACATCAGGGATTTTAAAACAGTGATGAAAAACAAGATCAGGCATGGAAATGATGCATTAAAGCAACTAGAGGAGCTCTGCACTGCTCTGGGGCAAAACCGGGATGCCCTCACTACATGATCACAGAATGGTTTAAGTTGGAATCATAGAATCATAAGCCCATTGCCATGGCCAGGGACACCTTTCATCAGACCAGGTTGTTCAGAGCGCCATTCAACCTGATACTGAACACTTTAGGGATACAACAGCAACAACCTCCCTGGGCACCCTGTTCCAGTGCCTCACCACCTTCATAGTGAGGAACTGAATGAGGTTTTCTCAGTAGGCACTGGACACCTGTGTTAAAGCAGCTCAATGGGGGTTCAGTATCCTCAGAAGTACTCCGAGGGGATTACATCTAGCAAAGAAAGACACAATGGGATGCAAAGTGGAAATCTATGCAAATTCATAACTCTCTCCAGGATATCTAACTGATGGCAATGAGTTGCTTTCAATAACTAGCTGTGTAAAATAATCACAGAATGCACTGGGTTGGAAGAAAACTCCAGAGGTCATCTAGTCCAACCTCCCTGCGACAAGCAAGGACACCACTCACTAGACCAGATTGCCCAGAGTCCTATCCAGAGTGACCCTGAGTGTCTCCAGGGACAGGATCTCCACCAGCTCTCTAGGCAACCTATTCCAGTGATCCACTACCCTCAGATTCAAGAACTTTCTCCTGATAGCCAGCCCAAGTCTACCCTTTTCCAGCTTAAACCATGACTCCTCCTTCTGTCATTCCCTGACCTTGTGAACAGTTTTCCCTAGCCTGGGAGTCCAGCATTCCTTTCCATAAAGTTTTCTTCTGTTCCAGAGTACGGGAAAAAGAAATCCACCTTGAATGAAGGAGCTGACCTGCTGTTCAAGGAAGAGACACTGCCCTAGGTGATCCTGCTTTGACAGGGGAGTTGGACTAGATGATCTCTAGAGGTCCCTTCCAACCCCTGTCATTCTATGATTCTTTCTTTCCTTGCTGCCTTCTGGTCTTCAAAGTAGGGACAACCATGTCATCAGTTCTGGGTTTACTAGATCCTGTAAGCCCAGGCTTAGAATACTCAGCCAGGGACACAGCAAACTCTGCCTGCATCTGCTAGTTAAGAGCTGTTTGGATGAACTTCACCTCACGCAAACAGGGATTTCACAATTCCTTGGACTGCAGATTTGCTATAGGACAGCATCTCAACCCACTAACTATCACGGCTGACCCATGGCTTATCAAACTGTTAATGTGGGAACACAGACCCAGAAGACATCTGCAGTGCGGGGATTTCACAACCCAATTGTTTTACTCTTCCTGTGAGTTGGGGAACCTTTGTCCTGAGGCTTTTTTATAGACTGAGCTGAAAACACATCTCAGTGGCACGCTATGCTACTCATACTACCACAGCAGTTTGCACCAGCTAGGGAAGAACTTCCAGCAGGGCAGCACAAGCTATTGCCACCAGGCATCAAATTTGATGACAGGAATACTTAAATCCTTTCTACCTCCACAGTCTACCAGCTAGACAAGTGAATAATGAAGATATTCTGTTCAGCAGCCCCTGCCTACCCACTGCAACGACAAAATTGTGTTCACCATCATCTTCTTCTTGCCATTAACTTCCCTTAACTGGTTTTCCTGCCTTGAGGGGTTGCTTTCTGCCCAGAACATCCCATTCCCAGTGCAGCACACATTACCGAGGCTTGCTATTTGCAGCTGAGAATTTATGGCTCTTTGACTTAGCACAAAGCTGGAATGCATTTAAATCACAGCAGAACTGGCGTCGGGATGTTGCTGTGCCTTGTGCATCCCTCATAGCTGTGAGAGCTCCTGGGAGAAAGTAGCTTCTCTAGGTGTGGAAATGCAGCTTTAGCTCTTCAATTGATTCCTAAGTTCCCAACCTTGGGATCAAGGGAATCACACAGATGACACAGCAGTGGCAGAGTGACAGGAAAGAGAAAGGCTGCCCAGGGGGGCTTGGACTGGATGTTTTGAGGTCCCTTCCAATCCCTAATGATTCTATGAAAAATCAATTCTTAGTATCTTACTACAAGGCATTTTCTATTACAGAGCTTAGGATTTCAATAATCACAGCTGCATCTACAGTCACTTATAACCAATGTGTTTTCCACTCTTCCAAAACTGCAGGAGAGGAAGGAACACTCTTCCTCCACAGCTTCCCTAATCTGGGCAAGGAGCCACTGACCGCTGAGCGCTCCAAGCACATCCATCCAGTGATGCATCCAAAACTGAGCCTTGCAGAGTGCTTTAGGAAAATGAAACTCAATGATCCTGCCCTGTTTATTTACGGCAACGCTCCAGACTATAATTGTGATTATGAGGACTGGAAATGCTCTGCCGGGTGAAGAAATCAAATTTAAAAAATTGAAATCACACAATTTTAAGAATTAATCTGCAAGACCTCTGAGAGTTCTGCTTCTTGGTGAACTGGTTCAGTTGCTCTTTGTGGGACTTCCTTGGTGATAGAAGTTGCTATCAGACAGCTGTTACTAGCAATTCAAGAGCAGCATCGCATGCCACAGCTAAACAGTGTGACCAGATAAGAACAAAAACGTGAGTGAACAGATGAATCATCTCTAGTACCTCTTATTATGAGGACAGCACTGGTGTGGAAATTGTTCAGCCTCAATAGGCAAAGGATTAGCAGGGACCTTATAGAAACCTTACAATCGCTCAAATGACTCTGTAAGGAGGCCAGGGAACACAGTTCACAAGGGCAGGGAATGATAGGAGGAGGGGTCATAGCTGGGAGGTGGAAAAGGGTAGATTTAGGCTGGACATCAGGGAGAATTGTTCTTGAATCTGATGGTGGGGGATCCCTGGAACAGGTTGCCTAGAGAGCTGGTGGAGGCCTCACCCATGAAGACATTCAAGGCAAGGTTGAATGGGGCTCTGGGCAATCTGTTCTAGTTAGAGATGGCCCTGCTTGTTGTAGGGGGGTTGGACTGGATGACCTTTGGAGGTCCCTTTCAACCCTACAGTTCTATTATTTCCTCTCAAGTGTACACACTATTTTATTATAAGTGGCTAAATTTTCCCCAGATTTAGCCTGGCATCAGCTCCAAGATTTGCTCTGCAAATTCATTGCAGCATGCAAAAGGGGTAGAAAATGGAAGGAAGTGCTTTTCTCAGTACCAGGGAGCATCAGAAACCATAAAGCTCTTCTCTGGAAAGCCACTGTTTGAAAGGTGATGAAGGTCTAGGTTTGTTGTTTGAGTGCAGCAGCCCCCAGGGGTAGCACAATTCACTGAATATTCAAAGGAAACTCTTTACTTTGAGGGTGCTGAGGCACTGGAACAGGTTGTCCAGGGAGGTTGTGACTGCTCCATCCCTGGAAGTGTTCAAGACCAGGTCAGATTGGGCTCTGGGCAGCCTGATCTGGTGAGAGGTGTCCCTGCCCAAGACAGAGGTGTTGAAATTAGGTGATATCTAAGGTCCTTTACAACTTAAGTCATTCAGTGACCAACTTCTTAATATGGTCCTTCTGCAGAAATATTATCCAACCACCCTTTGCCTGAGAAATAGGGCAATAACCCCGAGCCTGAGATCCAAGCCACTGTGGATTAAAACTATCTGGGAAGACAAGACCATCTCTTTTTGTTTCCTCTTTTTTCTTTTTACCTCGTCAGTGGCCTAAGAATTAAATCCAGCTGGAGTGGCTTTTTAATTACAATCAGACTTTGCTTATCAGAGGGAGAACACTTAACTGATTTTCAAAAGAAACATGGAAAATCTCTGGCATCCTGTTCCACATCCTCCAGCCAAGCCTAGCAGCAAATTCACCCTGCTAAACCATGGGTAAGTTTTTTGGACACCACCCCACTAGATATCGTCTTCTCAACCTACTATGGATCAGAGAAGGTCGTATAGAAACACAGAATCATTAGGGATCAGAAGGGACCTNTCATTGTGAAGAAGTCTCCTTCTCTGGGATTGGACTGGATGATCTTTCGAGGTCCCTTCTGATCCCTAATGATTCTGTGATGGCTCACACAAAGCTGTGCCACCCATCTGCCTACCCTGGGCACCCATCTGCCTCTGGGCCATAGGAAAGACTGCTATTGCCTGTACAACATCTGTGTTTCAGCCTTCCAGAGTTGCTCCTGTAATGATTTCCATGAGGACCAATCTCAAGACAGACCCCCAGACAGCACAGCACAGCAACATTAACGTCACTGAAGCTAAGCTGATTTATTCTGGCTGAGGATGGTAACTGCAGGGGAGGATTTTCCCAAGCACAACTATTAGCTCAATTCCCCGGGCCAAATGAATATGTGACCGAGTGTCTGCAGCCTTTTATCTTCCCGTTTCCAGTGCCAGCTCCTGCTAGGAAATGGGTTGACGAGGCAGATGCTAGAACTGAGGTCTTGAACCCATGCTGTCTGGAATGATCCTACGGGACTTCTCATCGGAGTAGCACTGTTACAGCAACACAGCTGCACTTCTGTTAGACACTGCATGGAGATCAGATGCTGCTTCAGTTGGGAAAGTCACTCTATTTTTAGGACCGGTAAGTTCATCACAAGCACAAAGTTCTGGATTACAGAGCCTGAAATAACCATCTCCCGGACAAACCCAATCAGAACTGACAAAGCTGGGGACTGTATGAAACCCCAGAGAGATCCTGTCCATCTTTCAACAACAGTAGCTTTCCAAGACGATCTGTTTCCATCTCCTACTCTCACCAGTATCAAATCCAAACACGGATGTGTCTCCAAGCCTGGCTAACCTCCCACTGCTGCACTGACAGGTAGATCCATACTCCAGTAAGCATAGAATGCTTCTGATTAGAAGGCACCACAGAGATCATCCAGTTCCAGCCCCACTGCCATAGGCAGGAACACCTCTCACCAGACCAGGTTGTCCAGTGTGTCCATCCTTGAACACTTCCAGGGATAGACCAGCCACAACCTCCCTGGGCAGGCTGTTCCAGTGCCTCAGCACCCTCTTCTTCTCCAGGCTACTCCCAATGTCTTGCTGCTGAGAAGAGTGGTTTTGCCTTGCCAGGCTTTCTTTTGAACAGGAGGTCCAGCACAGCACCGTGAGCAGGATCACACCAACTGCTCTCCCTGCAGAGCAGCTGAGTAACACCCACACTCCTTGGAGGCAGTCCCTGTGACAGACAACACAGCCCCTTTAAAAGCAGGCCAACTTCAACACGTTGGCTCTCTGGCTCTTGGTGCTGCTTTTGGCAGGCTGTCTGCACATCTCACTACCACAAACCTTCCTACACTCAGCTAGGTTTAATCCCATCAATCTCGCAAACACCACTGTGACAGCAATAGCTCTTAAAGTTAGGAGATGAGACCTTGGAACACGCAGTAGAGACGCTGTCCCTGGAGAGGTTCCAAAACCAGGTAGACTTGGTGTTTAAGATTGTTTAGTGGTTGTAGGACCAACAGCTGGACATGAAGATATTGGAGGCTTTTTCCAACCTAGATGACTCTATGATCAGGCTCTTCTCAAGGTCAGCTGGTGATAGGACAAGGGGCAATGTGTGCCAGCCGGAACAGAGGAGGTTCCCTATCAACATCAGCAGGACCTTCTTCCCAGTGAGGGTACCAGAGCACTGGAACAGGCTGCCTAGGGGGGTTGTGGAGTCTCCTTCTCTGGAGACTTTCCAGACCTGCCTGGCTGTGTTCCTGTGCGACTTGGTCTAGGTGATCCTGCTGTGGCAGGGGGATTGGACGGGATGATCTTTTGAGGTCCCTTCCTATCCCTAATGATTCTATGAAGATGCTTCCACTCTCCAGCATTATCACAAGAACTCATGTAGTGGGTAACCACATCACCCCCATGACATCAATTTGCAAGGCAAATCTAGGCAAACCCTAAGTACAGGGTGTGAGGACACACACAAGCGAAGAGTCATAAGCAAAGGGCAAAGTTTCTCACTTCCAGGCTGGGTTTTAGGCTTTTAGTCGCAAGACTTCCCCAGCAGAAAAGTTCATTTAGCATCAGGCAGGCAGTGCCAGGCTCTTCTCAGTGGCATCAAATGATAGAACAAGGGGCAATGGGTACAAGCTGGAGCATAGGAGGTTCCATCTAAACACAAGGAGAAACGTTTTATTGTGAGGGTGGCAGAGCAAGCAGTGCAACAGGCGGTGGGAGCCTTTCTCTGAACACGTGCAAAACTAGCCCGGATACATCTGTGTGTGCCCCCTGCTCTGGCAGGGAGATTGGACTAGATGATCTTTCAAGGTCCCTTCCAACCCCTGACATCCTGGGCTTCAGCTGGACTAAGAACTTCTCAGCATCTCCCTGTGCCTGCACTGTTGCCCCTCTCCAGCTGCAGCTGAAGGACTGGTTCATCTCCAGGTAACTCATGGTTACCTCTGTGGACGCTGTTCCTTGCCTGCACTTCTCCCTAGGCTGCTCTGCAAGGCAAATAAGGGTTTATTTTTAGGTTCATTGTACTCAGACTGGTTGGGCTCCCCTCCCAGGGATGCAGTGTATACTTAATACTTGTTTCCCGAGCTTGAGCAGAGAACTGGCAGAGAATAATTACAAAGTAGAGGGGCATCAATCTGCCAATCAATTTAATACCCTTTCTAGAAAGAGCGAGTTGACTTTTCAGCAGTCCCACAGTGGGGAAGAAGAAAGCAACCCCAAATCAAAGGCACGGCTGCTGTTCTGTGGTGATTTCAGTGTTTTGTGCAATAACAAATCCTGTCAGAGCTGTAGCTGACAGAAACAGGAGGAAAAATACACTATTGGAGGAATAAGAAGGGGAATAACCTGCTGGGAAAGGGCAGTACAGGAGATACAACTCAGCTGCTCTGGGTGTCCCTAGAAGAGCGGTCACAGCTCTAGGGTTCTTCTAGATGATTGAAGAGGAATTACTAAGCACAGATACAGGCTGGGCAGTGACTGGCTGGAGAGTAGCCCTGAGGAGAGGGTCCTAGGGGTGCTTGTGGACGAAAACCTCAGCAGGAGCCAGCAGTGTGCACTTGCAGACCAGAGGGCAAACCAGATCCTGGGCGGCATCAGGAGAAGGGTGGCCAGCAGGGCGAAGGAGGGGATTCTCCCACTCTACTCCGCTCTGGTGAGACCCCACCTGGAGCACTGTGTCTGGTTCTGGAGCCCTTATTGCAAGAAGGATGAGGATGTGCTGGAGCGAGTCCAGAGGAGGGCCATGAGGATGATCAGAGGGCTGGAGCACCTCTGCTGTGAGGCCAGGCTGAGAGACTTGGGCTGTTCAGGCTGGAG
>VZRI01009571.1:34234-44827 GCA_013397515.1 Upupa epops
AATGTTCTGTTCTGTGACTTAGTCTGGGTGTCCTGCTGTGGCAGGGGAACAATCTTTCGAGGTCCCTTCTGATCCCTGATGACTCTATGAATTAGCAGCCCCAGGGATCAACCTGCATAAGAGATTCAGCTCAAACTTGGGATTGTCCCAAAACTAATTTAGCTAAAGGGTGTGATTCCTAACCCCTTTGCAGCTAGAACTCACAATTACTGCCCTCATGGTTCTCTTGCCCATTGCTTCCACTTGCCATTTCATACATTTTCATACAGCACCATAACCTCATCTGCATCATCCCAGTCCTCACCATATCCTCAGAAAAATACCATGCTAGGAAAACTGGTCCTGGCTGATCCCTGAACCCTCCACCAAAGCTTGCAACAACCACCAACCACCTCCTTTCCCTTCTGCATCTCTTCCTCCTGAGGTGCTTTCCCACCCTTACTTAGCTCTTCTACCTCACATGCATTCAGCGTTTCTGGAAGATGCCCCTTCCGTAAACCCTGGTTTTATCTCCCTGTAACAGTAACACAGGGCATAATAACAACAATTTGAAGAGACAACTGAAGTGTCAGCTTTATAGCCAGGTTTAAAAATATTTCCAGCTGCTTACTGGTCCCTTAAGATATTTGAGGCTTAGGTCAAGTAGACCCATGGCAGCAAGCTCCAGCCTTTAATTTAATTTCCATCTACAGAATCATCAGGGCTTGGCTAACATAGTTATCCACTGGAGCTGTCTGAAGCTGGGAACAGCTTCTAACTCCAAGAAACACAGCAAAGCAGTGAAGTTTAGGGAGTAAAACATTAATAACTGTCAAAATACAACTGGAGTCCCATTAGCTGAGACCTCAAGGAGACAGTCAGGTGGTCCCTGCCATACATCCCAAGCTTGCAAGAGCTAAATGAAAACAACAGCCCAAGGTGGAAGGCACAAACGAACAAGACAACATTAAAACTCTCCTTTATGTTGTGTAAATTTAATTACTTCAGCCACTGAGATACACAATCTAGCATCTCCTAAGGAACTAGGCACCAAGGTGAACGGAGCTTTAAAAATAGCAACTCACACCACCAGTTCATTAAGTGCTGATATAGATATGATTAGCTTTGGCTGGATTGCCTGCCATATGAAGAAAAGCTGGCTATGTTCAGCCTAGAGAAGGCTTAGTGTGGACCTTATCACCATGTCTCAGTACCCAAAAGGAGAGTCCCTTTTCACAAGTCACAAGGAGTGGTGGGTATAGATTACTCCTGGAGAGATGATGATTGGAGTCTAGAAGCAAAATCTTCACCATTAGAATAACTGAGCATTGGAATAATCTCCCAGGGGAAGCGGTCAGCTGCTCTACATTGGACAGGTGTGAGACCCAGCCTGACAGGCTACTCTAATCTTAGCTTGGTAGGTTGGATGTTCCTGTGAGACTTGGGCTAGGTGATCCTGCTGTGGCAGAGCGATTGGACTAGATGATCTTTTGAGGTCCCTTCAATCTCTAGTGATTCTATGCCTAGATGGTCCTTGAGGTCCCTTCCCGCCAGGTATTCTATGAATCTACTAATATACGGCTCATTGTAATGTAGTAGATCAAGTAGTACAACTAGAGATAAGAGAAAACCCAGCTTTAGAAGCTCTTTAACTCTGAAACATGCATAGGGAACTCGAGGCCACACACAGATCTAAAGTAACTGTTAGGAGTTTAGGCGAGTTTGTTAATTACAGGAAAAAAAGTAATTAGCACCTGCCAAGCAGACCTGTCCCTTCAATCCCAGAACCTGAAGAACTGCAGGGGTGGGTGAGAGTTATCACCTCTGTGACAGCCAGAAACTAGCAGGTGGTATGAGGAAAACCTGTGACATGTCATAACAATCAGCATCTCCACCAGGCTCGAGGTGTTTAATGCCCAGCAAAACCATGGGAGTTCACTTGTGGGCTTGGCTTCCAGAGATCTGTTGTAGGTCTGTAACGTAGGAGGCTGGCAGCGATGGTTTTGTGATAACCTCCTGTCTGCAACCAGCACATCCGTCTTTCGTCTTGTCCCACTGACAAACATCTCTAGGCTAAACCCAGAGCTACTCAGCTTGGTCTCTCTTACAGACCCCAGGAAGAACCGTGGTGCCTGAAAGTAGATACTTGATATTTATAAATACATCCATCTCTAAATAACATGCTCCAGTTACTCCACTAGAAGCTGTTGTTTCTCCTGACAAACGTTTTTCTATCTGCATTGAGCACTAAGGGTCTGAAGAGAAGCCCTTGACAAACTGCTTCATGGGGGAGGGAGGACAGACTGCAGCAAGGGCGGGCGGGCACGGGACACAGTTTGAGGAGAACGGTGCTGTAAAAGACATTGTCTGGAGACCAAAAAAAGAGGATGAAACAAAAATCCTTGAACAGAGACACGGTGCAAAAACTCAACTGTGCAACAAGAGCCAGCAGGTTGAGGGAGGTTCTCCTCCCTCTCTGTTCTGCCTTGGTGAGGCCACACCTGGAGTCTTGTGTCCAGTTCTCATCTCCACAGTTCAAGAGAAGCAAGATGACACTGGAGAGAGTCCAGCAGAAGCTACTCCAGAAGAGGCTGGAGCATCTCTAAGGAAAGGCTGAGCGTCCTGGGGCTGTTCAGCTAGCAGAGAGCAGGCTGAGAGGAATCTGGTCAATGCTGTTCAACAGCTAAAGGGCGAGAGCAGAGGATGGGATCAGAGCTTTCAGAGTAGCACCCAATGACAGACTGGTACAGGCACAAACTGGAACACAGGAGGTTCTACCTAAACATAAGAAAAAGCTTCTTTCATTTCAGGGTACCAGAGCCCTGGCACAGGCTACGCGGAGGATCACTTGCTCTGCCTAGATTCCCAACTCATCTGTAAGTGATCCTGAGCACCCTGTTCTGGGTGACCCAGCTTGAGCAGAGGGGTTGGAGTTGATGATTTCCAGAGTCCCTCCCAACTCACACCAGTCTGGAACAGGCGACCTCAGTGTCAGCACCCCCAAAAGGCTAGCAGCCCCACAGTCAACACTTGAGCACATAGCTAAATCTTCACATAGGGTTTGATCTCCTTTTGGTGCTGTGAAGCGAGGAACAGTCACAGCAGCTGCATGTTTCTCTCTGAGCTTGTCAAGCAGAAGGAAAGCCTGGTTCTACTGTGAAAGAAGCTGGAACAGCCTAATTATGCTTAAGAGCCAGGATGAAAATAAAGCTGGATCAACACATTGCAGGAAGCCCAGTGTCTTGTTTCAGTGGTGGCTCTTTTGTACTTGCACTTTGCTCTGAAATGACTGCAGGCCAGTAGGAAAGACTCTGTGACCTAACCCAGGCAGTGAGTCCCAAGGGAGTCCCCAGCTCCATCAGCTTTCTGTAGCTCCCAGTACATGGCAGGACTCAGCAAAGGGAAGGAAGCAGCCACATCCCTTTGAACTCTTTGCTTGGTCTTCCCAAGAAATGGGGAGAAATTAGCCAAGAAATCCTGGGCACAGCACAGGACTAAGAGAAATCGCTGATAGCAAGGAGTATGAAGTGGTTTAGCAGCAGGACACCAGCTCCACACTGATTAGACTCAATGATTTTTAAAGGTCTTTTCTATCCCAAATGATTCTGTGGGCAGTCAGCACTGCTGTAGCTCCACAGTTGAGTTTTCCTTCGAGGGATGAGTGGTTCTGGCAAATACCTTGTTCACTTCCAAGCCCTGCAAGAAGTCCCACCTGCCATGGGTCCAACCTCAGCCCAGCAAACTCCTGAAGAAGGTACAAAAAAGAAGCACCTATGTCCCACACAGCCATGAATGGGATGAACATCCCATGAGGGTGGTGAAACACTGGAACAAGTTACCCAGAGAGGTAGCAGAAGCTCCATCCCTGGAGACATTCAACTCAGGCTTGATGGGACTCTGAACAACCAGACCTAGTTACAGATGTCCCTGCTCACTGCAGGGAGGAGGTCAGACCACATGGCCTTTAAAGGTCCTTTCCAGCCCAACACATTTGATGATTCTATGATCCCAAAAATCATTTCAAAATCCCTCCCTGATAAATGGCTGGGGGTCCATAGTGGGAAAGAAGCCATAAAAAAGGAATCTACAGTCCCCTGAAATAACAACTTCATTTGTCTAGAGCAAAATAAAGGTGGGAGAGGTATAATCTCCATCGGGATTTGGACTCCGGCTGTCCCAAAGCTAAAAATGACCAGGGTCAGCAATGAAGCAGCAAATGGTTCAGGGGGGTCCTAGGCTGTATTAAAGGGTTTTATTTTGGGGGGTGGGCATCACATTTCATGTATTTCATTTTGTTCCCTTTTTGCCCTGCAAAGGGATGCATTCCCTTCAGTTTGAACTGCAGCAGCCCGGCCACTTAGGAAAGATGAAATAAAAGCTGCTTCTCGGTGATGACTATCGCAGGCTGCAGGGGAAAAGCTCAGCATGAGCAGGGTCTCTCTCTTTTTTTCATTCTCACACAATGTAAGAGAAACCCAGGAAAGAATTTAGCTTGAGGCTTAAGATCTCTAAATGTAGGTGTCTCCACAAGGACCGAGCTGCCAACTGCAGTCAATGAGGGTTCATAAAGGTCCCTAACAGAACACATAGTGCCACTCAAGATGACTTGATTTTCTCTGCTCTTCCAGCCCTAGGTGGGCACTATCAGCATTTACAGGGGCTTCAGCTTCCACAAAGGGATGAGACAGAACAAAGGACACTGCACCTGGGCCAAGGCAGGCAGCACTATCAATACAGACCTGGGGAACATGCAAGAGAGGTCTTTTTTTGCCCTCTGCAAAAAGCTCTGGGGGTACTAGTGGGTGAAAAGCCACCAATGTGCAACTGGTGACCAGAAGGCAAATCACAGCCTGGGCCACATCCAAAGGAGTGTGCACGGTTAATTGAGAGCAAACTCTGCTGCTCTACCCTGCCCTCGTGAGACCTCACCTGGAGTCCTGCATCCAGCTCTGGAGCCTCCAGCACAAGAAGGATGTGGACCTGTTGAAGAGTGTCCAGAAGAGGCCACAAAAATGATCAGAGGGCTGGGGGCACCTCTCCTATGAGGCTGAGAGAGTTGGGGTTGTTCAGCCTGAAGAGAAGGGACCTTAGAGCAATTTTGCAATCCATGAAACAAGCCTATAAGAAGACTGAGAAAGACTGTTCACAAGGCCAGGGAATAACAGGATGAGGGGTCATGGTTTTAAGCTGGAGACTGTAGATTGAGGCTGGACATCAGGAAAAAGTTCTGGAATCTGAAGCTGGTGGATCCATGGAACAGGTTGCCTAGAGAGGTGGGGGAGGCCCCATCCCTGCAGGGGAATCAGGCTTGATGGGGCTCTGAACAATCTGTTCTAGCCTAGAGATCTCTCTGCTTGTAGTGGGGTTGGACTAGGTGGTCCCTTCCAACCCAATACATTCTATGGACCAAACCAAACCTGACAACACTGCTGACCACGAGAGGAGCTCAGACCATCTGGATCACAGGCAGACACCCACACAGCAATGTCAGAACGTGGGTGTCCTGAGATGCAAGGTGAATCCCACCCCGAGGTCACCTGCAAGGAAGCTCACCACCCGAATTAGCTGTGATAGACAATGACATTTATAAGGGCCCCGCAGATATTTGCTGCTTAGATGTGACATTACAGATCACCAGGTATTAACGGAAACATCTGTTGAACACAGGATCAAGGCTGAAGCCTCAAAGAAACATCTTTTTAAGACACAGATGACTGGAAAAGCAATTTCATTAATATAAAGCGTATCAGGGTCTCTAAAATTCATGCAGAGATTAGTGGAAATAAGTCTTTAAATCCTTTATGTATTTATAGATATTTCTATACATGACTACATCTACATCATAGTCTATATTTATAGTCTTTATTTTATATATTTGTAACTATAAACATGTAAAATTTTATATAAAAATATATATCAATCACTGTTAAAAAGCTAGTGCTGTAGATAAAATCTGGCACAATAAGCTGCCAGAAAGCAGCATAATGACCTTTTTCCAGCCTTGAGCAACCCACACTCAAGAACCACCCCTACACCCACTTTATAAAGCAACAATCCAAACATTCCAGGACTGACTTCCAGTGTCACCTGCACTAACTCCATAATGGAGCGGCAATGACTTCATGGAAGCGGATCTATCCTGCACCCATCTGATGGATGCACACATCTGGTGGATGAGTGGTGAGGAGGGAAAGCATATTGGGGCACCTCTCACCAGCCCAGGTTGCTCAGAGCCCCATCCAACCTGGCCCTGAGCACTTCCAGTGATGGAGCTGCCACAACCCCCCTGGGCAACCTGTTCCAGTGCCTCAGCACCCTCACAGGAAGGAAATTCTTCCTAAGGTCTTGTAACTTTGGAGAACCCATCTTCATCTCAGGTATTCCCCAAGGCACTTTGAGCGACAGTGAATGAACTCTTTCTGCATTGTGGGTCTTGCTTGTGCGCAGAGAAATCCCTAGTGGTCAGGCACAGAGCCAAGCAAGCTGCAGGATGCTCCAGAAGGGGACTATGGCAAGACCAGCTGGGGAACAGCCTTTGCCAGTCATGCACAGGACCTCCCTGCCAGTGTTAGCTCCAGACAAAGACCAATGTCACGGATGGCACCATCTCCCTGCTCCTCTCATGCCTCAGATGAAAGGGCGTGATATTTTTTTCCCCTCACTGTAGTTCTCTAGGATGACATTTTCAAAGGCATAGACATCACCTCCTCTTGGCTGTTTCCACCCAAAAGAAGCTGTAAGAGCTCATGACTTCTTGAGAGTACTGGAATGAAAGGAGCAGGAACATCAAGTGCCCAACACTCAGGGAGGTAAACCCTGTGTAGCTGCACAGAGCAGGATGACAAATCAGTGCCACCTCCTGCTCTGGGGTCTCTAGGCCTTCCTGTCCCAGTTCCTGTATGGCTTCAGTCCATTTGAGTTCTTACAAAAATTTTTCCTTTCATTTTTTCCATCTCCCCAACCATGAGAGCAGAGGACAGAGCTGGATTTAACTACAGAATCTTCCCAATGTATTGGAAAACCACATCTGCTTTTCCACTGGACCAGTGCGATGCAGCAGTGCTCCCACCACAGCAATGAAATGATGCTGCCACACATGTGCTGGTGTGCTCAGAGGGCAGGGCACGAGCTACTCTATTCATAAAACCCAGCAAAGTCCTGATCCTCATGAAAACTTTAGTAATGGGTTTTATTTCACAGCAATAATTTGCCTTCAGCCCTGCTCTTGAGCCACAGATGCTCTGCAGGGTGTGACAAATCTCCTCCAGGGGTGCTCAGGTCTGACTTAAACATAAAAATAAATAAGAATAATCTCATCTTGGGTCACATTCATCTACACAATGCCCAGTGCCCTTCCTCAGACTATGAATAAATGGGACATGACGCTGAACTGGGAGATAGATCTTCCTGTCCCGCTTCCCTCACTTTTCCATCTCAAACACAGATTTATGTCTGGAGCTTGGAGAAGAGGAGGCTGAGGGGGGACCTCATTCATGTCTATAAATATGTGAGGGGTGGGTGTCAGGAGGATGGAGCCAGGCTCTTCTCAAGGTCATCTGGTGATAGGACAAGGGGTAATGGGTGTCAGCTGGAACAGAGGAGGTTCATGTCCAGCAACATGTCCAGGTGGGTTTAGAATGTCTTCAGAGCAAGAGACTCCACAACCTCTCTGTGCAGCCTGTGCCATGGGTCTGGTACCCTCACTGTAATGAAAACCAAACCCCTATGTTTCAATAAACCTTTGTTCCAGTTTGTGCCCATCTGCTCCACTTGCAAAATGGGCAGAGCATCTCTCCACTTTGCAGTCACCAGCTACCAAGATCCGTCCTTGGATATTGAAGTGAGAGGAGACAAATGCCACTTGGCATCACCACATCAGCATGAAACAACAAAACAAGAACACGAGGCAGCACCAGACCTGCTTTGCATTGCTATCTGGAACAGCCACTGCCAAGAGAACAAGGGGAAGGAGCTGGAAGTGGAGAACGTTTGACGAGCTGTGAAAAGGCAGTGAAAGGAACCAACAGACACATGTGCACCCAGGTTGACAAGCGAGGCAGTTTTCCCTGTCCACGATCCCACCTGCCTCCCAGTGTGGAATATTTCACATTTATCCCTCTCTAAAAAACAACCTCTAAACAAATCAAACCACCCCGTGGACTCATCTCCTTTTATAATAAATCATTATTCCCCATCTCATCCTCAAGCTTTCTTGCTGGAGACAGACCTCTGGGTTGTGGGGAGGGTGTGATGATTGTGGTGTGAATCCCCCCCTGCTGACAGGCTGCTGGGCTGGAGCAACTCGCTGCTGGAAGCAGCCTTCAATATTCCACACACGTTTGGGATTTTTTTCTTGCATGCTGCATTTTTTTGCCTATTTTGCTCTTTTGCCTCGTTACACACTAACTAAGAGTTTCTGGAATACACATCCAGCTGAAAATGAGCACTTTGAAAACTGACAGCGTTAGAGAATCATAGGAAGGTTTAGGTTGGAAGGCACCTCAGAGATCATCTTGTTCAACCCCCCTGCCATGGGCAGGGACACCTCTCACCAGACCAGGTTGCCCAGAGCCCCATCCAACCTGGCCTTGAACACTTCCAGGGATGGAGCAGACACAACCTCTCCAGGCAACCCTCACAGGGAGAATTCCTCCTAAAATCTAATCTAAATCTCTCCTCTTTTAGCTTGAAACCACCCCCCTTGTCCTATCAGTGTAGTCCCTCTCCAGCTCTCCTGTGAAGTCACTAGGAAACTTTCCCAGCTACTCAGACACAGGGTTGGACAACTGGTTCTCCTAGGTGGCTTTAAATAAAGTCAGTCATGCATTTATACCAGTATAAGCTGAGTAAACCATACACCCAGTAACACAGGGACGTTTTGTGGCAAAGCCTTTGTCAAACACCAGTTGTCATTTCTAAAGGGTCTTTGTTTCGGATGCAGGAATTAGGATAGAGGACTGTAAGACGGACGTGGCCTTTCTGCCAAAGCCATTGATTATTTCAGTTTCCAGTGACATATCTACCATCAGAGTCAACTGTGGGGTAGAAGAGCTGCAGATACAGCTGCAGTTCTTGTCCCAGGAGCTTAAATCTAACAGTTTTATTACAACAATCAAAAACTGGTTTAAGTTAGAAGGGACCTCAGAGATCGTCTAGCTCCAACACCTCTCACCAGATCACGATGCCCAGGGTCACATCCAGCCTGATCTTAAACACACGGTCCCGTTTCCAGCATTTACACCCAAACTGCTAAAGGACCTGATGTGACTTTTTTATTCCTTTCCATCCTGCGGCTGCTTCATGGCTGGAACAGAATAAAACTCTGAAGAAAAGCACAAATTACACCAGCTGGACAGACTTGGCTAATTCAACAAGTTTGCAGTCTGAAGACATGTGGAATCCACCAACTGCTTCCAATTATCCGCATCGCAGTTACTAGACACTGAAAATAAAATAACCCAACTTGTAGCTCTCTGTGACAGATTATTTTAGTTAACCCCTAAAAAGTGAAACCAGCCCACTAGATGCTAATAGGGACTATTCTGGGGTACACCATGCCCTCACCATCCTCACCACCACCAACTTTAGGACTATTCCTCTAAAAGTTTGAAGCAGAAGGGAGGTCTCTGGTGAGCATGGTGTGAAGAGCTCCAGCAAATGAGATCTGCTCATTTCCCTTCCTTCCACACTTGTAGATCATGAGAGGACGGAGGTGAAAGTTTATAACGGCAATTAGAGAGCACATAGCTGCAACAGTTTTACAGCACTGACCTTCCCCATCAGCCAACCGTTCGCCTTCCTCCCCTCCCCTGCCCAGAAGGAGACACCAATAAAAATTATCAATAAATTATGAGAAGAACAAAAATTTCTGCTGAGCCATCGCAGGTCCCAGAGCCAGGCTGTTCACAACTGCAAAGTTGCTTCAGGTTTAAAAAAACCAGCTCCAAATCTCAGGTTTTAACTGAGAAACAAGAGGGATTTTTCTCTAACATAGAGGCACTTGAGTATTAGTCACCTTGTAGATCTGCTGTGATAAGGAGCATGTGAATCTCTTTAACCCGCTAGTATGAACCAGGTCTCAGGAACATTAACACAACAAAAGAAAGAGAGAGCAGGGGTTTCACTGAAGCAAGGGCAAGGAAGTGAGATAAAGCCTGGAACAACAAGATAATAAAAAGGGTTGCAAAGGAACCGGTACGGGATTGCACCTAGGCTGAACCTTGCCAATGTCCCAAAGCTTTAGGGGTCTGAGCTTGATAGCAACAATCAACACAACATAAGGACCTGATCCTGACACCACTTGCATGTTGACCACGTCACTTGCTCCCTGTGGGATCTGGCCCCAGAGGACCTCTTCATGCCAATAATGCTTCAAGAAATGGGATTTTTGCCACGGGTTTCAGTGGAAGCAGGAGTTGGAGCAGCTCCAGCAACTGACAGGAGTGCTGCCCCCTTCTCATTTCCTCAGCCCTGGACATGAGCTATTTTGGATCTTCCCTAAAGCAAAGTCTGTAGAATTCCAGGAACTAATCGCCTGGTCACTTTTCTAAATACTTTAATCCGTTTTCCCAGCCTGTTCCTCCTTAGAGAAGGTCTTTGGCAATGCAGATGGCT
>VZRI01009572.1:0-10489 GCA_013397515.1 Upupa epops
TAGGCCAGTCTAAATCTTCTAGGACAGCTGAATACTTTTAGGATGGCCTCATTCTCCTAGGACAACCTATTTCTTTCAGGAGAGGTGAAATTTGATTGAGGAAAAGCCCCTGAGCATCGTTAACTCGATCATCTCCTTCCAAAGCTCTTAGCTAGAGTTAAAAGTAGAGCAAACCTCACAAGTCTTGGTTTTAAGAAAGAAATTTGAGGAGTAGAAATGTGACTGCTCTTTAAAACCCCCCACGATTACTCCCCTGAGAACCTCAGCCTTCCCACCGCAGACTGAGGAAACCAGAAGGATGAGTAGGGCCATGAGAGCTTGGAGGTCCCTCACGCTGGCCATGAGAGATCCTTGAGGATGAGATGAGGTCAAGAGCCTCTCTTCGTTTGCTTTGTGTGTTGGAAAAACTCAGAGCAACCCCCTCAAGATCCCAGAAAGACCCTTTCTCCTCCTGGAATCCAGAGAAGCGAACGCTGAAGGAATGCAGCAGGAGTTGGGAATCGCACAAGGTAGCCAGGGGAGGGTGGTGCCTCGAGCGAGTGATTCCGCGGTTCAGGAATGAGCTGCGTTGGCCAAGACGAAGAGGAAGGGTGAGCTAGCACAGGACACTCCTATTCCTTAGCTGGAGTCTGAAATTTACAAGGAGGCTTCACGTCTGGCTCCTCCACCCCTGAAAAGTCTTCCAGTTCCTTTCCGGAAGCTGCGTACTGGATCCAGTCCCTTCATTCCAGAGGAATTGCTTTCTGCACGAAGCCCTCCTGGGATGTTGTAAACTAAAAGAGGGAGGTTCAGACTGGAGAGAAGAAAGAAGTTGATGTCGAAGGTGCTCAGAGAGGTGGGAGAACCCCCATCCCAGTTCAGGTTGCACCTTGAGGTCTGAGCAGCCTGTTCTGGTTGGGGCTGGCCCTGCTCACTGCAGCAGCTTGGACTGGAGGATCCCTTTAATGATCCCTTGAACCCAAATTACTCTGTGATTCCATAGGATTGTAGTGACTTGGAGACTTGGCCTGAGGTCCTTTCCAGCCTAAACCCTCCAGGTCTCTAAGGATGAGTCGTAACTGAATGTGTAGTTTGTTGGGCTTCCTGTAGGGAGCAGATCCCTAAAGGCCACGAGTGAACAGATCTTCTCCTTCCTCGACTCCGGTTGTCCTCCCCACCGGTGCCGCAGTCAGCGCAAGGGAGATCCTTCAGCATCTTCATTTCACATCCAGTGAATCACAGAATCCTTGAGGTTGGAAAAGACCTCGAAGACCATCAGGTCCAACCACTCCCCTTGCTCTGCCAGCTCCTGTCCCTCACCCCACATCTCCACGGCTTTGCAAGACATCCCAAGCCATTCTTATCCCAAGAGATAAGGATCATCCTTCGACTTCAGAGGAAGAAGAGGCACAGATCCTGCGAGGCAGAAACCTGGAGGCACAAAGCACCTCGGCGAGGGAATGAGACGATGAGGAAGCGATGTGAGACTTCCCGAGTCAGAGCAGCAAACAACATTCTACACGTGTCCGCGTCTCCGAGCCACTTCTGTTCCTGCTCTGTTGAGTTGCCCTCCGTTAACCTTCTAGGATAATCCCATTGATTCCTTCTTTTTCTTTTCATTATATTGAAAGAGGAGCTTCCCTGCCCGGAGCTGCAGAGCTTTCACTTGGCAGCAACCCAGCGTTCACGAGCAGCCCGTAACTCCCCCGTCCAGTACGGGAGGGCTCCGAGCCAGAGCCTCATTCTCTCTTCACGTAGGAGCTGGTTCTCTTGAGTTAATTAAGATTTCTCAGGATTGAGGGGGGTTTTGAGAGCTGTTTGTAACCCGCTTGGTCATTTTTTTGCTGCAAAGCATCAGGAGAGGGAGATTTGCTCAGGGAGGGTGTTGAATCACCATCCCTGGCTGCGTTTCGGAGTCAGGGAGGATCTGGAGCTCAGGGACAGGGTTTAGCAGTGGCCTCCAGACAGTTGGACTCGATGAGCTTGAAGGTCTTTTCCAGCCTAAATGAGTCCAGGTTTTGGGTTGGAAGAGACCTTCAAGCTCCTCCAGTCCAACCCCCCCTGCAGTAAACAGAGCCATCCCCAACCAGAGCAGGTTGCTCGGAGCCCCAGGGTCCAACGTGACCTGGGATCATAGCAGGGATGGGGCTTCTCCCACCTCTCTTGAGCAGCCAGAGTCCCACCAACCTCAGCATCATCAGTCTCTTCCTTCTTTCCAGTCTGAGTCTCCCTCTTTTAGTTTAACCATCACCCCTTGTCTGTGATGGTTTTGATCTTGGACTCCCGTGTTCCCTCCTTACCAAAAAAACTATGGAAAGGCTGGAGAGGATCCAGAGACCCTAAGGATGACCCTCGGGATCATCATGTGAGGAAAGGCTGAGAGAACTAGGTGAGTGAGCAACCTAAAACTCCAGTTAAGAAAAGACACCCCGCTTGAGCTCAACTTAAACCCCCACATCACATAAAACCAAGAGCGTAGGGAAGGATGGAGAGCTTTCCCTGTCCTCAGACCCCATCAACTGGATTTCCAGCCTGAAACCGGACAGCTCTCGCTCATCTCCCAACCTCGAAATAGTTAAGAACATCCGTCAGGGTGTCTGTTTCCCAGTTTAGGGGGAAAGATTAAGGAGCCAGAGGTCTTTGGATTCAATAGGGACGTGAGTCAGCGTGTCCTGAAGCTGGGGGGAAGATAAGGGTCCACTTCCACCGCAGCCCCGAGCTGGGAGTTCAGCACTGGTGACGCCGAGTCTGCCTCCATTGTTGTCAGGTTTGGGGGGGGAGAGAGAAAGAGAGAGAGAAGGGAGGGGTTGGGTTTCAGCTCTGGGTCTCTCTGATTAAAAAGCACAACATTCAAAAAGCAGGGTTTCCTCCCCGAGCTCTCGGGGTGGAAAGAAGAGGCGGAGGAAGGGTGGTTGGAGAAGAAGGAGGATGTTTGGGTTTGGCCCGTTGCCCCCCCTGGGTAGGAGGGACCGGATGAGGATGTCGGCTCAAGCTTCGTCTGTGTGGTTTGTGTTATGGAAAGAAAGAAACCCCAACCCAAATTACAAACCAGACCCCGTCAAACGATGGTTGTGAAGCATCGAACTCAACGGGGAAGAGCGGGGTCTCCCTGGGGGGGAGTAGGTTGAACGCAGCTACGTGAGGTGTTGCGGTAACCCTGGATTTTAGGGATTCATCAGGAAGAAAATCCTTTCCTGATGATCCTGATGAAGTGTTTGCGCTGTCAGCATCACTCAGTCCCTTCCCAGTTCAGATCCCGCAGAGCAAAGGAGGTAAAAATCAATGTTGGAGACTCCAGAGATGGTCACCGGCTCCACCAGGAAGAGCAGAGTGGCTCTGAATCCCCTTTCCCAGGGTGGAGGAAATGAAATCTCACCCTGAGCCATGAGAATTCCTAGGAAAAAGGGGGAATGTTGCTCTATTTATGGGTCTGAACTTCTGTGGTGGCCAAGCAGGGTTCCTCAGGTGGGTCCTTCGCGCTCTCTTGCTTTCCCAAAGCAGAACTTCTTGAAGTTTCATTGTTCAGATGATCCTGTTCTTGAAGAGTCTAGAGTGGAGCAGTGAGGAGATTGATTACTCAGCAAAATTCTCTTCTCCAACCCTTCCAATGTTCTTGAGGACCTCACAGGACCTCTGAAAACTTTCATCGTCCACTCGAGTGTCAGGAATTCTCTTGGTTTCAACCATTTTTACTCCAGAAGAAGCTCTTGATTTCTAGAAGGGTCCCTCGGCTGCATCTGGTGATGCAGGAGCTCTGCAGGCATCAGGAGCTGCTTCTGGAGGAACCAAGTGTCAGCTTCATTAACTGGTTGTACCTGATCTTCTCCTGTCTTGAGTCACTGAGTGGACTCTAGTTCCAACCCCCTGCCAGACCAGGTTGACCAGAGTCCCGTCCAGCCTGGCCTTAGACACTTCCAGGGATGATGGAGCAGCCACAGCCACCCCGGAAGTCATTTGCCCTTCCAGTTCAAGCCCTTGTTTGAGGCTCTCGTTGACCCAACTGGGATGAGTTTACCTGCACAAAAGATCCCACACTGGTGGGACCTCTGGAGATCACCCAGTCCAACCCCTCTGCTCCAGCAGGAGCACCCAGAGTAGGTTGCCCACCAACCAACCAACCTGGAGACTCCCAGGTCCAACCTGAAGGGATGGGACTTCTCCCACCGCTCTGGGCAACGTGGACCAGTGCAAGCTTGCCAGCTGCATCCTGCACATCCAGAACTCTGATCAGAAGTCACAGGTGTCCTGGTTGTTACCACAGAGAAAGACCTCTCTGCTCTTCTGGACCAGGTAGATGACCCTCATTAGATGAGTAGAGGTCACCGCTGAGATTTTACCCCTTGAGAACCACATTGTTTCCTACTGCAGCTTAAACCAAGGACATTTACCCTGGCGCTGATCGTTTTGAACCTCTTCTTCTCCTCTGGGGTTCAGCACCTTCATCAAAGCCTCTGGAGACTCTCCAGGCCGCTGTCTTCTTCTCTGTCTTGAACTCTGCACCAAGTCCGTACTGCAGCTCTTTGAACGAGACGTGCGGCTCGTGCTCTGTCTAGCTGGTTTCCTGTTTGCTTCCTTCAGCTTCTCCTCCGGTGTGTTTGAAGCACCCGAAGAAGACAGAGATGCTGTCAGACGAGTCTCGAGGCGGTTTGGTCGAGAACGTGTGTTCTATCGAGAGTTCTATTTATAGAAAGAATCACTCTTTCAGATCTACGTGGCCTCAGGTTGTCCTAGGGGAGGCTGAGGTTGGCCTTGAGGACCCGTTCCCCAACAAGAGTTCCCTGGGACTGGGGGTAAAGAGGAGGTCTTCCTCTTCTACTCTGTTGCTTCGATGAGGTCCATCCTTCACCTACCCAAGCATTAAGGGCGGTGAAGAAGCAACAACATGGCTTCACTCCACCGCTCAGAGCTGCTCTGTCTGCCTCTAGCTGAGCGGATGTCATCCATCAAGGTGACAACTGCAGCTCTGAGGTTTCATTTGGGAAGGAAAAGGGGTTCTCCCTCTGTCCTGAACAGTGGGAAGGCCTCCCCTTGAGTCCTGGGGGCAGTGCAGGACCCCTCACTTCAAGAAAGAGATTGAGGGGCTGGAATGAGTTCACAGGAGCAAGGAGGCTGGGGAAGNAAGGCCAGCCTGGCTGTGGCCCTGAGTGCCCTGGGGCGGCCGATAGGACGATGTTAGGTGCTGGGCTGGGCTGGAGGAGCTCAGAGGGCTTCTTAATCTCTGCCTCAAGTCTCCCTGCTGAGATAGCAACTCACCAAGTGCTCTTGGCTGGCGGTGATACTATCTCCCTCTACGTTAACTGTCATCATCCCCCCCAAAATAGTTCCCTGAGAAAAATAAACCCCAAAACAACCCTCACGTTGTTGAACTAGTGCAGTCCGAGCGTTACTTCTGCAGCTGCTCCTCAGACTTCCTGTGGTTTCTCATCGAATCGAGCGACTGACAGCTGGAGCTGTCGGCTTTCGTCTCATTTCAAACCCTCGTCTCAACCACCAAACCTGCTGCCTGGCAGATGACGCTGTGGCGGGTCGATCGAACACCCCCCCGGCCCCAGGGTGAGAAGTGCTGCCCAGTGAGATTTCACGTAGCATCTTGGGTCTGTTCTCAACGAGTGGCTTTCAGTGGCGTCTGGAGAAGAGAGAGTTGTGAAGAAATGATTTCCTAGAATGATAGAGTCAGTTTAGGTTGAGGGCGACCTTCAAGATCATCAAGTCCAGGTCTTCCAAGGTCGCAGTTAAACCCTGTCCTTAAGCTGAAGATCTCCATGGCTGTGAAACACGGCCGAGGGTGGGGGTTCAGCCCCCTTCCCTGGGCAGCCTGTTCCAAGCAGAGGAGAAAAACAGGGGGGGGGTTGATTAAAAATATCTAATTAAATTGAATAATGAAGTGGAAAGTGATAGAGGATGATGTGGAGAAGGAGGATCTCACCGGGCTTCTCGTAAGAAGAAAGGAGTTGAGCTAAGTCCTGAGATGCTGGAAAGATGAGGAGGGGATAGAAGATGGAGAACCCTGGGGCTGCTGAGCTGGAGCAGAGCAGGTTGAGAGCGATCTGATCGATGCTGATCGATAACTAAAGGGTGGGGGGCAGGAGGATGGGGCCAGACTCTTCCCCGTGGTGCCCAGTACCAGGCACCAACTGGAAGCTGGGAAGTTCCAGCTGACCAGGAGGAGAAACCTCTTGATTTGGGGGCTGCCCAGAGAGGTTGTGGAGTCTCCTGCTCTGGAGAGCTCCCAAACCCTCCTGGACCCCATCCTGGGGCAACCAGCTCTGGGTGTCCCTGCTGGAGCAGAGGGGTTGGACTGGATGAACTCCCAAGGTCCCTCCAACCCCAGCAGTGTGGGATCCTGTGATAAAGACGCAGTGGAAGGGAACTGGTGGTGGGAGTGAGACAGGAGGCAGGAAATCAAGAGAGGGGAGTGAGTGCTGGTCGAAGATCCCTAAGAATGAGGAAACCAAATGATGTGGAAGATGAAACAGGCTGATCAACTGAGAGAGAGGGTGTAGAGAGGTGGTAGAAAGTCGTTTAGGAGAAGAGAAGGTCTAAGGGACGACAACTCCACCACAAAGTGCACGTCTGAGGCAGGAAATGAAACCTCTTGATGTTCCTCTGGGGTTCTGGGCTTTGAACGTGACAGAAGTTCAACGCAGAAGGATCTTCTTAACCAAGCACAACTGTCCTCCTTCCCTCCCTGCCTGCTATCAGGATTTGCTCCTCACACCTTCTCAAGTCACCAAGTACAATGACTACAGCCACACCGGTGGCCAGACTGGTTCCTCCCTCTCAATACTAAGTAGAGCTGTGGTAAAGGGTCTGACTCCAACCCACAGCAGCTCCAGGACGGTCGAGCTCAGTAGGTGGTGACGCCTGTGTCAGGTTATCGCCCAAGAGGGCAGGCTCTGACCCAGGAAGGTCTGGTGTCACCCAAGGCTGCGGTTGAGTGAAGCCAAACAGGTTGTCCTTGGGAGAAATGTAGATGACACCTTAGGTTGTCACCTGAGGTTGTCACCTGAGGTTGGATGAAGCCGTCTGTGGGGACATCGTCCTCTTCAAGCAGGTAGGCAACACCTTCAGGACTCGGATTAATTGACCTCTTAGTATTTGCACCCAACTACAGGAGTAAGAGCGGGAGCACAAGGAAGGAGTAGAGCAGTTCCTATGTTACTCCAGCTCCAAACCCTGTAATAGTTTAACAGATAACCCTGATGGCCAAGCGATCGTGAAGGAGAGTCCTCTGCTCTGAAGGATCTGATACTCTACACGAGGAAACAGGACACTAAGAGCTCAAGGAACATGATAGGGGCTTCCTCTACTCCTGCAGCGGTACTGGAAGTGGCCTCAAGAACCCCCTTGAGTAAACTGCAGGTCTGGGGGCTACTAAAAGCTTTCTTGGAGGTCCATAAAGGCTTTGGTGTGACCAGCGGGGAAAAGGGTTGGTTGCAACCAGCGTTGCTGCAGCTCAGAGAAGAAACGACCTCTGGAGATCCCATAAAGAGTCTCCTTCGAGTCGAACAGTTTGGTTTCTCTTTCACCCAACCTCTTTGCTCTCTTTTACTCAACCGCATTTGCTTTCTCGTTGCAGAAGTTCCCCGAGTTGAAGTTCAAATACGTGGAGGAGGAACAGCCTGAGGAGTTCTTCATCCCCTACGTCTGGTCCTTGGTCTACAACTCTGCCGTAGCCCTCTATTGGAACCCGCATGCCATCCAGCTCTTCACGATGGACTCCGGCTGAATGAGACGCCTCAACTCCCATCTTCCTCCCGACCGCTGCGAGTTAACACATGACCCCCCCTTCCCTCTGCCCCCCAACCCCTTCCCAGCGTCGCCCTCCCTGCCCCCAAAGCTTACGGAGAATGAAGCTTGCCGCTAGCGTACAGCTCACCGGCGACGTCTGGGCAGCAGATGGCAACCGACACGCTGGCGTGAGGATCCCGTGGCTTCTTCGGTGACCTTGTGTTTATAGTCCTAGAACTCAGAGCTCGGTGGATGAAAACGAGGCCTTACACATGGGGTGTGATGTTACTACCCGCCGCAGCGTTGCGTTTGTGGTGGCGTCTTCTTTCCAGCCAGGCAGCTCAAGCTTTTTAGCGTCTGGTGGACTCCGCCGTGGGTTGTTCCTTCTCGTTAATCTCAACTCCCAAGCGATGCTGCCGTCGTTGAGTTGATGTCCGCGGCGTCATTGGAGGGAGCATCCGCTGCTTCCGCGCGGGATGAAACCACTCGATTCAGACATCAAAACGCCGGTGGGAGGATTTTCAACAGCAGAGGGTTTTCCGGTAGATTCTCTCCGGAGAGCTGGAAGCATCAAGTTCCAGAGGCAGATGTCGTAGGGATTGCTCCTGCTGCGTTTCTCCGTCGCTCCTGGAAATGCAAGGAGTAGGGGGGATTGGGGTGGAAGGGAGGGGAAAGGCTCCAAAGAAAATTGTTAGAAGGTTGTAAAATAGACTGGTGTCCTGTAAAGCTTCATGTACTGGTGACCAGTGAGGGGTGAGGGGGGGTCCTTATTGAACCCCCCACTACCCCCCAGTTTGCTATTAAAGGTTTGATGGTTGAAGTCTAACATCGATCTGAATGTCGAATCCTTTTCTCGAGGGCTGGGTTGGCTTCTCCCGAGGTTTTCCCATCGTCCGCTTCCTGCCGTTTGATCCTATATGGCAATGGGATCCTACATGGTGCTGGGATCCTACAGGATAAAGAGATCCTATGTAGCAGTGGGATCCTATGTGATAGAGAGATCCTATATGGCAGCGGGATCCTATATGGCAGCGGGATCCTACACAGCAGTGGGATCCTACCTGACAAGGAGATCCTACGTGGCAACAGGATCCTACATGGCACTGGGATCCTACCTGACAAGGAGATCCTATATGGCAACAGGATCCTACATGGCACTGGGATCCTACCTGACAAGGGATCCTATATGGCAACAGGATCCTACATGGCACTGGGATCCTACCCGACGAGATCCTACATGGCACTGGGATCCTACCTGACAAGGGATCCTATATGGCAACAGGATCCTACATGGCACTGGGTTCCTATGTGGCAATGAGATCCTACATGGATTTATGGGGGTTAGTTTAGGATTTACAGGGTTTAGTCTGGGATCTGTGGGGTTTAGTTGGGGATTTAAAGGGTTTACTTTAGGATTTTGGGATTTATGGGGTTTAGTTTGGGATTTACAGACTTTAGGATTCATGGGGTTTAGTTTGGGATTCGTAGGTTCCACGTTAGGATTCATGGATTTTACTTCAGGTTTTGTGGGGTTTCATTTGGGATTTACAGGGTTTACTTTAGGATTCCTGGGGTTTAGTTTGGGATTTATGTGGTTAGTTCAGGATTAATGAGTTTTACTTAACGGGTTTTAATTTAGGATCTGTGGATGTAAGTTAGGATTTGTGGGGTTTAGATCAGGATCTATGAGGTTTAGTTTAGGATTCGTTTGGTCTAGTTTGGGATTCAGAGCTTTTAGTTCAGGATCTGTGGGGTTTAGTTTGGGATTCAAGGGTTTTAGTTTGGGATTTATGGGGTTTAGTTTCAGATCCAGGGGTTTTACTTTAGGATTTGTGGCTTTAGTTTAGGATTTCTAGGTTTTAGTTCGGGATTCATGGATTTTAGTTTAGGATTTGTGGGGTTGAGCTTGGGATTTATGTGGTCTAGTTTAGGATTTATGAGGTTTAGGATTCATGAGTTTACTTTAGTAGGTTTTAGTTTAGGATTTGTGGGTTTTAGTTTAGGATCTGCTGGGTTTAGTTTCAGATTAATGGGATTTAGTTTGGGATTCACTTGGTTTAGTTTAGGATTCACAGAGTTTAGGAATTATGGCATTTGGTTTGGGATTTGTGGGGTTTAGTTTAGGATTTATGATGTTTAAGATTTATGTAGTTTAGGATTTGTGGGGTTTAGTTAAGGATTTGTGGGGTTTAGGATTTATGGGGATTAGTTTGGGATTTATGAGGTTTAGTTTGGGATTTCTGATGTAGAAGAGAGAGAGGTTTGTTCCATCACACCGGTACCTTGAGCATCTCTTCAACGTTGAGCGTTGAGCTCAGCCCGAAGTCCAAGCAGCAGAGCCAGATGTAACATTGGGAGTTGGAGCTTCTGGTGGATCCAAGAGCATCCTGATATCTGGAATGATCACGGATCCTCTTGTTTCCCTTCAGGATCCTCTTCGTTACCTGGTGTCCAAGATGAAGATTAAACCAGTGAATTCAGGCTCCAGTTTGGGTTGGTTGATGGTGACACTCAACCAGCAGACCCTGGAGTGGTCAGCATGTGCTCCGCAGTTTTCCGCACGCTCTCCATCCGGAGAACACTGGTTCCTTTATCGTCTTCACTCAAATCCTGGGTGGAAGGAGCGATGAGACGGGGAGTATTAGGAGCAAGCTCCGCCCCACAGGGGTTCCCCAGGGCACTGGGGGAGGAGTTGTGAGATTTAAAGCAGAGGGATGATTTTGGAAATAGAGATTTAGTTCAATTTAGTCGGGTTTCTTATTTTGTTTAATTCATTAAT
>VZRI01009574.1:0-23782 GCA_013397515.1 Upupa epops
CTACTTCCTTCATCGTCTTTGTCTCATATTCTTCTTTTCCTGCTTACAGTTAAATATTGTCTCCTGTTAAGAAATGCTGATTTCAAGTAAATCCAACCCTAATGACATGGAAAGAAAGAAAAAGCAATTAACATCATATAATGTGTTTGATATTGGTGGAATCCTAGAAGCATTTAGGTTGGAAAAGACCTTAAAGATCAAGCAGTTGTAGACAGCAGTAACGTCTCCCCTAAGCCTCATTTTCTTTAGACTAAGTAGTCCCATCTCCCTCAGGTACTCCTCACAAAGTTTGTTATCCAGACTTGCTGCCAACCTTATTGCCCTTCTCTGGACCTGTTTCAGCACCAAAATGTTCCTCTTATATTGTTGTGCCCAAAACTGATCTAAGTACTCAAGGTTTGATCTCACAGTGCCAAGTACAGTGAAATTATATTTTTTATGTGTTGCTGAACAGATATGGTAGCAATGTTTTTATCAAGGTTAATCCAGAATGAAAATCTTGGTCTTGGGCAAAGTTATCTTATTTATTGTTGAGTTGTTTCAACTGATTTCGTAACAGTTATTCCTTGGTGCTAAAACATTGATGCATCTCAATCATTTATATCATCTGAATTAAAAACATTGTCACTGGAAGGCTGTGTCTTTTACTGCTTCATTTTGAGATCACTCCTGTCATGAGTACTTCTCCCCTTAACACACCTGCATTCAGTTTGGGAAAAACTGTGAGACTAAAGGAAACACCTTTACTCATCTTCTGTATCATCCTAGTTTACTTACACTTTTATGAATAAAGGCATTTCAGTGACCTCTTTGACCTTAAGCAAAGATCCATGACAAAGATCTGTAGTAATACAGTAGACAAAATATTTTAAAAGAAAATAATGAGTTGAGTTTGTTTTTACAGCAGATTTCCTGAATGATGCGAATGCAAACTGGGATCCCACATTCTGTATTAACCAGAGATAAAATACAATATTCTTCTTCGATGTCCTTCTGCATTTTTTCCCCTGGATATATACAATGGTACAAAAGTTACATTCCTTTCTTGATCAAAGTTCATAAATTATAATCAACTAGGATATTAAAATCTATAAAATTATTAAAACAAATATATCATGTTATCAGATATTTTAATATAGTGCTAATCAGAGTGATTTCACAAAATTATGGTCAGCACTTCTGTCATGACAAAAATATATGGAAGTGGAAGTAGAACAACTCATATCAAATCAATTAAATCCAACTAATTACAGTTAGCCCTCATGTTTGCCTGGTTACTGTCTATGCTGTTTTTATTAGTTTGCTAAAAACTACTTCATACTGCATAATGACTCAAATCTCAGAAGATTATGAAGTGTTCTATAAGATATACCCATGAATAGTTTGTCTCAGTAATGAAAAGCTGCCACTCTTATTTCAGTCCTCCCCCTGCTAGCATTTTGTGACCCTGAAGCGGTCCATTCCAATGTCTGATCCCCCTTTCCATGAGGAAGTGCTTCCTAATATCCAATCTGACCCTCCCCTGGTGCAGATTCAGGTCCTGCCTTCTCATCCTGTCACTAGTTGCCTGGGAGAACCCCCAAATGACCACAACCTTCCTTCAAAGAACCCAGCGATGTAAAGAAACATGAAATGGCATGTCTAGGCTACCTAAGCAAGACTAAGTTATATTGACTGAAGAAGTTAAATTCATAACTGAAGAACTTTAATCCATATGCAACAGCTGCTTCCATTTGTATCTGGGGCTGACATCTTAATTTTACTTGATAACAAGGGAAGTTGTAACCCTTTAACCTCTTATATAATTATTAGGTCTTGCAAAGCACTTATTTTGAAAGAAAAAGTGGACCAAATATTTTCTGAATGCTGGAAAAAATAACTGAGAATTGCTTATGCCAGAATTCTGGAATTGGTGATGTAGTGACCTGCTGTGAGGCACTACTTGCTTGTCTAGTAGTCATGGAGAAAGCTAAAGCCATATATACACTGTTCATGGTCTCAAAATTTCAACTCCAACGTTAGCTGAAACTCTAACTTACTTTGTACCTTTGGTTTCTCATCTGCTTTCATCCTCAAGAGATGTTTAAGAGGGGGGAAAAACCCCTGAAGACAGGATGGTATGAACTATCCCAACATATATTGAGAACTGCAATCTGCATTTCAATAAAAGCCTTTGGAAAGAAAAGACAGAGACTTTATTTAAGTACATTTCATAGTCTAAATCAACTGAGAGGCCTTTAAGTAACACATGACATATCACAAACTGAACTATGTTTCCTTACCCTAGAACAAAACAGTTCTGGTAAAAAGGAATGAAGCTATGTTTTCAGAGGAACAGGAATGATGCATCTTGTCCAGTTGTTGTCATCTCAATGGGAATGTTACAAATTTTGCAAATCTTCAGGCAACCTCTTTTGCCTCCAATTTTATTTGCTGCTTGAGTTAACTGGCCATCAAAGGTTTCTACATCACCTGCACTGAAAATTAGTGAGACTGGTGGGCCATATATGAGTGAAAATCACAGCAGCTAAATCTGCCAGAAAGTCAACTACTGGTCAACTTGCAAGTGCAGTCCAGGTATGAAGATGAGCATCTTATTTTCATTAGACTGCTAAACACAAATACAGTTTACCACCATTATTCATTTATTTGCATCACAACTATCTGTGCCCTTAGCTCAAAATACTTTCAACAGAATACAGCAGAAAACCCCACCAAAACTAAACAGAAAAACACAGATAAATTAGATAGGTTACAAACTAGAACATTTCCTGTCAATCAGCAAAGAAAATATTAGAAGGCTTAATACAAGTATCCAAGTTATAGTACCTCCAGGAAGATACCTCTGCTGTTCTGCAAAGCTGTGTGATTCTTAATGACTGTACTCATCCACGTACTCAGTTTCAAATTTTATAGGAAAATCTGATCCTCCAAGTTTTGCGTGTCAGTGATACATTACTGATTTACAAGAATGAAACTAGTTTAATGATCATTTTGATGTTCTGAATCCTATTAAATCTTACCTTTTTCACGCTTGTGCACTTTCTCTAGCAGTGAGAAAACATTATGCCAGGTGACAATATGGGTTCATTTAGTCATTTTCATTTCCAGGGTTACAAACACCGCATTTTAGAGTCAAGCACCTTCTTTTTCCACAACATGGAAAGATTGTACTGGATCAGCTGAAAGATGATAAATTTCAGGGAGACTGAAGATGAGTACTGATGGGAATGATTATGATCTGACTGCTATGTTTATAATCACTGCTGTACCATCAGTGAATTGTCGTGCCATAACTATAGTAACATACAAAATGAGATTTTATACCTATTTTTGTTATAACATTTTCCATGCCAGAGCATTGCTCGAAATTAGTATTCAAAAAATTTTCGGTGTGAATATGTAACACTATAAAATTAAAAACTCTGCAGCGTAGGTTGGGGACAGTACAAAACATTCTATATTAAAGATTAAAGATAAATCTTTTTCATTTTCTTTTTTGCAGTTTTAGTCCTCTCCATTAAGAAAAAAGTCTGTAGAAACAATCAAGGACTACTCCAACATATGCTGTAACATTCTAGGTTTTGAGACATGAAAAATACGTTCACTTTCGACAGCATAGGCTTTAATCAACATAAAGGAAACAAAGAGTGATAACATTGTACTCCAATACACATGCAAAAATTTATTACCAGTAGAGACCACAAAATTCATCACTAAGGATCTGATCTTATCATTCAAAGACCACTTATTTGAAGAACAACACAAGTGCATCCCAACAGGAAAAATGTCGAGGAAGCGAGCTAGAAGCCCTGTGTGATTAAAAGGGGAGCTGCTGGGCAAACTGAAGAGGAAGAAGAAAGTCTATAGGTCATGGAAGGAAGGAGTGGCCACTTGGGGAGATTATAAGGCTCTGTTGAGACAATTATAAACTGGTCAACCTCACCTCCATCTCAGGGAAGGGGATGGAACAATTTGTTCTGGACATTGTCTCTAAGCACATCAAGGACAAGAGGGTCATTAAGGACAGTCAGTATGGCTTCACCAAAGGGAAGTCATACTTGACCGACCTGATAGCCTTTTATAGGGCATAACCAGGTGGATAGATGATGGCAGAGCAGCAGATATGCTCTGTCTTGACTTCCATAATGCATTTGACACAGTCTCACATAGCATCCTCACGGCCAAACTGAGGCAGTGTGAATAGGATGATTGGGTAGTCAGATAGATTGTGAACTGGCTGCAGAATAGAAGCCAGGGAGAGAGTAGTGGTTAATGGGACAGAGTCTAGTTGTAGGCCTGTATCAAGTGGGGTCCCCCAAGGATCAGTACTAGGACCTGTCAATTATTCATTCATGACTTGGATGAGGGTTTAAGGTGCACTGTCAGCAAGTTAGCTGATGACACAAAGCAGGTTGGGGACTGACCTGGTGGAGAGCAGTGTGGGGAAAAGGGACCTGTGGGTCCTAATGGACAGTAAGATGACTGTGAGACAGCAATGTGCTCTTGTGGCCAAGAGGATCAACAGCATTCTGGGGTGCATAAGAAGGGGGCTGGTTAGCAGATTGAGAGAGGTTCTTCACCCCCTCTACTCTGTTCTAATGAGGCCGCATGTGGAGTATTGTGTGTCCAGTTCTGAGCCCCTTAGTTCAAGAAGGACAGACAGTGGCTGGACGGTGTCAGGTGCACAGCAACGAAGATGATGAAGGAAGTAGAACACCTCCCTTATGAAGAAAGGCTGAGGGAGCTGGGTCTCTTCATGTCTATAAATATGTAAGGAGTGGGTGTTAGGAAAATGGAGCCAGGCTCTTCTCAAGGTCATCTAGTGATAGGACAAGGGACAATAGGTGCAAGCTGGAACATAGGAGGTTCCTTATCAATATCAGAAGAAACATCTTCCCAGTGAGGGTAATGGAGCATTGGAACAGGCTGCCCAGGGTTGTAGTGGAATCTCCTTCTCTGGAGACATTCAAGACTCGCTTGGATGTGTTCCTGTGGAACTTGGTCTAGGTGATCCTGTTGTGGCAGGGTGATTGGACTAGATGATTTTTTGAGGTCTCTTCTGATCCCTAATGATTTTATTGTCTTGCACCCACCTCAAGCTTTTGGAGTAGCATGATTTACCATCAACCATGGTAATATGAGTTGAAAAACATTTTCCACAAAAACATGCCTCTGTCTCCTCCTAGACATACTCATAATCCCATAATTATTTAGGCTCAGATAGACCCCATGAAGTCATCAAAACTAGCCTGTGAGATCTCATTACCATGTTGGCAAGACCATGGTACTAGATGCCAGTCTGTTCTTCAACACCTCCAGGGTTAGGGACTCCAGTACTGCCCTGGATAGTCCATTCTAGTGTCTGATCACCCTTTCCATGAGGAAGTGCTTCCTAATGTCTGACCTAACCCTCTCCTGGCAACTTTAGGCCTTGTTCCTCATCCTGTTGCTAGTTGCCTGGGAGAAGAGCCCAACCCCTACATGACTACAATCTCTGTGACAAGACATTATCCTGGAATTGGTAGTAGCTATCTCATGCAACTAATTATAGGTGAATTTTGCTTGAAGAACAGAGAAGACTGTATGTTAATGATGTCATCTGGGATACAGTGAAATCTAAGGATGTCTGTTATGACCACAGTTTCATAGAACTATTTAGGCTGGAAGGGACCTCACAGATCATGAATTTCAAAACCCTATACCATGGGCAGGACCGTTTCTTATTAGATCAGGTGGCCCAGAGCACCATCCAGCCTAGCCTTGAACATTTGCAGGGAGGGGGCACCCATAACTTTCTTGGGCTATATGTTCAGTGTTTCAACATCCTCACAGGAAGAAATATATTCCTAATATCCAATCTAAATCTCCTCTCTTTTAGCTTGAAACGTTCTCCCTTGTCCTATCACTAGAGTCCCTTCTAAAAAGTCCCTCTCCAGCTTTCCAGTAGCCCTTTCTGTAAGGTCCCCCTGGAGGCTTCTCTTCTCCAGGCTGAACAGCCCCAGTATCCTCAGCCTGTCCCCACAGGAGAGGTGGTCCAGCATTCTGATAATCCTTGTGACCCCTGTTCTTGCTCCAACAGTTCTATGTCCTTCTTGTATTGGGGTCTCCAGAACTGGGTGTAGGACTGCAGGTAAGGTCTTGCATGAGCAGAGGAGAATCACCTCCCTTGACCTGCTGGCAATATCCATTCATTTACAGACTATTAATTCCCTTGCTCTTTCCAAAATCAGATTAATTTCTCCCTCTCAACATTTTAAAAGATATTTACAATTCCTGACAAAACAGAAGCCAACAATCTGCTAATCTCCTATCCCTGTTGCAAAGGCCATTTTAGTTAAATCTCTCAGAAAGTAATGCAAGACTGTTAAATGCAGAGTGGTAAATGCTGTTGCACAGAACTTGTTCATAAAGTAAATTCACAGAGCTGTCCAGAAATCCTTGCCATTTTTGTATGTTGCCAAGAGAGACGCACTGCTACAGATCATGATTTATAGTAGCAGCTGAACAAACGAAAGTACTATGACGCATGAACAGGCTTAGGGAGAAGCACCAACCTTTTACTAATATTAAGTGGAAATACCCTGTTACTTAATTCTAAAAAGTTTCTAAATAAATAATTTAAAATACTAGAGGAGTATTAGCAAGCTAAAAAAGAGATAAATGACTTCTCTATCACACTAGATTTTGCAATGAAAATTATTTCTTATGTTCTCTCATGTTTTCACCTCTCTTTGAACCAGAAGACCTGAATCTTTCACTCAGCTCATCGGTTTACCTTATTGAAGTTCATTTGCTCTTGCTCTCACAGCTGGATTGGCATCAGTATGAAACAGGTCTTTTTGTTTTGGTTTTGCCAAGTAATCACATCTTTGCCACTTCAAAAGTGTTAAAATACTTGACAAGAGAATTCAAACACACTGTGTAATGAGCTTAGCACAAGTGTTTATTAAGCTCTGAACAGTCATCCCAAACTCAGGACCATAGTCAGGTGTACATTAAATCACCATTAAGTAAATAGTTTGTAAATTGTGTTAGTACACTAGCATTACCAAGTGATCATTGAAAGGAGGTTTGAAGGTTCAAATCCTACCCACAAGGAGAAACTGAGTGGCCTAAGTAGTTTCAGACTACTTCAGGTGAAGATTTCCAAAGCTGGAGATGTGTGTAACAAAAATGTAATGCATCTAGTGAACTATAATTTAAATGGTGTCTAAAGTTCTTTATTTGAAATTACCTATTTACCTACTCAGGAAATTAGTATGTAAGAAACATTCCCCATCAACAATTGGATATTTCTAACTGGTCTATCATTTTGGTTTTTCATTTACTGAAGCTTATCTGAAAATTGCCACATGCTACTGAAGGTATGTGAACTCCATACAAAAGAAACTACTGGATGCCACTGCCACTGTCAAAGTTTATATCTACCAGAAGTTGTGTTGCTATTCTGTAACTTAGAGTGTACAGATAGTGGACGCTAGTAACCAGAGTTATGAAAAGCCACCACTACATGATCACTGGAAGTGCATCCTCAAATTGAAACTGTTTATCAAACAAATTCATTAATCTTCTGATTGAAGCTGAAACTCCGTAACAGTTTAGGGAGAGGGTCTAAATCATTGTGGGTTGGTGCCTGAAATTCAAGCCAGCAACCAGATCTCATCAAGAATTCAACAGGCAATGAAGCAACTTTGCTAAAAAGACCACAATTTATTGAACCCATTACCAAGAAAAGTTAAAAATACCCAAGTAAGCAAAAGAATAAACAAGGTAAAACAGAAACTGTATCGCAATGCCTTTACACATACTCAGAAGTGAAAGACAGCATAACACATCAAATTTTGACCTTAGATGGAAACTCTGGGCAAGAGAGTGTACACCAACACTCATAACCACAAAGCCACCACACACACATATACTTGCACCCCTCTTACCAGAAGAGAAAGGGGTGGGNCAGCAACCAGATCTCATCAAGAATTCAACAGGCAATGAAGCAACTTTGCTAAAAAGACCACAATTTATTGAACCCATTACCAAGAAAAGTTAAAAATACCCAAGTAAGCAAAAGAATAAACAAGGTAAAACAGAAACTGTATCGCAATGCCTTTACACATACTCAGAAGTGAAAGACAGCATAACACATCAAATTTTGACCTTAGATGGAAACTCTGGGCAAGAGAGTGTACACCAACACTCATAACCACAAAGCCACCACACACACATATACTTGCACCCCTCTTACCAGAAGAGAAAGGGGTGGGGGGGGGGGTAGCAGTATTACAGCACAAAATATACATTTGATGCTTGTGGAAAAGTTCCTTTTCCAGTCCTCATGAAGACATCAGCACTCCCTGACATCTCCAGCATACTTCCAGCTCCTGACAACTCCCAGCTCTTCTCTGAGGCTATAGTGGCATCAAATATAGAGAAGACAACAGAATCCCAGACTCTCTGCCAAAGGCTTGGGAGGTCAGTACTTCTGATCTCTCTTTCTCTCTCTTATTCTCTCAGTGTCTCAGTGGCAGAGTATCTTTGCCAGTCCAGTGGAGAAAAAGGCAACGTGAGGCTGGTCACGTGGGGCTGTGCCTGTTGTGGTGAATGGGTCTCTTCAGGACTCCTCCAAGGCCTTTTCTACAGGACATTCTGCAGAGCCTCTTCCTCTCTTTCTTCTCCCCTGTGGTTAGGCACTAAAGGGGATAGACAGTTAAGAGCTCACCCCTATCAGGCATCTTCAAAGGTATCAAGCTGTAAAAGTGGCTGTGGAGGAGTTGCCCTCTCTTCGGCCCACTGCAATGATCTGGAACAAGCTGGTGCTGGCTTTCTGTGTTTAAACTCTCAGAATAGGGGGGGAAGGCTGCAGTTTTGCCCCCACCAAAGGGTTCTGCAGGTGTGGACAGCAGCTTGTCAGTTAGGCCTGCTGCCTGGAACTAGGACAGGTTGGCACTGATCACAGTCCAAAAAGGTCTGCTCTCTCTGCTAATTGAGAAAAAAAGAGGGCGGTGGCTGCCCCCACAGCAGAGCTGCAGCCAGGCTTCAGTTCCTTCTGTATTCCACCCTTTGGTGGGAGGAAAGCTTGGAGACATTGCTCACTCCGCACCCCAATCCTGGGGGAGTAGAGGTAGCTCTCTTCTAGAGGAGCTCTCTGTATCTCAAGATGTACCAGAGGAGAAGAAGAAAAGAAGGAAGAAGCAGTAAGTACATTCCCTTTTATAGACTGTCCACCATTCACCTGTAGAGTCTGGACACTGACGCAGAAGGTCTGCTAGGAAAGCTACCTCCAGCTTCAAAATAAAATGCTTTTTTGGCATAAAAGCACCACAATTATCACTCGAGAATTTGATAATATTCAAACCATAAAAAACTCGTATATGCAATTCATATTCATGTATGCTTTCCTCAGGTTTGCTTTTTGCTGTGACTTACAGGGAAGATTTTCTGACACCATTGTTCTCTGAAACTGTAAGGAAAATTCAGATTTTGATATGTTTTCTGAACAACAACAAATAGAAGGTTCACAAATCCCTAGGATCTGTGCTGCTACTGTGTTCATGGAAGGGATGTCTGATGAGAAGAGGCTGAGGGAGCTGAGGTTGTTTAGTCTGGAGGAGACTCAGTGGGGACCTTATCCCTCTCCACAACTAACTGAAGGAAGGTTGTAGTGAGGTGGTGGTCAGGCTCTTCTCCTAGGCTACTAGTGACAGAATGAGAGGGCAAAAGACAACATAAGACTTCATGCTTATTAAATACCAATGACTTCTGAAACAGTCGAGGTACTTTCCTGAGTAGGAACACTGCCTCTGACTGGCACTTAGATTCAAAATGGAGGCTTCAACTTATGGTGATTTTCTTCCATCATCATCACTGGCAATAAAACTTAGTATATGAGACTAAGTTATCAGAGGAAATTTCCTACCACTTCTTCAATATCCTAAATGAAATAAATTCCTGTTCTTTGTTAAGAACACTAATGCTCTACCTCTTAATGCTTCCATTGGAAGAATGCCTTTGTCTATTGCAGATTGGAAATTAGGAAAAGTTTCTTTAGTGCAAGAGCAGTTAAACATTGAAACAGGCTGCCCAGGGAAATGGAGAATTCTCCATGCCTGACAGTGTTCAAAAGACAAGTAGATGTAGCACTTTGAGACATGGTCTAGCAGTCATGGAGGGGTTGGGTTGAAGGTTGGACTTGATGATCTTAGAGGTCTTCTCCAACTTTAATTGCACAATTCTGTGATTTAGTTTTGTTGTAAAAAAAAAAAAAAAAGACCAAAAAAACTGCTGCTGTAATGACTAAAAATAAGTTCTTTACAATCTTAGATTTTGGAAGAAAAAGACAGAACCCAGTGTGCTGCTCTATCATGTTTTTCTGTCTCTGGAGAAAAGAAAATGTAACAAAATGTTATTTTTGTCAATAAACCAAGCAGAAATGATTCAAAATGCAAACAGAGACATCAGACCTTTGACTAAGGCACCATATTTAAACTCCAAGAAAGACAGTATTTTAGTTGTAAGGTTATTACTTTATTGCTATTTGTCATCTGCTCTGGAAACAACATTTTCCTGGGGACTGGTTCAAGAGCATGGGAGTGAAACCCCTCCAAGAACTAATCTTATCACTCATTTTTATGCATCCAACTGAATTCTGCTAGGAGAACAAAATACTTACCTTTGAATTTAAAAACCAAGGACTCTAAATACTATTTTACCAAAAATGATGAATGAATGAATGAATGAATGAATGAATGAATGAATGAATGAAAAAGAATATAATGTAGCATTTCATCATATGTGGTAGTAGTATTACTCCATGTCAAGTGTTGGTGTATCTGTGTTAGGAACTTAGAAGGAGGTTCACACGCATGATATACTCTGGTAAGACTGTCCTGCCTTCTCTTCTCTTACTTGTCAATGGAAGGACAGCAACCTTTTAAAAGAAGAATCTAGTTTATCACTAGTGATTTGAGGGGAAACCTTTATAAAATTCCTGCTGTCCTCAATGTCCTGTATCTCCCAGTGTATTCAGTCAAAAGCCACATACTTTTCAAGTTGCACTTAATGGACCTTTCACCAGCAGTCTCATCCATTCCTGCTGATCCCAGGTAAATGTGAAACTCAGAAGCTCACCAGCCCTCCACAACTCTACCCATTTTCTTCTCATTTTCCACAAGACTGCTGGGCAAGTGGCCTGGAAGCAACTTGCAGCAGACTGAGCTCTGGTCTCCAGTGTGTGACTCAGGATCTGGGACCCCAGCACAAAGCATGGTGTATACTCAACATTTTCAGTCTCACTGTTGAATGAAGACTGTCTGAGAATAGTAGTCTTGCTATGAACTGTTTGCATTGAGAAATTTGACCATAGTATTTTCTATTTATTGTTATTACTGATTAATCCCAAAGATCCTTTTTAGCCTGGAGGGCTAATTTTAGTCAGTACTAAAAGACTATTTCATATGCAAACAACATTTAGCTTGAAATACTGTGTTTTTTGTGTTTTATAGCTGTAACTGAACTTGCACTTTTTGAATTGTTATGTTGATATAAGCATTTTGGTATATCATATTACATTAAAGTATTGCTGTTACTTAATATCTCTTTGGCACCTAATGTGAAATAAAATAAAATTAATTGAGATGACATAAAACACTTGGATTACCAAGAGTTATGAATAAGAATTTGGCAAAACTTTTTGTGCGCTGAATAAATGTTGTGGGAAGATTATTTCCATATGAAAGACATACAGTTTTTATTAACATTTTTGCCATCACTATTCATAGATAGGATCGTTATTTAAATCCTGAGTGCTAGAAGTATGAAAAACAATAGGTTGGTTTATGAGAAAACTATGACACAGAGATTGAAGGGTAAATTCTACCTTCTCTCTCACTCCTGGGAGCATTTTGGAAAACACTGTCCAGAGAGTTCTTGGATACTTTAGACATGTGGTGGCAATCTTAGGTAATTATAGGCTAAGGAGGGGGAAACAGGAAGTAAAATGGACCCATATGTTTTGCCATTTAATCACCGACACTCCTGAAAAAAGCCTATTTTAAAAAGAAAAAACTAAGAATTAGCTTCTTTGCAAACTGCATAATAGTTCAGGCTGGAAAGATCATTTCATCCAAAGTTTTAATCTTCTGCAAAACAAGAAAGGCAACTGAACATATTTGGAATATATTCCTTAGTCTTCACAGGTAGTTTTATTTGTATTTATATGAACTAGATTTGTGGATAATGAAGATAAAGGAATCAGATCACAGTCCAAGACTAAGTCCCGATCTCAATTTCAAAGGATGACTAAATTCCAGACAATTAGTTAAGAGATCATGAAAATTTTTCTCTCTACTTATAATTTTCTCCTTTCTCTTCTAAAAAGTCCATTCATTTTTTTTAAAAATGGAAAAGAGAACTGTAGTATTTTGAGTTTTAGTTTAAAGCTATGTAATAAGATCAGCTCTAGGGTATCCCAGGCTTATATGTGTTTGATTTGGCTCCATCCTGTCCGGACACAGGTATTTTCATCATACACTGTACTAGTCACTCGAGAAAAATTATTATAATACTTCATTAGAGTCCAGAGCAGTCATCACAGTACAGTGTGACCCACTGAGGGATTTGGCAGCAGCTAAAGAATTAACCTAGGACCTGTGACCAGACCTGATCTCAGTCAACCTCTACAGAAGCTCTTTGCAGAGCTCTATTTTCATAAAATAAAGCAAAGACATTTTCTCTCTTGCTTCAGTGCAGAACATTTCTTTGGTTTTTAATGTATTTTTTTATTCTAGTCCCTTATTCTGTAACCAATCACATCAAACTTTGAGCTCATATATGGGCAGAGCAGATATACCCCATGTCAGGGACTTCCAGAATGAAAACCATCTGTAGGATGGTATTTTATTAGGTTGCTCCTTACTGAAACTCTATCTTTAGTAGAATTTAACTGCTCATTACTACTCATCTACACTGTAGACCAGCAAGAATAATTCTACCAAATGATGTCCCACATTTAGTTTGTAGCTTATCCAAAATTTAGGCATCAAACTTTCTGCCTTGTATGGTTGCCAGCTCTGAGATGAATTCTAACTAGCTTAATTATTCTAATTAGCAAAGTGCTAATGAACAGATCTTACAGGTTCACATGGGAGACATTGATCCCAGAGGGGAAAAAGGGTTCTGGGGCAGGAATTGGCAGGGATCATTCAGAGGGCTTTAAAAGTGATTAAAAGTGAGGATGGGATAGTTGATGGGTGCGCACAAGTGGGACAGAGCTCTGGTCTTAATGAAAACCAGGTGGCCTCTTGCTGTTTGTGAAATAAAAGCGCTCAGCTCGCTCCACAAAATGCCTATACACCAATGCACGCAGCATGGGGAATAAGCAGGAGGAGCTAGAAATCTGTGTCCAGTCAGGTGATTATGATCTGATGGCAATTACAGAGCCCTGGTGGGACAGCTCGCATGACTGGAAATGTGGTCATGGATGGCTATGTCATTTTCAGGAGAGACAGATCAGCAAGGCGAGGTGGTGGAGTTGCTCTTTACGTGAGAGAGCAACTGGAATGTATGAATAGAGTTCTGTCCAGGGGCAGATGAAGAGAGAGTTGAGAGTTTGTGGCAGCAGAGCAAGAGGCAGGCTGGCATGAATGACACTGTTGTGGGTGTGAGCAGGCCACCATATGAGAATGAGGAAGATGGTGAGGTCTTCTACAGCTACAGGCACTGATATTTGGTGGAAGACCTACTCAGCTAGCCATCCCCAGTCCAGGAGGGTGGTGGAGTTGCTCTTTATGTGAGAGAGTGACTGAAATGTCTTGAGTTATCTCCAGGGGTAGATAAAGAGAGAGTTGAGAGTTTGTGGGTGCAGAGCAAGAGGCAGGCTGGCATGGGTGACACTGTTGTGGGTGTGTATTACAGGTCACCATATCAGAATGAGGAAGTTGATGAGGTCTTCTACAGGCAGCTGACAACAGCCTCACAGATACAGGCCCTAGTTCTCTTGCGGGATATTATTTACCCTGATATTTGGTGGAAGACCTACTCAGCCAGCCATCCCCAGTCCAGGAGGTTCCTCCAGGGCATTGGTGAACAATTTCCTGAAGCAAATAGTGGAGGAGCCCACTAGGAGAGGGGTGCTGCTGGATCTTGTACTCACCAGCAAGGAGGGTCTGGTTGAAGCAGAGAACGCTGAGGGCAGCCTTGGTTGCAGCGACCACGAGCTGGTGGAGATCAGGGTCTCGTGTGGTAGGAGGAGAATACCTAGGAAAATCACAACCCTGGACTTCAGGAGGGCCAACTTTGCCTGTTTCAAGCCATTGCTAGGGGAAATCCCATGGAATGGTGTACTGGCAGGTAAAGGGGCCCAAGGTAGCTGGTCATCATTCAAAGACCACTTATTTGAAGAACAACACAAGTGCATCCCAACAGGAAAGAAGTCATGGAAGGGAGCCATAAGCCCTGTGTGGTTAAAAGGGGAGCTGCTGGGCAAACTGAAGAGGAAGAAGAAAGTCTATAGGTCATGGAAGGAGGGGGTGGCCACTTGGGGTGCTTATATGGCTCTGTTGAGACAATGTAGGGATGCAACTAAAAAAGCCAAGGGCTCCTTGGAATTAAACCTTGCAAGAGAGGTCAAGGGTAAGAGAAAAGGCTTCTTCAAATACATTGCATGTAAAACTAAACCGAGAGGTAATGTTGGCTCCCTGCTGAAAAAGAGCTGGGTGTTCTGAAGGCAGAGGATACAGAGAAAGCAGACATATTTTGCCTGTGTCTATACTTGTGAGAGCTGTCCTGCTATCAAAGCCCAGACTGCTGAGGCTCCAGAGGAAGTCGAGGCAAAACAGAAGCCTGGCTTGGTTGATGAGGACTGGGTTAGGGATGTGTTGAGCAAACTGAATGTACGTAAATCCAAGTGCCCTGATGGATGCACCCGTGCATGCTAAGGGAGATGGAGGAAGTCATTGCTAAGCTACTCTCCGTCACCTTTTCTAAGTCACGGGGATCAGGAGAGGTGTCTAGAGACTGGAGGTTAACGAATCTCACTCCATTCTTCAAAAAGGGTAAGAAGGAGGACCCAGGTAATTATAAACTGGTCAACCTCACCTCCATCCCAGGGAAGGGGATGGAACAATTTGTCCTGGATGCTGTCTCTAAGCACATTAAGGACAAGAGGGTCATTAAGGACAGTCAGTATGACTTCACCAAGGGGAAGTCATACTTGACCAACTTGATAGCCTTTTATGAGGGCATAACCAGGTGGACAGATGATGGCAGAGCAGCAGATGTGCTCTATCTTGACTTCAGTAATGCATTTGACACAGTATCACATAGCATCCTAGCGACCAAACTGAGGCAGTGAGGACTGGATGGCTGGGTAGTGAGGTGGATCCTGAACTGGCTGCAGGATAGAAGCCAGAGAGAGAGTAGTGGTTAATGGGACAGAGTCTAGTTGTAGGCCTGTATCTAGTGGGGTCCCCCAAGGATCAGTAGTGGGACCAGTCTATCTATTCATTCATGACTTGGATGAGGGAGTAAGGTGCACTGTCAGCAAGTTTACCGATGACGCAAAGCTGGGTGGTGTTGCCATATCCCAGAAGACTCTGCTCTCATTCAGTGAGACCTGGACTGGCTAGAGAGCTGGGAAGAGAGAAATGTAATGACGTATAACAAGGGTAAATGTTGAGTCTTGCATCTGGGCACAAACAACCACAGGTACCAGTATATGTTAGGGACTGACCTGTTGGAGAGCAGTGTGGGAGAAAGGGACAGCAAGATGACTATGAGCCAGCAATGTGTTCCTGTGGCCAAGAGGGCCAACAGCATGCTGGGGGAGATCAGAAGTGGGGGTGCTGATCAAGGGAGGTTCTTCTCCCCTCTCTACTCTGCACTGGTGAGACCGCATCTCATTGTGTCTAGTTCTGGGCCCCTCAGTTCAAGAAGGACACAAAGCTGCTGGACGGTGTCCAGCGCAGAGCAACAAAGATGATGAAGTAGAAAGTTGTCTTATGAGGGAAGGCTGAGGGAGCTGGGTCTCTTTAGCTTAGAAATGAGCAGGCTGAGGGGTGACCACATTCATGTCTACAAATATGTGAGGAGTGGGTGTCAGGAGGACGGAGCCAGGCTCTTCTCCAGGTTATCTGGTCGTAGGACAAGGGACAATGTTTTCAAGCTGGAACATAGGAAGTTCCATATTAGTATCAGAAGGAACTTCTTCCCAGTGAGGATAACGGAGCATTGGAACAGACTGCTCGGGGCATTGTGGCGTCTCCTTCTCTGGAGACATTCAAGACCCACCTGGCTGTGTTCCTGTGCAACTTGGTCTAGGTGGTCGTGCTGTGGCAGGTGGATTGGACTGTATGATCTTTCAAGGTCCCTTCTGATCCCTAATGATTGTATGATTCCATGATTCATTGAACTGAAACAAAGACATGGAAGGCAAGTTCACCACTTAGAGGTAATTAAACTGGTTGAACAGGTGTAAAAGACTGACTCAGACTCTGAGAAACAAATTTGCTTTCAACAAGAAGGTCCTATGTCCCAACACATTCCTCAATGCACAAATGAATCCTTCCCTAATACATGATAGAAACAATCCATACATGACAAACGATAAGGATATATAAGGAGCCCTTTAAAAATCCCTGCCTTCATGGGAATAAAACCAAGACACCACTTTCAAGCAGCAACCCCAGCCTTGCTCAAATGACAGAAAACCTGGATTAACGTTTTCTGCATGCTGACTGGCAGCCTTAACAGTGTTACTGACTGGAGACAGGGGGGAGCTGGTATGTCCATCCGTTTATCGTGTCCCTTGGTGGGGCACATTTTTTTTTTTTAATTTAAAAGGAGGCCCACAGGAGCATCTATTCTGCCTTCTCTCTGAAATGTCATATATGTATGATGCTCACCTACACTCCTATCCTCTGAGAGACAAGCTTTTCTCATGTCCACAATATCCCCACCATCACTGATGATCCCACTCTATAGAATATCTCCTATGCTGAGAATCTGGTGGTTTCGTTCTTGTCTTTGATCACTCAGAGATAGAGAGATCTTCTCAGATCACCTCAGATATGAGATGATCTCAAGTGTGGAGCTCTAGGAGTTAGCACAGTATGGGATAGTTAAAAGGTGACATAAAATTTGATTCAGCAATGTGTTCTGAGTGGTTCCCAGAAGCCTGTTGGATCTGGTTCTTTCAGTGGTAGCTCAGGAGGCAAACTCAAAAGGACTTGAATATTTAGCTCACTTAGACACCTTTGAAATTCCTAGATTTAAAACCAGACTAGTTACTTAAACTATATAAGGGTTTTAAAAGGTTTGAGAGCAGCTGTTCGTACAAACTGTAGGGAACAAGCCCAATGACTGGCCCAATGACAACTCACTGAACTTCACCTTAAAGCTAACTCTGTATGTCTTTCACCCCTTATGTTTCTCTCTTCAGTTTTCCTGTGCTGCTTGAAAATGAGAACATGTATTGGATATTTTCTTGGTAATGCTTGGCTGTCTGACAGAGTGAGAGCAATGTTAGGTGTAAATCACAAGAGCACTTGTTCCAAATTAAATATTAGTTTTGAACTGGGTCTTAGACTATTCCATCATTTATCAGCTGTTCCCATGCAGCCCAGCACAAGAACATCTTTTTAAAAACAATGTTTATTTTATTTTGTTACATCTCCCAAAGTTCTGCTTATGAAAGCACACAATACTGGGAAAGGGGGAAGCCTTATTTCGTTGAGTTCTCATCTATAAATTCATTTAATGAAACCAAACTTGCCTTGTCAGTTTACACTGCCATTTTGTTCATGGGTTGTTTCTAAACAAAACAAACAAACACAAGAGAATGTTAGGATGAGAATGTGCTATTTCTCAATATTACTAGGACCAAGAAAATATGCAGCTAACTAAACACTCTATTTAATTAACTACTTTGATACTTTGAACAAATTTTTATGTGATAAAGCAGGTTAGTTGTATTTCTTTCTGTCTGGTTGGTTTGCTTGGGGTTGGGTTTTTTTGGTTTGGGTTTGGTTATTTTTAAGCAGTAATGCTTCAATTTTAAGAGCTAAATACGATTTTACTTAGGATGTATCTTAAAAACACCTTCAGTTAAACAACTGAACTAATTGCTGAAATTTTTTTTTATAATTGTTTAATTAATTAATTTTGCTGTGTAGAAACATTTAAGATATGATGAATCTCCTTGTGTGTCAATTTCAAAATGCTTTCTAAGTAATGCGGTGGTCTGGAGAATTAATCAAGTAAATCTCTTTTCACATTGCAGGAAAAGGAACTATATGTTAACTAGTATAGGCAAGTAAGAACTGCAGATCTGTGTGTGGTGGCACGTCCACAATCTCATTGCAATCACTGAAATGGTGAGATGACTTCTATGACTGGAGTGTTGGAATGAAAGCATATCTGCTCTTCAGGAATGACAGGCAGGGGAGATAAGGAGGGATTGTTCCTTCTTTGTCAATGACTAGCTGTAATGCATGGAACTGCACCTGGGAGTGGGTGAGGGAACTCAAAGCTCATGGGTCAGGGTGAAAGGAAGATCAAGTGGATGAGGTCTGTCATAGACAGATAGGACTGGCTTCACTTTCACATGTCCTGGTCCTCATGGTGAACTTCAACCAACTCCACATCTGTTAGAGACACAGTACAGCATGGCATAAGAAATCCAGGAGATTCTTGGTGTGCATTGGTGATAACTTCCTCCTCGAAGTGCTACAGAAACTGATGAGGAGAGGTGCTGTCTTCACTGTCAAGGAGGAGCTGGTGGGATATGTGAAACACAAGGACAGCTTGGGCTGCAGGGATAATGAGATGAAGGAATTCATGGTCCTTAGGGCAGCAGAGAGGGCACCCAGAAAGTTTGCTATCCTGGGCTTCAGCAGAGCAGACTACAGGACCTCTTCAGTAGAGTGCAGTGCGAGCGATAGAGTCCTGAGTGGACTGGGAACCCAGGAAAGCTGTTCAACATTTACAGACCACCTCCTCCAAGCTCAGGAGCACTGCATCCCTACAAAAAGAAAGTGAGGAGAACTGCCAGGAGTCCTGTGTGAATGAACAAGGAACTTCTGGACAAGAACAAGAAACTGTTGCATGAAGTTGCCGGACCATTACCTTGAGAAATCAGGGTAGTCTAGTGAAGATCTCGTCAACTGGAAAAGGGGAAATGTAACCTGCACTTTTAAAAAAGAAAAAAAAAGAGATCATGCCTCACATGCCTGGTGACCTTCTCTGACAGAGTTGCAGCACTGGTGGTTAAGGGAAAAGCAACTGATGACATGTCCCTGAACTTGTGCAGGGCATTGGTTATTGTCCCACATGACATCCTTGTCACTAAAATAGAGAGACATGGGTTTGACAGAATAACCACTCAGCGAATAAGGAAATGGCTGGACAGTTGCACTCAGAGAGCTGTGATCAATGGCTCCAAGTCCCAGTGGAGATCAGTCATGAGGGGTTTTTCTCAGGGGTCTGTTTGGGGTCCAGTGCTGTTTAACATCTCTGTTGGTGCCATGGACAGTGGCAATGAGTGTCCCCTCAGCAAGTTTGCTGGTTACATCAAGATGTGTGAGGTGGTCAATAGGCTGGAGGGAAGGGAGGCCATCCAGAGGGACCTGTACAGGCTGAAGAATGGGGGTCAGAACTGGGTGATTTCTGGAGTCACTTCCAACCTAAGCTATTCTGTGATAGTATATACATACAGGACATGTAGTGCCCTCCACATCTGAGTCTGTTCATGTCTCAGTTACACAAAAATCAACCTGGCCTGTTGTTCAGCAACCTGAACAGTAACAGCTTGTGTTGTTTTCTGTAGCCAGGATTCTGACTTCTTGGTCAAAAGAAACATTGCAAGAAATCCAGTATCGCCCATTGCATGAATCTTTAAAGTGTTTCCAAAAAGCTTAGGCTGAGTCAACAGGGCAGAGAATGTTGGACAACTTTACACCACTGTTTAGAGTGATAAAAATAGGTTACAAAAATATGCCAGGCTTAACAGAGACTAGTCTTATTTTCATGAAATGCTTTGGAAGAAAATAAATGTCCTTACAATGTAAGACCAAACATCTTGTTTTCTGTATATGTTTATTTGCTATTCCAGTCACATTCTTACTTTGTGGCAGTGTGATTTCTATTTCTGTGTCCAGAGTCAGTGTAGCTGTAGCTGAGCTTTCAGATCAGAGATTTTCAATTTGTGGCACACCTGTCATGAAGGAATTTTCAATGCCCTAGGCACATGCTGCTACAGCATAAAGTGTCTACCTACATGTAAGCTCTCAAATGTGTTACACTGCTTTTGCTTTCTGGAGTATGTGCTAGGGCTATGAAAATTAGCAGATGACTAGGGCATGTCTCCTACGATGACAGGCTGAGGGAGTTGGGATTGTTCAGCCTGAAGGGGATTTGGACTAGATGACTTTTGGAGGTCCCTTCCAACCCAACACATTCTAAGATTCTTCCTTTCCAGCTCCAACAGGAAGATTACCATTGACAGACTTTTGACTTAGGACTACCAAAGGGTTTCCTGGTTTGGAGAATGAAAAGAAATAGGAGGGAATAAAAGCATGGAGCTTATTTATTCTCTAATTTCTTCTCAAAGGCACTTGAGTGACTTTTTTAATGGTCTTATCTTGATCTGCTCTCTGCGATGGAAAAAGATACCGATGAATGTTCAAGGACTCATAAATAATATATCACTTTGTTAAATAACATATCACTTTGCTAATATGCTAAAAAACAAATGCCACATCATCTCAGAATAAACTATTTTTACAGACAATGTATTTTTCAAATCACATCTTTTGTTTAATGTTTATAGAAATACAGGGCCCAACTGTGGGAATAAATATTTTTCAAAAAGAAATCCTCCCTGAACAGGCAGGCAATTCCTGCCACAGAGTATATATATAGCATGACAGTGTTGGTAATTGGGATCTAAATGCTTTCTTTTGAAAGATACCTGCAAAGTCAGTTCAAAGGCACAAAACACGACTATGGAGTTTTTACTGGTACTTCACAAAATGCAGCCTAAGTCACTGTGTGCTTCAGGTTTTAATTCTTGTTTAGATAAAGCAAAGAGTCTATAAATTCATATATTCATATATACATCTGATTATTTTTCCTTTTATGTTTTGGTAAAACATTGCACTGAGGGAGCAATGTATACACCTTAGTGTACCATTAGTGTACACCATTTACAGATGACACAAAATTGAGCGAGAGGGTTGACCATCTTCAGGGTAGGAAGGTACTGAAGAGGGATTTGGACAGGCTGAAGAGATGGGAAGAGGCCAATGGGATGATGTTAAAGCCAAGTTCCAGGTCACAACAATCCCCACCAGCACTATAGGCTTGAGGAAGGGTGACTGGAGAGCTGCCTGGCAGAAAAGGACCTGGGGGTATTGGTTGGCAGCTAGCTGAACAGGAGCCAGCAGGATGCCCAGATGGCCAAGAAGGCCAGCAGCATCCTGGCCTGTATCAGGAACTGTGTAACCAACAGAAGGAAGGAAGTGATGGTGCCCATGTACTCTGCACTCATGTGACCACACCTTGAGTACTGTGTCCAGTTTTGGGCACTACAGTATCAGACAGAAATTGAGGGACTGGAGTGGGTTCAAGAAGCGCAATGAAGCTGGAGAGAGGTCTGGAAAACAGGACCTATGAGGAACAGCTGAGGGAACTGTGGTTGTTTAGCGTAGAGAAGAGGAGGCTGAGAGGGAACCTTAATAGCTCTCTACAACTACCAAAAAGGAGGTTGTAGCAAGGCTGGTGCTGGTCTGTTCTCCCATATTACTGGTGAAAAGATAAGGGGAAATTACCTAAAGCTGCATCAGGGAGGTTTAGATTGGACATTAGGAAGAAGTTCTTTACTGAAAGAGAGGGTAGGCACTGGAATGGGCTGCCCATGGAGGAGATGGAGTCACCATCCCTGGAGGTGTTTAAAAGGTGAGTAGGTAGAGCACTTGAGGCCATGGTCTAGAGTTTGGGGAGACGTTGGGATGAGGTGTGGACTTGGTGATCCTGGAGGTCCTTTCCAGCCATAAGGATTTTGTGATTCAATAATTACTTAAGAGTTTTGAATTATTTGACTGCATGAAGATAAGCATCAGTGAGACTCTTCCTGAAGTACTACATCCAGCTTTGGGCTACAAGCATAAGAAAGGCATGGAACCAATTGCACACCTCCTCTATGCTGAAAGACTTGGTATTGGTAGTCTAGAGAAGAGTAGATGGTTTAATAGCCTTTAAAGGGAGCTTACAGGAAAGATGGGAAGGAACACTTTATCAGGGAGTATAGTAATAGCATGGATGTTTCAAGCTAAAAGAAGATAGATTTAGATTAGGTATTATGAAGAAAGTCTTTACTGTGAGAGTGAGGAGGTGTGGATGTCCCCTCCCTGGCAATGAATGTTGAAGGCCAGGCAGGATGGGGCTGTGAGCAGCCTCATCTGGTGTAATGTGTCTCTGCCCATGGCAGGGGCATTGGAGTAATATGATCATTAAGGTTCCTTCCAACAGAAACAATTCTATTATGCTATGATTCTATGGGTGTTCAGTGTAACCAGTTATCATCTGAAATTAACTCATTAGTTCAGTTAATGTGATAATGAGACAACAAAAACCCCCAGAACAAACAAGAGTGGATCAAAATAATTTATAAAGTTGTATGCAAATCAAGCAATAGTTCCATTTGGGAGAAAAAATAAAAATATTTAATTTCCACACCATAAAAAACCCAACATAAATCATAAAATCATAAAATTATAGAATCATTAGGGATTGGAAGTGACCTCGAAAGATCATCTAGTCCAATCCCCTTGCCACNGCTGAATGGCAGCAAAGTCTGCTGGAGTATCGGCAACACCACCCAGCTTTGTGTCATCAGAAAATGTTCTGACATTGCAAGTGCTGACAGTGATCCCTCATCTAAGACATTAATGAATAATTGACAGGTACTAGTACTGATCCTTGGGGGNCCCCGGCAGACTGTTCCAATGCTCCATTACCAACACTGGGAAGAAGTTTCTTCTGATACTTATATGCAACCTTCCATGTTCCAGCTTGCACACACTTCCCCTTCTCCTTTCACAGTTCTGAGGGGACCAGAAGCAGACACAATACTACACATGCGGCCTCGTTGTACCTCATTTGCATTTCCCTCTTCCCAGCTCTATAGCCTGTCTAGATCTTGCTGAATGGCAGCAAAGTCTGCTGGAGTATCGGCAACACCACCCAGCTTTGTGTCATCAGAAAATGTTCTGACATTGCAAGTGCTGACAGTGATCCCTCATCTAAGACATTAATGAATAATTGACAGGTACTAGTACTGATCCTTGGGGGACCCCACTAGATACAGGCCTACAACAGACTCTGTCCCATTAACCACTACTCTCTCTCTGGCTTCTATCCTGCAGCCAGTTCAGGATCCACCTCACTACCCAGCCATCCAGTCCTCACTGCCTCAGTTTGGTCGCTAGGATGCTATGTGATACTGTGTCAAATGCATTACTGAAGTCAAGATAGAGCACATCTGCTGCTCTGCCATCATCTGTCCACCTGGTTATGCCCTCATAAAAGGCTATCAAGTTGGTCAAGTATGACTTCCCCTTGGTGAAGTCATACTGACTGTCCTTAATGACCCTCTTGTCCTTAATGTGCTTAGAGACAGCATCCAGGACAAATTGTTCCATCCCCTTCCCTGGGATGGAGGTGAGGTTGACCAGTTTATAATTACCTGGGTCCTCCTTCTTACCCTTTTTGAAGAATGGAGTGAGATTCG
>VZRI01009581.1:0-67387 GCA_013397515.1 Upupa epops
GATCCCTAATGGTTCTATGAAATAGTGATTAATTTATATAGTTGCTCCCCGTTTAACCATGCAGGTCTTGTGGCTCCCTTTCTTATTTCCTGTTGGTACGCTCTTGTGTTGTGCTTCAAAGTGGTCTTTGAATGTTAACCAGCAATCTTGGGCCCGTTTACCTGCTAGAACTCTATCCCAAGAGATTTCCCCTAGCAATTGCTTGAAACAGCCAAAGTTGGCCCTTTTGAAGTCCAGGGTTGTGATTCTGCTGGGTATTCTGTTTCTACCACATGAGACCTTGGAACTCCACCATCCCATGGTCACTGCAACCAAGGCTGCCCTCAGCCTTTACTGCTTCAACCAGACCCTCCCTGTTGGCGAATACAAGATTCAGCAGTGCTCCTCTCCTAGTGGGCTCCTCCATTATTTGCATGAGGAAATTGTCACCAATGTACTGGAGGAACTTCCTGGACTGTGGATGGCTGGCTGAGTAGGTCTTTCAGCAAGTATCAGGGTAGTTAAAATCTCCTACGAGAACCAGGGCCTGTAGTTGTGAGGTTGCTGTCAGCTGCCTGTAGAAGACCTCATCAACTTCCTCATTGTGATCTGGTGGCCTGTAATAGACACCCACAACAGTGTAACCCATGCCAGCCTGTCTCTTGATCCACACCCACAAACTCTCAACTCTCTCTTCATCTGTGTCCCTAGATGGACCTCATAACATTCCAGTTGCTCTCTGACATAAAGAGCAACTCTACCACCTTGCCTGGCTGATCTGTCTCTCCTGAAAAGGACATAGCCGTCCATGTCCCCATTCTAGTCATGTGAGCTGTCCCACCAGGTCTCTGTAATTGCCACCAGATCATAATCATCTGACTGGACACAGATTTCTATTTCTTCCTGCCTACTCCCCATGCTGTGTGCATAGGTGTACAATCATCTTAGGGAGCAAACTGAGCACCCCCATTTCACCCTAGGGCAGTGAGAGGCTACCTGGTTTTCATTAAGGCCATGGCACAAAAAAACAGACTCAGCCATGCCCACAGCCAGCACAGTTTTTTGTAAATCAACTGGGAGCCAGTGCTAAGTGGCACTACCACGCAATGTGGCTCCAGACCAGAAACAGATCAGCTAAATCTCCTCCATCAGCTTTCTCTGTGCTCAGCAGATCTTGATCCAAGTTATTTAGATGGTTGCTTTCCCCTTCTGTCTGACAAAGTTTAAAGCAAGTTGGGGTAGGAAAATATTCCAGGTATTGCAACTGTAGTCTAACAGACATTTTCCATTCAACTAAGGCTCAATCAATAAGTTTAAGATGAACTGATCACAAAAATATCCAATTAACACTCACTATACCAGATCCTGGGACTGAACCATACCCCTCTGCCTACTCCAAGTAGTAGGCTGACTGAGAACAGAGTAGACAAAGCGGCAGATATTCTGAGGAGCATGAAGAGCAAAATCTTCGTTTTGCAAACTGTTCCAGCAACAGTCAGGACTGGAACATATCCCATCAAACATGCATTCTAGCAGACAGATACTGTAAACCACTAAAACAAGAATCCCTATTTCCACTGAGTAAATGGTCTTGAGTTATCAAACACAGTTTTTCCAACTTTCATCCTTAGGGCCACACCATCTCAGAGTTTCAGAAGTGTCATCTGCTGATCGACCCATCACCAGTGAGGACATTCAGCAGGGAGCAGAGACATGCTTACAGGCAGCTAGACACTGGGAGCTGTGGAAATTCAGTGAGCTGCTCCACATCTACATCTCTGCTTACTGGACAAGCTTCAAATTGACTGAGGCAGCAGGGAGTTGTTTTTCTTCCCAACACACAGAAGTTAAAAGCATGTTCAAAACACAGCAGCACCACACCAAGGTACACATTTTCAGTGAGAGCAAGAGAGTAGGAAGATGACCATCCTCATTCTGACTGTACTCTCTGCATGTGTGGAAAGACTGAAAGCTGGCATCCACTGTCTCAGCCACTAAACACAAGACTTAACACCAGGGCGTGCAGCATCAGCTGTTTTGTGGCCGCACCCAAGTTTTTGTGTTTGTCTGTCTCCTGGCAGTGTTTGTCTATTCAGACTACTCAAAAGTGGTCTGTTCTATTGATTCGGTTAAGCAATTTTGTATGTAGAAGTCCCGCTTTAATCACCAATGAAAGCTTCTGAGGTCCACTCAGTTGTCAGAACAGGTTCTTAATCTGCGGTAGCTCTGAGAACCATTTCTAGAACAAGTAGAGGACATAACAAAGTCTCTCAGTCACAGCTGAGACTGCGACTTATATTTTTCCAAACTGGGACTGGATGCAAATCCTGTCTTCTATTTCTTTAGCTCCAGTGAATTTAAAATAGTTTAGCACTCACTGAAGTTTAATTTCTTCAATAGTGAACCACAATCTGGTTTCCAACAAACAATCCCAGTATTTTTGCAAAACTGCTAGAAAAAAACTGTTCTGTCCACTTGAGGAACCAGTATCCAATTGTGAACAAAGCACTTTGCATCTTTCAGTACAGCTGTACAACCTACTGCCTGCATGTGAAAAGCCTGGAAGGTGAGCAGCATAGCCACGGGTGAAAATGGTTACCCAAGGAACACTTAGACATCAACACAGAGGGTGCACACAGACTCATAAGCCACAAAGCACAGACAAGCCAGCAGATAAAACTAAAAAAAAAAAAATTATATCACTCTCCTAGCATAAAGCTGAGCGCAGCTTCAAGGTCTTACCCCTGCTAGGCATCAACAGGCGCTTCTTCATGTTGCCTGATAGAGCACAGGTGAACAGAAAAGAGAAAAACATCACATAAGCAACCTGAACAGCAGCAGTTTCAAAAGTTCTTAATGTTAAAACATAGTAAGACATCAAAAGTTTGCAATGATACTTCAGATAAGTGACATTAGTTAAAATTAAAGGTAAAAAAATGAAAGACTTTCCTTATCTTCTTCCTTGCTCAGAAACCATTAATCCAAATGGCTCCTTTCCCCCATTATAAGAACAGCTACCCAATATGTTCTCACTCCTGTTAAGACCATCTGAACAGACCATTTTAATCTATCCTGAGAAAGATACTTCACTTTTTCTTCCCTGATACTCTTGGGCACTGAAAGAAGCTATTTTATGTCTTAGAAGTTTCTCCTTCCACTACCTCATCTGCAGGGTTGGTTGGCCAAGCCAGGCAGAGCTCCACTAACTCAGTACCATATCCTGTGTTTCACCAAAGCTAGACAACATAAAATACTGTAGAAAAATATTTACCATCCATTCCGTTGTGTTGTTCATAACTTCTTTTTCCCAGGATAGTTGGGGAGCCATTATTGATGACGGGAGTAAACTTCGCAGGTGTCAGACTGTTGAGAGAACTGGACAAGCTCTTTGCAGGATCTGGCTTCGGAGGACATGGATGAGACTCTGTTATGAAACAGCAAGATGTGGGTGGGTGGGGGGGTGTTATTAGTGAGATACTAGAATTATACATCTGAAAACAACATGCAAACTGCCAAGGTGACCAACTATACCTCCTCTTACCCACAAACTATCTCAGTAAGTTTAGCTGCAGTTTCCTATGTATGTAATGCATTGTAAATATATAGAGGCACTTGCCTCTATTAAAGATATTAAACCCATTGTTATAATATTGCCCTAAAACAAGAATCGACAACAGAAGTGCTTTATGTCAATCTCAAAACATTCTTCTCCAACAATGTGGGATCACTTTGAGGCTGCTTTATATGGAAAGTCATCTATGGGCAGTCATGCCCATAAAACACCCCTAAACTCAGGGGAAATTCATTTCTATACCAGCTGAACAAGTGAGGATTCAAAGCATCACCATAAAAAACACACGGAGTCTGAATCTACTTTTGGCCAAAGCAGAGATCAAGCACACGCTGTTCACCTGACAATACCTTGAGAAAGTTACAAGCAACAGCAACTGAGAGCTTTTTTGCCAGAGACCCAACAGCCAAGTAACACATAACTTAAAGCTCACTGAGCACAACACCTCCAAAAATAGGTTCTTACCAATCCATCAGCCTCCTTCCATTTCTTTCACACCCTTCTCCCAGCTCAACAGTCAAACGCAGACCCTGACACTGAGCTTATGAAACTCATAATCTACTGCTACAACCATTAAAAGCAGGATTTTATCCAAAGCTTCTACACAGATCCCATGGTTTCCTGATCTGTGTGTCTCATTAGTCTATGGTACAACAGTCAGAGAAGCAGTAAATACTTAATAAACCCTAAGCCTCATAATAATACTTCATCAACAAAAATGTTCAAAGAAACATAAAAGTCAACTCAAGTGTTTCTTACTGGAGTAAAAAGGCAACCAGTTTCTTTGTTAAGGTGGAAGCTTTCAATGTACAACTTTCCAAGCTGCCTGTCTGTGCTGAGTCTCACGTTAAACTGTTGTAAAAACCCAAGACATGTCTTGGGGTATCTGTAGCAACAGACAACACTAGGGAAAATTATTTTGCATTCATCTGCAGTCATGCAGCATTGCTAAAACTTACACCAAGGTCCCCCATGGATGGTCACAAAATAGTAAAAATGCCCCACCAGCAACAAAAAATATAACTGATGTAACAAACCCCATCTGAGTCATAAGTTGAGGGGCACAGTGCTGTCCCAAACCCAGAAGTCTTCTCAGAGTACCCTACAGAGAGCCCAGAAACTGGATGGGACCTCAAAGATCCTCCAGTCTCAACCCCATACAACAGGCAGGGACACCTCTCACCAGAGCAGGTTTCTCAAGAGCCCCATCCAACTTGGCCTTGAACACTTCCAGGGATGTGGAACATTGGATTGATCAACTGTTCCTCCAAAAAATTTGCATTTATGTCTCCATTAGTAGATGGCAACTTGTCCCCCCCTATGCAAAAAGACAGAGCAAACACATCCCTGCCCTGACAAAGTTTCTGATAGAGTGTACGAGCCCAGGACCAGTGAGATACAAAAGGGCTGTCACATTAAGCAGGAAACGGAAAACCATGGAAAGGTCTCCCTGCTTTATTCTTTAACCTACAAGCAACAGCTATATCCAGAACATAATGGTAAAAGAAATGGTTATCAGAATTAGCTAGAAGGGGTTTTTTATTTGGCCGAGTGGTTTTGTGTTTGGTGGTAGTGGGTTTTTCAATACCTAAATACCGGAGAACTGCTTCTAAAGGCTTTCGAACCACTTGCTTTAATAGCAGTGGGTTTTCTGATGCCTCAGGTAAACGTGCTGTGCCTGTAAAACAAAGAAAAGCAATTAAGAGGGTAAAGCAAATATATATACAAACACTTCTAGATATTATAGCAAAACTAAACAAATAACTCAAGTGTCTGGAAGAGCCTTCCAATTACAAGAAACTTTTACAGGTTGTAGGAATGTCTCAGCAACAGGACACAAAGGCCAAATGGTAAATGTAACAGCAAACATGAATGTTTTAAAACAAACAACTCATGAATTTTCAATGCTATTTGTCTTGTTTACAATCAGAACTCTCAGCAGGCACAGCTACAGTCTGGGAAACAACAAGCGGTATGCAAGGGAGGATCTTAGGAGGTGGCAACTGCATCACAACTCACATTCGGCTTTGATTGCAGCGCTGTTAATAGGCAGGTAGGGATGTCTTGCAGCATGCCAAGGGCGCAAGATATCTCGACATAAACGTCGGGCAATTCTTGTCAGCTTTGTTGTATGGAGATAAAAAGCTTGTCGTGTCTTCATAGCAAACTTGGGGCTCCCGCTGTTCCGTACTGGCACACCATGAGGACTCTAAAAAGAAAAAAGTCTAGTTTGTCAAACATCACTTTTAGAAAGGATGGTTCTAAAGAGAAAGAATATCATGTAAAACCACTTTCAACTACTAGTTTGCAGGTGTAATAACATTCAAAGTACTAAGAGATGAAAATGCTTTCAGCCCAGCCGCCTCATTTTTCAAATCTTCCCCATCAACACGTGGAATTTTCTTCCAAAACATTAGAAAGGATAAAACGAAGGTAAACTTTTCTTTACAGGGAAAGTATTTATTTCTGTGCTGGCTACAGAGTCAAAGCAGTATCTTCCTTGTGAAAAGCAACTAAGTCAACCAATAAAACAGTGAAAGCAGTATCGTGTTATCTCAAACCTGCCCACAGTTGGAAAACAGGATGACATTTTAGTTTGTGGAGAACAAGGCTTTCCCCACTCTGATTATTTAATGCTTTTTAATTAACAAACAAGGCTGACAGAACTTGGCAGATACTTCACCAACTAGAAGCTTCAGAAGTCTGGAATGGACAGTGGTTAAAGGAAAGAAATGGAATAGAAAGGGAATGATAGCAAAGGCTAGGAGAGAGGAAGGAAATGAATCCAAGACCAATATCCATCGTGGACTATCCTTCTGTCCATGTGGTGCAGCTGCCTTGTCAGGTCTGCTCAATGTATGACGCTTCAGGATTGAATTTTCAGTAATTCAAAAGTATTCTGAGAATTTTCTTTTTCAGATAAAGAGTGGGGTGAAAAAAATTAAACAAGAATACACTGCTAACTCAAGCCACTCCAAAAGGAAGGATTAATTAATAAAAACATATTTGTTTTTATTTTTCTATCTGATAAGGTAGAAAAACTAGATCGATCTGTAAAGAACACTATTTGGGGTATCCAATTTTGAGTGTACCTTGGGAAAGGGAACAGGTTTCAGGAAATAATTCATTCCCTCATGTAAAATAGAAATTAAAAATAAGTAATCTTCCTCCTACAGCAACAATCATGGAAACCAAAGACCAGAAACACTTGCTGGAACTTGAGCGTTTTTTTACCTTCATTAAGTTATCCGCATACATTGATGGCTGGTTTGCTAAACAAACTATGGGGTTTTGTCTTTTTATCTTGGGGCTGTAACCCAACCCCTGTAAGTAAGGAAGGCTGATGTTCACATGCCAGCTTCTACATGTGAACATGAAATACCAAACCCAAGGATAACAAGGAAGACTTAAGTTGCTCTTTTTGTTGTTAGATAAGAACAGTGAACAACTAGTTAGTCAATTATGGCTCCCAGTGTTCTGGGCATGAGCACCAAGCAGTTTGGTCTGTGGGTACCTACCAAATTATTGCGGTTTGGTCCTGGTCTTTCTCCATCTAACCGTGTTGGCATTTTCAAGCCACCGTATTTCTTCCAGTACGTCCAACAGGATGCGCAGAGGCGACACTGCATGTTAGGGGGACCCCAAGAATACCACTGGTAAGACTGTGTGGCTAGAGATAACAAAGGTGGAAATTATATATATCCTTAAAACAGGATTCACTTTTTCAGAGCTTATTCTTTTTAGAACCATCCCAAAAAGAAAACCATCCCAAAAGAAAAACCACACAGAGACAGACAGACTTTAAATAAACCTGATGATGGCTTCAATGAACAATTTATGTAGGAATAGCCAATACATTTGCATGTGTGTATATATATATATATATATATACAAACACACTTATTACTTATATAATGTGCAGTAACTCCCCACGTCTTAATTTTATGACTAAAGAATGCAGGAAATCATGATTTGCCTTTCCATGCACTCCAGCATCTGATATTCAAATTCCTACATTCCAATCCCTGAAAGGAGCTTATAAGACTGAGGAAGACTGTTCACAAGGGCAGGAAATTATAGCATATGGGGTCATAGATTGAACCTGGAAAACAGTCAATTTAGGCTGGATATGAGAAAAAAGGTCTTTAATCTGAGAGTAGGGGATCCCTGAACAGGCTGCCTAGAAAGTTGGGGAAGTCCCAACCCTGGAGACATTCAAGTTCAGGCTGATTTGGGCTCTGGGCAATCCAGTCTAGTCAGAGATGTCCCTTCTTGTTGTAGGGCAGTTACACTAGACGACCTTTGGAGGTCCTTTCCAACCCAATGCAATCTGTCATTGTAACTCTGGAGGCTCACCATAAAGGAGCACAATCATTAGAACCCATTGTATTAATATCAGGCTGCAGATCAAATACAATGATGCTGCCTATTTTGAAATCTGCTTCACATTACAGTACAAATTGTCAAATTCACACCTTGGTGATGTAAGACTTTGCCCAACAGCAGCTATGTACAAGAACATTTATTATCTCTCCTGTTGCACTTCATAAGCCAACAAAAATCCCACTTTAATTAAATGCTGCTGTGTCAAACTCTGAACCCCCAGCATTCTCCAGCCATCTCCCCCACCCCACAAGGGTTTTGCTTTCCTGTTCACATTACAGCACTCATAATCTCTCCACACAACTGCCACACCCACGTCACTTACTGTAACAGCTTTCGCAAGCTCGTCCCGCTGCTGCGTTCTGTGCCTGCACTCCAGTACCATTCACCACTCCTGGTTTGACATTATTTACATTGATCTGGTTGGGGTTTGGCTTGTTACTTAAAACACAAAGCAAAAAAGGAGGATGACCATTAATTATTGCATGCAATTTTCTACTCGACTTTCACCAATATGGTCCAAATTCTGAAAGCAAATTTTAAATCTCCAAAGAACAAGGTTTACTTAGCAGCAATCTGACTTTCATGACCATACCACAACTGATAATAAAAATAATCTATTAGATGCAACTTCTGAGTCTGAAATCATGTAAAAAAGGTATCTTACTCAGTAGCCCAGATGTTCCAATCCAGGTGACAAAGATATCACCTCAGTCCTTAATATGATGGATATTTTACAGAAATATGCACAGAGGAGGCTGGGGGGTGAAGCAGAGGAGTTCTTCAAAGAAATACAACCCTAGGCTGCTGTCACAAATATTCATACATTGCCTTACTGCAAAGGTTTGCATCAGGGTCAGAAATCATACCCAAGGCACTGAACAAAGTCTTTGGACATAGTGTATTCGCAGAGATCTTCATGAGTCCTTCTGACAAGTCTTGAAGTTCTGACAAGTTTTGCATTATGGTCCTTTGCTTCTAACAGAAAGCATTTAGATTTCTACATGGCAGAAGCCTGTAGAGCATCCACAGAGGAATAAATACACTGATGGCTATCACTAATATATTCCAACACAGTAACATCTGAAGCACCTCAGCTCATCCTTACACTCAAAAATGCTGAGAATTTAAAAAAAAAACTAGTGGCAGAGGCTGAGAATGGAAGGGCAAACAAAACCTTGGCACAGAGAGCAGTGCAGAATAGTAACCACATCTTCTGAGAGGAAAGGGTGTCTGAGGAAGAAAATGAGGCACCCAAAACAACAATCTTTGTCGTGGGAGGGAAACAAGAAGGACCGAGAATTGATATCACAGGGACAGGACTTCTGGGCACCGAAGGAAGATGGAAGAAGTCATACAAGACGTTTCAGACAAGAAGAATTCACCAATTCACACAATGGTTTGCAGAAGCCGTTACAAGCTTCTGCTTCCAGAAGCAACAAAAAAAGCCTTGTACCGATTATGTTTCAACCGTGTTCTCTTCCCTGAAGACTGGACAGAGTGGAGACACTCTTTTCACTTCCATCTAATAAACTCATGATTTAGAATCCACTTAATCTGGCAGAAATATCCTAAACTGGCAGAAATATCCCAGAACGGGTTTTATAAAACAGCTGTCTGGAAATGCATTTTCACTGACACCAGTCTCACTTGTTTCAGTGACCCAGAACCTCTATTACTTATCACTCTGTCTGCAAAAGCAGTATTGTGGGGATATGACCAAATTAATTTCTTTCTAATAGGACATCAATGGTAGGTGTCAGCAATGACTCCTGAAAGCAAAGGGGTTCCAAGCAGCTGAAGTCTTAAGATGACTGACCTTTGGAGCTCCACAACAAACCCAAACAACTCTGGAGAGCTTACACTGCCCTGGAAGCCAGAAGGTCACACTTCTCCTCATTAGAAAATGTCTGATCAGGCACGAGATACAGAGCTTGGTAAAGCCCCATTTCTATAGAGACAAAATGGCTTCAGTCATGAATGACCTTCAAGGACCACAAATATCACATGAGGAGGTAAGAGAAGGTTTACCCAGTCCAAAAAAAACTTTGGGTAGGATTCTGATGGTGTCTGTGTGCATAAGAGAAATGTTACAAGGCTAAAAGCAGCACAGAATACTGTAAATAGTTTATTCCTTCAGTATAAAGAGCAGCTCATGAACAATCCAAAAGCAGGGGGGGTGGAAATGACAGCATTTCAATTAACAAGCCTGATAAGGTTTTCTTCTCTTTTTGCTTTTTAATTTGCCCAGCTCTTTCAAGCATTTTGGGGTGCTTACTGGAACAGCATGAAATTCTGACACCCCAGATGGCAGCAGATCTGCAAACACATTTAACAAAGATGGTGCATTGATGCTGCGCAGCATTTAGCTCTGGGATGTCACTATAGTAACCTGCTGCAAAAGAACTTTTGCCAATGATTCACTAGCAAACCCCATTTGCAAACACTGCCGAGCTGCTGTTAAACAAACAGTCCCACAGATGCCCATTGTTACAGGCAGAGCAAAAGGCTGAAGAAAAGTTAGCATGAGCGCCAGGTATTCTTGTGGCTCTGGATGCACTCAGTTTTGGGCACCTCAATACAAGAAAGATAACTGAAGGGCTGGAGCGGATCCAGAGAAGAGCAACAAAGTTAGGGCAGGGTCTGGAGAACAAAACCTTGTGAGGAGCAGCTGAGGGAGTTTGGGCTGGTTAGTCTGGAGAAAAGGAGGCTGAGGAAAAACCTTACTGCTGTCTGCAACTACCTGAAAAGTAGACTGTAGAGAGGGTAGGTCTCCTCTCACCAGTAACAAGTGACAGGACAAGAAGAAGTGGCCTCAAGCTGCACCAGGGGAAGTTTAGGTTGGAAGTTCAGGTTCCTTCTTCCAGAAAAAGGCCTTGGAACAGGTGCCCAGGAAGGAGACTGAACTATCATCCCTGGATGATAGATGTGTTTCAAAGACATGGAGATCTGGAGCTTAGGGCCAGGGCTCAGCAATGGCCTTAGGACAGCTGGGTTCATGGTTGGACCCAATTACCTTCAAGATCTTTCAAGAAGCTCTGGTCAAGTTTCACAGCATTAGTAACAACAAAATTTAGGTATCTAAATATCTTCATCACATGCAAAGCAGGAAGGCTTTACATTGTTGCTGATATGTTAATTAAACTTGTTTGATATCATCAAAACCGGCTACAGTTATTAAGAAGAGAATGAGATGAATAACTACATGAATCATTAGGCAACTAATGAAACAGATGCCAAGGATGTAAATAAGGTACTGCAAACACCAATGGTGCAGGAAACTTACTCCCAGTTCTTACCTCAAAAATGGGAACCCCTGAAATAAGGTTTTAGTCAGTTCTACAAGAAGGAGGATCACAAAGTGAGGATTTCTGGGCTGGATTGTATGCATCAGTCTCAACTGAAGAGCTGGTGGTGATGAAGTTCATGCAGAAAGGCAGCACAGGAAGGCAGCCATCATGGACTGAAGGCCCCACCCAAGAAACCCAACATGAAGATAATCCTCAGCAATGCCAAAACACTGCAATCCCTTTGCTATGTAATTAATTAGCATTTGATCAACAGCACAGCAATAGAGCTGGAGTTGTTAGCAAGAACTCAGCACCATCAGTGAATGGTTCACTATTTAGGAACCCACAGCAGTGCTAGATGCGACAGAACAATTAAGAAATAAAACCCCAGAAACAGGAACAAGTGTAAATTCTTTATAAGGAACATTTGTGACATGTGCCTCTAGGCAAAAACAAGTGTTTGGATTCCTTGTTGAAAAATAAAGTCTGTTGGTGAAGCTTTCTCCAACAAAATGCTAGATAACATTTTAACTAGGATACTTTCAGGTTTCCTTCCTGCACAGTTAAACAGGCATAAAGGTCTTGTTCCTCAGGCAGAAGGTAACCACCAAAAAACTCATAAAGGAATGATCTTCAGCTTGCAGCCCCTTACAGTCATACAAAGCTTTGGCTGATTCCTCCAGTTTCCCTATCAGCTTAGAAAAAGACGCAGGGTAAGGAGAACAGTACTTCCCTTCCCTACAAGTGCTCCTGAAGCAGTACTTGCAGGTATCAGAAAAAATACTCTAAGTGGAAGATTTATTTAAACATTAATTTATGTTTACAGATGTAAATTTTAAATATACATTTTTCATCAACACATTGTGCCACTGAGGATTGTATGGAGCACTTAGCTTTTCCCTTTCTGTTCTTACCCCTTCTGATATCACTTAGAGCAAAGCACAAAAAAAATCAAATTGTACACCTCAGCCTTTGTGATTCTCAGATGTCCTAAAAAAAAAAAAGCCACAAAACTCAACCTTTTCAGCCAAAACAAGTAATCACTACATACATGGAGTCTGTACAGTAGAACCAGAATCTGACATCCACAACTGTCTGAAGATTACGTTCAGGTTCACACTAGGAGAAAGAGACCGAGACTAAATCTGCAACAAGCAAGGTCTCAGAGCCCCTGAAAGATGGTAGGATGAACATGTAAGAACACAATTTCTTTGTGCTGACAGGAGAATTGATACAGAAAACCATTAAAAGCAGGATTTTTTTTCCCCATCATTTCCTGAATGCAGAATTCTTTTTCCTTTGTAAGGGAGGGTAGGATAGTGATTTTCACTCTAAGGGACACAACATTCCGAAGCTATGCATACAAACAGCAGTTCCAGTCACATCAACCACTGTCCCAAACTCAGGGTTGGTTCTTGGAAGGAACTTGGACATGTCTGTGCAATATCTAGGACAGAATGTGGTGCCAGTATGATGGGTGCTGGTTTAGGACTTGATAATCTCACACCAATTACCTGTCTGATGCTCCATACTTCAGTTACTCACATTACAAATTTGGGACACAGTCTCAAGTTACAAAATAATTGCCTGGAAGGTAAGCCCTACGAGGAGAGGCTGATGGAGCTGGGTCTGTTTAGCCTGGAAAAGAGGAGGCTCAGGGGTGCCTTACCACTGTCTATAATTACCTAAAAGTTGGTTATGGTCAGGAGGGGGTCAGTCTTTTCTCCCTGGACACTGGAGACAGGACAAGGGGTCACAGTCTTAAGCTCCAAGGGGGGAAGTTTAGACTTGACATTAGGAAAAGGTTTTTCACTGAAAGAGTGATCTGATTTTGGAACAGGCTGCCCACAGAGGTGGTTGGGTAACCATCTCTGGAGGTGTTTAAGGTTAGGCTGGATGAAGTGACGAGTGGCATGATCCAGATGTCAGATGTTTAGGGTTACTTGGTTGGTTTTAGGTTGGACTGGATAATCTTTAAGGTCTTTTCCAGCCTCATCATTACTGTGATACTGTGAGGTTGAAAACTCTAAAGCTTCACGCAGAGCTGTTCTTTTTTGTCATCTATGTGACATGATCTGCAACCTTTGAAGAGTGATTCAGGTTTTTTCTTATTATTTTTTTCCTCACTGCCTAGATTTGCCTATTAACATCACAGGAACAAACAAGCATCCTAATAGCGGAAGACAGCCAGAAGGGGAAAAAAATAAGATCCATAACATTGTTTTGAGTCTGATATTCTCCTGGGTCTCTCTTTGCAAACAATTTTACTCCAGTTACGGTTAGAATAGGTTTCACTCAATCAGCTGATGTGCTCTTATGTTGGTCTTGTGACAGCCTAGATCAAGTAATTTATTTTTGAGGTGACAAGTGGATTATTATGGTTCAAGCCTCAAAACAGCAAAGGGCTCAGTAACACAGTAAGGATGAATCAATAACATTGATATTTAGATCCTACACCATGTATTGGTATTACAAGCCAAAAATATCATCTTTTAAGTCACAAGATAATGCAGCAATACATTCCTTATGTGCCAGACCTTGCACTGAGACTGGAGCAAAAATAATCCAAAAATCTTATAAAAACTTAATATCTGCAGTTGCAGCAACTGTTAACACAAAAAAAAAAAAAAAAAAAAAAAAAAAAACAAAAGAAGCAGAAGCAGCATTTGTGTAGGATTAACTTGATCATACACATAATGCCACTTTTCCTAATGCCCATGGGAAGGATACCAGAAGAGGAGAAAAATCTGACAGCCATTTTATCAGTCAAAGAATATATAAGTTAAGGCATAACTCACAAAAAGATAACTGTGCCTGGAAATCAAAGCCATAGACAAAAGTAGCAACTACATGAGTTGACCCAGAAATGTTTTCTGAAGTTCAGAACTAAGTTGCGATTTGATTATGTTCTCTAGGTAGCAGCAAGAATTATCTTGCTGAGGTAAATGTTGAAGAAGATACCATTCCAGCCAACCATTACCAAATGAACATCAGACCTTTTCAAAAACAAAGCCCTGCCTACATAGACTGTAATTCAGGAACAGCAAGACCACCAGGCTCTCTCATCTACAATTTCCTTTTGCATTCACATTAGATTGGCTTTACAGGCTAATCATGTCATCAATTCATGTTTAAATTGATGTCCAGTGTCCTCTGCAGAGTAACACCCTCCACGAAAAGCAATGCTGCTGAAAAACTGTAAGCCAAGGAATCTCCTCGGCTTCACTCTGATTACTACAGGTAAGTTTTAGTAAATTCACGAGAGCAATGTATTTCAAAGAAAATAAATAAATCAAGGGTCCTCTATTTTCACAAAAAATAAGGGACTGTCTTGCAAGCTAAAGATGAAAACTTACTTTTGCCTTGAGTAATAGTATTACTGAGTAATATGGCATAAAATCATGAAGATTTGACAGCACAAAAAAGGAGTTATTTGGGATAATACACATGGGAACATATCTGGGAGTGAGAGATGAAGACAGAAAGAACAGAGGAGATTTGAAGTTCCACAGTATAACAGTTGACTGGGTTGACATGAGGCAATGCAAGAAAACACATTTTACTAAGATTTTAATACATATTTTATCTATACTGTATTATTTTTATAGAGAGATATACATGCTATATTAGGAAACAGCCACGCATTGGTGATCCACTGATTACAAAAGTGTAGGAAAAAACCCAGACACATTATTGAGGATTTAATCAGCTACTCTTTTGTGTTCACCACTGAGCTGACCAGCTAGCATGTCCCCAATTCCCAGTGTGTAAAAAAACACAAATAAGAAGGTAAGCAATGGTTGCTTCAGGATGGGAACATTATACAAGATGAAATAAATGAGCAGCATGCAGCACAGAATCCTAACCAGGAAAGCCCTGAAGGGAAAGCCCCATGGAGGAAATACCCCGTGTTCCAGCAGTGGAAGGTCAGCTAAAGCTGTTGCTGTTTCTTCCACAGGGCTCCTGGGTGTGTATTAGCATCAGGGTGGTTGATTAACATTAATCAGCAGGTGTGTCATATTGGTAATCTAATTTAATAGTTCCCCGATGTGTTTCCTCAACTATGTCTCTCATTATGTAATTGAAGCAAATGGTGGGTTGTGGATGCCACCACAGCACTGCAATGGCATAGAAATTAATGAATAAAACAAAAAGATACTTACTAGTTGGGTATATACACTTGCTTTAGCTTGCTTTCTGCTTCTGCTGCTTTCAATCGTTTCTTTAAAAAGAAAACAGTTAAGAGTTAGAATGAAAAGAAAATAAAGGCTATTTCAGCTGGGAGTCAAGCAATATACCTGTGAAAACTGAAAACAATTGCAGACGTCAAATGATTCTGTACAGAGCTTTTCAGAGAAAAGACGCAGATTACAAGCTACTATTTGTAACGACAAATTTTTATTCCCATTCACTTCAGTACAAATTCATGCGTTGTTCCTCCCACAATCCTTTTTTTATTTTCCTGCAGAGAAAAAGATCTGATGTATCAGTCTCTGTCTCCATCATATTTCCTCAAGAGCTGAACCAATTTAGACTCCTCGCTTCTGAAGACTAAGTGACACAACATAGCACTGAGCAACATGGTTTAGGGGTAACGTGGCAGTGCTGGGTTGAAGATTGATCTTGATGATTTTAACAGTCTCTTCCAACCAATGGGATTCTGTGAGCTTCGTTAACAATTAAAAACCTCAAGAGCTCCACTAAAAACCAATGCAGAATTGCCCAAAAGTTTTTTTCCATTATGGTACATCATCACTTCTGACTAGACATATGCCATAGGAAACCAGCATGTTCCTGCTTTCTAAAGATGGACAGTTGTAGCTACACAAGTTTCAAGGCAAAAGAAGGACATCAACCCCAAGTGCACAAGCAAATGTCAAAGAACCACAATGGAGGGGGGAAAGGGGAGAAGCTAACTAGACCAAACAACCAGCCCTAACAAAACCCCCTATTGCCAGAAGATCTTAAGGAACCTAATGCAGATGTGGTTAAGGGAAAACACAGAAGAATACTTTTAAACATGACCAAAAGCTCTAAAAGTACATTACTCTTGTTTCTTTATGCAGCCATATCTCAGCAAAATCAGTTACTATTTTGCCCACATTTCTAGGGTAAACAGATTAAAGGATTAAAGTCTTAAGCTCCATCAGGGGAGGTTTAGACTTGACATTAGGAAAAGGTTTTTCACTGAAAGAGTGATCCAGTTTTGGAATGGACTGCCCATGGAGGTGGTCGAGTCACTGTCTCTGGAGGTGTTCAGGGTTAGTCTGGATCAACTGCTGAATGACATGTTAGATGTTAGGTTTACTTGGTTTATTTGGATTTAGGTTGGACTGAATGATCTTTAAGGTCTTTTCCAACCTTATCATTACTGCGATACTATGATCCTTCCAATGGAACACATGGAATAAATTCACACAGAATCAGACTAGCTCAGGTTGGAAGGGACCTCACAGATCATCTACTCCAACTCCCCTGCCGTGGGCAGCAACACTTCTCAACCAGACTCAGTTGCTCAAGTCCTCATTCAACCTGCCCTTGGAACACCTTGACAGAGGGGGCAGCTACTACCTCTTCAGGAAATCAATTCTTCAGTGCAAGAGTGCAGAGACTCTAGAACTTCTTTCTAAGATCTAGCCTGAACCTATTCTTCTCTTTCAGTCTCAAACCATTTCCCCTTGTCCTGTTGCTAGATCACGTTGGGAAAAGTCCCTCTCCAGTTGTACTGTAAGCCCCACTCCTTTTGTTTGTTTCGTTACAGCCGTAAACTTGCAGATACCACAAGAAGACAGCAGAGTAAGCCACGGGTTTTTCTAAGGGACTAGAAATTCTTGTTATAAAACCTTCACACAATTTGAAAAGAAAACCAGACATTCCAAGGTTTGAGCACTCTATTATATAAGCTGAAACAACGTGGCGTGAACCTCTGGAGGCTTCTAGTCCAATGTCCTGCACAGTGCTCAGCCCACATTCTCCAACATTTATGCTGATAGCAGCCACAACATTTTCCAGACAAAACAGCACCGCAGTGGTATTCCAGACAAACAGACTAGCTTAACAGTTTTCTATGCAGCAGCCTCAAGGCACAGTCTAGGAAAATAATTGTAGAGCTGAAGCCAGTATCTTCAGAGAAACAGGAAGGCACCAGAAAACATGATGAAGAACGTGTCACTGAGTAAACACAAAAGTCCTTTTTACAGGGACACGATGGATACGTAAGAAATAGCAAAACAGAAGTTTGCCATAAGCATAAAGTTTGCTTTGATCACAACAGCTTTAAGCAGCTGTTTTCCATCTGACAGCTCCTCACCAAAGCTCTAGAATTTTCCTTTACTTTTCCTGCAAGTCAACCCATCTTAGAAACCAAAAAATTACATTGTCAAGAGAATAAGGACTGAGAAAACCGAACTTGTGATAGTTATCCTGAGACTGTGAGCAGTCTGAGAAATTTGTCTAGAGCAGCAGAAAGAATCAGCTTTTTGATGTGGCTCTCTGAAGGAGTAACCCAGAATCTTGGGACAGTGGTTCTCCAAACAGCACCAGAAATCCAGAGACACAATCCCAATAAAACAGCCTTGACACAGCTTGATGAACCTTGTACAAGAATCTTATTGCCTTGAGACCTAAGCAAGAAATTCAGGAATCTTCCACCAATAAAGAACTTTTTTTTTATTTCTGGATTATGGGTGGGGAAGGAGCTGCAGTTTTCTCGACAAAAGCTCCCACAGGGACCATTTAGAGTCATTATATTATGACAGTTTGGAAAAAGCTTCAAGCAAGTACAAAGCCTTACCAGCAGCTGGAGTATTCCACTATCCACAACATAAAGTCACTTTCCTCGAATAAATGGTTCATTCACGGTATTAAGCAACATTTTAGTAAACTGGTGATGGATGTTAAACTCACAGCACAGATTTGCTTTGTTAGTGATGATCATGAGCTAACAACTGCCATAATTCACCTGGGCCTAGAAACACCCTCCTCTCCTACAGCTGCCTGAGGATCAGCACAGAACAGGACACGCAGCACAAGCATCACATGCTCTCTGAGAAATCAGAAAACAAACAGGTTGGATGGGGCTCTGGGCAACCTGGTCAGGTGAGAGGCATCCTTGCCCATGGCAGGGTGCTGCAACTGCATTATCTCTGAAGTCCCTTCCAATCTAAAACATTCTAGGAAAAATTCTAGAAAAATGGAAGGTTTTCAGAGCATACCATAATGGACTGCCTAATAAGAGGTTTTGCACTAAGTACCTGTGGCTGTGGGCAATCAGTGGACCTGATGTTCTGAGTTTCCTGTCTTCTGACAGTGAATGAAACTGGAAGGTACAAGAGGTGCCCAAGATGTAGATGTGCACAATTCCAGAATAACCCCTTTTCAGAGAAAGTGCTTTGCTAGGTCCTTTGCCAATTATTAGTTGATTTATGGCTGAAGTGTATTCATGCTATAAACTCTTAACGTTGCCTGATGTAGTTATGAATGTTCTCACCCACAAAAAAAAGAAAATCAAAAAATGCTGAACATCTAACTTTTGCAGCACCTTGGACTAAATGAAGTCTTCGACTTATTTATATCTGCATCTTCAGCATATCCTCTTATTTACTCTCATTTATAAAAGGGAGGTATTAGCAACTCATCCATAGTACATTCAAGTTGCTGCAAACATCTGTCATTTATATACCACTCTGTCTAGATTTGACAACTTTCATTCTACCACCACAGCTTGAAAGAGTTTTTAGATAGCTGACATCAGAGCAAACATGCGTGATCCTTTTCTGAAGACTAAATATTTTTAACAAGGAATTAACAGAAGGAACATGAGAGATTTCATAGAATCAGTCACAGAATCATTTAGGTTGGAAAAGACCTTCAAGATCATCTAGTCCAACCACTAACGCAGCTGTCATAAGGCCACCACTAAACCCTGTCGCCCTGTGATCTCCACATCACAGAATTACAGAACATCCAGGGATGGTGATTCAACTCCCTTCCTGGGCAGCTTGTTCCAAGGCCTGAGGATACTTTCCACGAAGAGGTTTCTCCTTATGTCCAACCTAAACTTCCTCAGTACAACTTGAGGTCATTTCCTCTGGTCCTGTCACTTGTTCCTTGAGAAGAGACCAACTGGCACCGCTAAGAATCCTCTTTTCAGGTAGCTGCAGAGAGCAATAAGGTCTCCCCTCACCTTCCCTTTCTCCAGACTAACCAGCCCCAGCTCCCTCAGCTGCTCCTCACAAGGTTTGTGCTCCAGAACCTTCCCCAACCTTGCTGCCCTTTCTCTGGATCTACTCCAGCATCTCAGTTTCTTTCTTGTATGGAGGTGCCCAGAACTGACCCCAATACTTGAGATGTGGCCTCACTAGTGCCACAGTGGGCAATCACTTCCACAACTCAAGAGGTGGGTTGGTAGACAAGACTGGAACACTCAAAATACCCTTAAATATTAAGTCTTTACTAGTTGATTATAGGAAAGATAAATTGCCTTCTGGGTTTAGAGAAGAACTTCCACATTCTTTATTCTCTGGCAAAACTCTGAGCATGAAAGTGTTGTTAAGAAATGGGGAAGATGGGACAGAAAAGCTAATTCATTAGTCCATGATGCATTTGGGAGAAGCATTTCCAGCTGCTTGTGCTCCAGCAACACAGTTCAAAACTGACATGTGGTACCTATGGTCTCTTGTCACTTGCTTGCCAGAACTGACACAGTTCCATGTTAATGGAGGCTTAATAGGAGGTGTTTGGGAAGAAAACGTCCTACGTATGCAGAGAAACATTTCTTGGATGTTATTCCTACTCTGCTGGTATAGAGTCTAGTACATTAAGATGCCAGTCACAGCTCTTGGCTAGGGACAAAGGCAGCTTGCTTACATCTTAATGAAAGCTGTTTCCTATCCCCATCAAGATTTATCCAGAGCTCCCTCCCTCATCTAGCTAAACTCCACTTTCTCCAGTATCTTCTCAGCACTATGAACACCTTAAAACTAATTACCTCTTTCTATTCCTCCTTCTCTTCCACTGGAACTTCCACATAAGAAACAGTGCAGCAGAAATTTGTATTTGATCTTTCCCTTAAAGTTCAATGTTCCTCAAGCACAAATAAAACCACAAGTAGTAAATTAAAGCCTTCAACTCTCAGAAATCATCTGCCTAATTCAGTCACCTGCCACTGCCCTGTCCCAAGTTTTTCTCACCTGCATCTCAAGAGTTGTGTTACATTCTGAGGTTTTCAGGACTTTCCCTTAAGATATGCAAAACAGCAGAAGCATCTAAAGATGTTAAAATGAACAAAAATTGCTCTGGAATTCACAACTACACAAGAACTCAACCTTTACTTTGAATTAAAGTCAACTCGGTTATCAAATCACTGGGAGAAGCCATTAAAAGCAGTAACTCAGTGGATGCCATTTTGAACCTTTGTAAATCGGAAATAAAAAAAAACAAAAAATTGTCTCGAGAAAGGATTCAAGAGATGTGGGATGCTAACCGTGGAAGGCATCTCCCTCATCTTCTTCAGGGCAAGTCTGAAAGGGTGTCTCTGACAGGCATAACTCTTGAGATTGCTCTGGACAAACCTTCAGAAGGCTACATCAGACCACAGACTGTATTGACACTGTCATAGAATTACTCCTCCTAGCAGTTCTGTTCCAGGTAGATCAGACATTCTCTGAAACAATTGAAAGCCTGATTATGCTGGTAACCTTCAGCATAGCTGATGCCAAATCAAAATTTCTGGATAAGAGATGCGAGTACATGTTCCAAAACAAGTCAATTTACACTGCATCAAGGGTTTTGATCTTGGGTCTACTGAGCATGAATATACCTCATTGTTCATTTCTGACAAATGGACTTCCATAAAAGTAAACTTAAAATACAGCTCCCTCAATGGCAAGAAACAGATGGATTCCACTTCAGGATTGTGATGGTGTTTTCTCGCTTCAAGAAAAATCTCAGAGGAAATACAAAAGGAAGTAAACTGTTCACTAGCTGTTTTTCAATTGAAGCCTGATGTCAAAAAACCTCCATTGCTGTGTTGTGTAACTCACCAAAAGAGTTTAATTGGATATTTTAAAGTTCTTTCAGACACATTCTACAAGAAGTTATATTTTTCTTTAATGACAGTTACATACAACCTTGGAATATGATTTATCACCCTCTTAGAAGGAAGACAAGTGACACAGAATGATAGAATGGCTCATGTTGGAAGGGACATTAGAGATCACCTATTCCAACCTCCCTGCCATGTCCAGCAATGTCTCTCAAGCAGACTTGGCTGCGCAAGGCCTCATCCAACTGAACACCTCCAGGTAAGAGGCAGCCATCATCTCTCCGGGCAACCCATTCCAGAGTCTCTCCACTCTTGCACTGAAGAACTTCTTCCTAAAATCTAGTCTGAACCTACTCTCCTTCAGTTTCAAACCATTTCTCATTGTCCTGTCCCTAGATCCCCTTGGGAAGGTAAGTCGCTCTCCAGCTTACTGTAGGTTCCCCTTCCTGTACTGGAAGGTAACTTTAAGGTCCCCATGGAGTCTTCTCTTCCCTAGACTGAGCAATGCCAGCTTCCTCAGCTTGTCTTCATAGCAAAGGTGCCTCTGCCCTTGGATCATCTTTGAGGCCTCCTCTGGACTCAGTCCAACAGTTCTATGTCCTTTTTATGTTGGGGGCACCAGAACTGGACACAGCATTCAAGATGGGGTCTTAGAACAGCAGAGTAAAAGGGGGAGAATCACCTCTCTTGCTCTGCTGGCCACACTTCTCTTGATGCATCCTAGGGATACAGTTGCCCTGTAGGGCTGAATAACTAAAGATTCACATTTGTCCTGTCCTTACTTAGCACTATTTCCAGTGTCATACATACAAAAATACCATTAGCTCCAGGATAATCCTGCATTATTAGACAAAGGAAATAATTACACGGACAAAACAGAATGAAGAAACAATGGAAGAAGCAAGTGAGGAATGTGCTTTGACAAAGACTCTGCAAACATGGGAGTAAAATACAAACGTAATACATCCTTATTTCAACTGCAACTTCCTGGGCTTCGTCATTATATATAGAAGTCACTCAGGGGGTTTTTACAGATGTTCAAGAGTAGTAATTGCCTCTGCAAGCCAGGAATGTGAGATGACATCTTTAGCTCAATTCAGACTTAATTGGCTTGGAATCTCTATACTGCAATTCCTACCTGTTCAGCTCATCCTCACGCTGTCTCCTACGTACTGAGCCTCAAATTGGAAGTTCTTCCCAAATCTCACTTGCTGATAGACTGAACAACTAAGATGGAAACACTGCTGCATACAAATGGGGCAAATCACCACAAGAAACTACCTGTTTGTTGTGTTTTTTTGATCACTGCAAGAACAAATAATCCAAATCTTTCATGCAACTATCCCCTCCTCTGCAATTTTGTCCAATAATAAAGTTCAAGAGAGTAGAAAAAGGCAAAACATAACAAATTCCTAATCAAGGCACAGATCCTTCCCAGCACAAATGTCTGGAAGTCTGAGACAGTATTCCAATTTGTCTTCTCTGGTAACCAAGAGTAAACTCCAAAGAAAGTGCTCCCTACCCCTTATTCCCACCACAACTATTGCTGTGACCTCATGATGAATAGGAAAAGAACTTCACCACTGCAAATGCACCGGGGACTTTCTGAGCAGTAGGAATTATTTTAAGCTTAATTTTCCCAAGGGTTCCTACTATTGCTCTAACAGGAGAGATACTTTCATGCAAAAAACCTGAGGTTCTAGTTATCAGCAACAGATAACTTTCCTCACTTTTTCTGATACCTGTCTCTTTGCTAGATGGATTTTTAGTGCTGAAGAAGTGAGGTGAGACAAAAGATGCAGGGAAAGAAGACTGGGTTCCTCCCAGTGCTGAGTACACATAGTGCTGCTCCTGAACAGGCAGTACAGCAGCTCAGACATTTAATGATTTCCACAGTTCAGTGAGGAAGACAATCATAATAGCATTTCTTCATCACCTTTTTCATAGAATCAGACAATCGTTTAGTTTGGAAGGGACCTCAAAGATCACGCAGTGCCAACTCCCTGCCATGGGCAGGGACATCTCTCACTATATCAAGTTGTTCAGAGCCCCATCCAACCTGGCTTTGAACACTTTGAACACCCAGGGAGGTCGTGGAGTCTCCTTCTCTGGGGACTTTCAAGGCCCGCCTGGATGCTTTCCTCTGTGATCTGTGTTAGATAGTTTTGTCCTGCTCCGGCAGGGGGGTTGGACTCGATGATCTCTTGGGTCCCTTCCAACCCCTAACATCCTATGATCCTATGATCCTATGATCCTATGACTTCCCAGGGATGAAACCATCACAATCTCCCTGGGCAACCTGTTGCAGTGCTTCAGCACACTTACATGGAGGAATTTCTTCCTAAGATCTAATCTAAATCTCCCCTCTTTTAGCTTAAAATCATCCTCCTGGTCCTACCACTACAGTCTCTTGTAAACATCCCTCTCCAGCTTTCCTGTAGCTCCTTCAGGTACTGAAAGTCTGCTCTAAGGAACCCCTAAAGCCTTCTCTTCTCTTATCTGAGCAGAGTCAACATCTTCAGCCTGTCCCCATAGCAGAAGAGCTCCAGCCCTCTGATCATCCTTGTGGCCTTCTCTGGACATGCTCCACCATTCCAGCTTCCATCAACATCCCACCATCCCACCAACCATTTCCATACTGGAAAGAAAATATTTCAGTGGAAGAATGAACTTGAGGAACTACTTGATTAAGAATGTGGTTAATGGCATTCCTAAAGGAAAAAAATTCATTAAAAAAAATCAAATCACATTATAGATGATGGTGCTCAAACCTAGCACATGCCAAACACTGGTCAATGCCTCAGGCATCTACTCTTTATCTCAGGTTGAATTTTCCAATGAAGCAAGTTAAGGCAGGGCATTTTTAGTATTCCAGTTCTAATACTTCAAATAGGTTCCTAAACTTAACACTGATAGTTATCACAAAAAATCCAGGTTGCAGTTCTCCCTTCTTTTAATTACTTTTCCCATTAAATATTGTAAGTAGTGTTCAGCAGCTGATACTCTACAACATTTTGCATGCTGCTCACACTGCGCTTTCTTAAAGGGACACAGCTGCTTTTGTATTTAAACAAGTAGAGATAATAAAAATGATTGCAAACACCAGAGTTAATTCTCAAGTACAACAAGTCTGGGAATTGAAGCCATCAGCACTTCCCAGACAAATACCTGACTAGCAGTACTTACACGGGAGGCAGGCAGAGGAAGATGAATTAACATAGATGCCTGCAATACAGCCACTGCCCACTCCTCAGAATATGTCAAAACTAAAGTTCTTGCCAATCCTGAGCTCTACAGGCAGCAGTTACTTGGATTCCTTTCCTCAAACTGCCAAGTTTCAAACCAGACGTTTGAAAGCCCCACATGAAGTAGCAGCAAACATGAGAAAAAAGCAAAAATGTCCATGCATATTTTTGTATCTACAGAATGGCTGATGGATTATGGAACCCACCTACTGGAAAGGCAACACAGGCAAAAAAAACATCCTCTTTTTGAATGACAGAGGCGATTCTGACCTCCTTACCTGCTGAACATATCTGTCTGTAGTTTTCCACATATAGTAGTATTCTATAATGCTTGTTAAGGACTTCCACGGGAGCTACGGAGAGAAATAAAGAGCCACTGTCATTGTGGCACAGAGCCTCACCAAAATCCACAGGATTCCTCTGACAAGCAGTTGACAGCAGAGTCTTGCACCACTAGCCCTCTTAATAAAAAGCAGATAGCTGTTCTTAGAATCTCCCCAGGGCATTAGATGTTCATGGGACCCACATTAAACTAAATGCTCTTTCAAAAAAGGTGTTTTCAGTGAAGCAGAGCAGGTTACAGGTAAAATGGCTCCACAATAAACCATCTAAGAGACAGACTTGAGCAAGAGCCACAACCGCAGTAACACAGTTCCAACTTGCTTGGCTTCTCTTTAGCTGGACCATTACTAAAATAATGTAGTAACTACTCGAAGAATTGTGCCCTGCCAGCTCTGCATGAGAAGCTCGAGGCTTTCAGCAGGGCCACAGAGTGTACTGTGCTGTTTCCAAGGCCCTCTGTCTAAAAGATTAGAGCATGGGACAAGCAACACTGAACCTTGTTTTGTTCCAGAGGATTCAAACAGTGATACAGGGGAACCTGGCTCTCTCCACTCTGAGCACCCAAGGTGGAGCTTTGGCCAAGCTACAAGACACTTCCTTTGGATGCTGAAGATTCCTTTTTAAAACTTTCAAAAGGCCCTTTCTGAAATCACATTATAAAAGTGACTAAATTTTCTCATTTCAAAAGCTCCAGGACTAGTTCTCCTTCAAACACAAAATAATTTACAGCAGCCAGGCCGTCACTATACTTACCTAAATCCTCCCTCAGCTATAGCAGAGCAGATGATTTTAACACCTTTAGAGCAAAAACCATCATCTGTGATTTGGAATTCTGACTGCACAACAAACTGCCATTGGTATGGGGTCTGCCCTTCCCAAGTTTACAGCAAGGCACATGCTCCAGTTCAAAGCCCTCCCCTTCAATATGAAGATTAAGAAACAGTTTAGACAAGTTGCAAATCAGTCCTGTCACTGATCTGAACCAGCCACCACGTGGGCCCTCATTGTGTTATACATTAGACACTCACAAAATCTTGCTGAATGTCAGTGAAATCTTTTCCATATTTTTCCAGTGCCTCCTCAAAGAGATTTGCCTCAGACGCAGACCACTCCTCCATCTCATCTCTGCAGAGGACCGGCCCGCCTTGTGGAACAAGTGCAGAGATGGCCTTGGAAATGTCATAGGCATTTTTGTGCAAAGTGTCCATGGCATGGAACTACAGGAGGGTTACAAAAAGATAAAGAAACATAAAGAGGAAACATTCTTAGCAGTAACAGAGCAACAAAAATATTTGACTGCGCAGGATTCACTAAGTAACATAAGAGCAGTGAAAACTTGTTGCAACCTCGGAGATTCTGTAACCATCAGTCTGAAGTTCATTAGCAACAAAGGGTTCATGTAACACCAGCTGCTGTGTATCAGGAATTCCTACTTTACTACTCATCAGCACCACCCCAGTTACAAAACGCACAGAATAAAGACCTACCCCAGGACTGGACAGCCCCATTAGGTACCATCTGCAGATGGAGCATAGAGTTGCAAGAGTATATTTTCTACTTAACTTAGCCATGTGCTTTCTTTCACAAACACTGAATATAGGAATCATATTTAAATAACAGCAACACAATCTTCCCAAAGCCAGAAATCCCCAAAAAAAAGTCACACATGATAGCTGAGAAGGAAAAGGGAATTGCTCCCAGGAGCAAATACTCCTCTGAAAGTGAAGTTGTGACTGTCTGCAGTTTGTGATTTACAAGGGCCAAGAACATGCTGTGAGGGAGAAATTTGTATTAATAAATGAAAGCTTGGCTTTGTTTCCTCACTTCTGTAGCTTTAATCAGGGTGTTATTTGCCTCTCATTATACTGGTTTTGTGCACGTGCATAATTAACCTACAGTGCTCTACCACAGAACATGGTTTATAAAGGAATTCACGTGACTCCAGTTACGAGGTAAGGCTTGAGAATAGCGCCCTTGGCACTTCATATGTTTTGTTCAAATTTCAATTGAACTGTCTCTAGCACAGAAGTTTAAGTTTTCCTTTATCTACTCAGAATCCTTCACTCAGATCATAAAATACTATCAGTGCCACCTCTCCTCAGGTGTTGTAAAGTGAAATTCACAGACAACAAGCAGTTCAACTGTAGTTTTTTATCTGCCCACAAGCTTTTCCCCCAGATGACCCTGCCAAAATAAGTCTGGTGTTGGGGAAGCCAACAAGGAGGGATGCTGTGGCATTATCACACTGCAGACAGGCAGATCATCATCTCCAGCTACTAAGCCCATGCAAAAGATTAAGCATGTCATGAAAACATTGTAACAGTTAATATCCCACACATCTATGGTAGATCATAAGAGGCACATGGCCAGAAATGTGATTTTTTTTCATATGCAAACAAAGCAGTCTTTTACAGAGACAAGACCTGTTCCACAGTAGACCACCATTAAAATCCATCTGCACCTTTCCCTCTGGCAGCTGTTACTGCCCAGGTGAGTATTTTGCATTTCCCAAAAACAACCAGCCACCACTTCAAGTCATCTTCAAAATCTCACCAGTGTGATGTCCCTCGAGGCAGCTGCAGCACTCATGTGCAGACTTGGCTGTCTGACAGAGCTGCTGCAGTCGAGTGCTCGAGCAAACGTACCAACAGACCTGCAAGAAATTAAGCAGAGAAATAACTATGTAAAATGAGCAAAACACCCAACCAACACTTTCTGAGACCAACAGACTCTGTTTCCAGTAACAAGAACACATGGTTTGGCACCAGTGCTGAGCCAGAGATCATTCTCATCTGATGTTGTTTGGTTATGAATGCTTTACTCAGCTCACACAACCAAACAGGCTTAAGTGTAGGAGAAAAACCACTGAAAGAAGGATTGAAAATGGGAATTTTCATCAACTCCTGGCTTGTACCAGCACTAGTGTGACCAGCACCAGTAGGAAAGTGATTGTCCCCCTGTACTAGGCACTGGTGAGGTCATACCTTGAGTACTAGGGTCAATGTAAGAAAAATGACTGAAGAGATGGAGCGAGTCCAGGAGGGCTCCAAGGTTGGAGAAGGGTCTGGAGAACAAACCTTGTGAGGTACAGCTGAGTCTGGAGAAAAGGAGGCTGATGGGAGAGCTTGGTATCTGCAACTGCAGGTTGTAGAGAAGTGGGGGTTGGTCTCCTCTCACAAGTAATAGGCAACAGCACACAAGGAAATGACCTCAAGTCACACCAGGGGAAGTTTAAGTTAAACATGAAGAGAAACTTCTTCCTGGAAAGGGTCCTCAGGCCTTGGAACAGGCTTCCCAGGGAGGGAGTCCATTTACCAGCCCCGGACTGTGACATGTTTCACAATCGTGGAGATGTGGAGCTTAGGGATAGGATTTAGCAATGGGCTTTGGACAGCTAGGTTAGTGGCTGGACTATGATCTTGAAAACTTAAATGATTCCATGATTCTATACTCTTTTATCCCTCATCTCTCCACACATTTCACTGACCAGTGGTGCTCTATGAATGGCAAAAGTTTCTCCTGCAATGGGAAGAACAGTGCTGTGTTGTTCAAAAGTACAGAGACAGATTTCAAGCCCAGACTGAAAAAAATGCATCAATTTTTAAGCTTTTTCTCTAAAAGTTTCAGCAAAAATTAAAACCAAGTTTTATTCTACAAGTTAATATTATGTAATTCATATACACCCTATAGCTTGTGTAAAAGTATAGAAATTCTTGAGTACTTCCCAGTACCAGCCAGTTGTGGGTCAAATCTCCCTCAGTCTCCCTCAAACACACTTCTATGGCGATTCACACCTCACTCTCTCCCCAGCCTCCCAGTCACTATCCCTATCCCTTTTCACAGCCACCCCGCCTCCCCAGCTTCAGCTGAACAGACACTTCTCTGTGTGTCGCATCTAATTATAAACTGGATCACTCTGCTGATGCCAGACAGGAGGACTTTTTTATACTGATCTTCCAAAGACCATGGTTATAGCATTCACCTCTGAGTAGCTCTACCAGGAAACACCATGGGCAGCAGTGAACAGCCAGAAAGAACTACTAAAAAAGCCTACTCACAGTGGAAACCCCCATCACAAAACCAACCCCATCAACTTTGGGGCATCTCTACCCTCTTGCTTCCTAATGGGTCTTCCTGACACCATCAGCAGAGAACTGTGTGAATCAATTTAATTCAATCCTGCTGAAAATTGACCTAAAATACAAAGTTCTTAACTTTTCAGTGGCGTCTTGTTGCTTCACCTGATGAGAAGCAATTGTGAAACAGCAGCATTGTCAAGAAGAGTCACTTAAGCAGGAATATCCTTTGTTGGAGGCAACTCAGCTTCTCCCATCACTTTATCTTTGCTCTGCACTGCTGGTGTAGACCATCCTTCCCCCACATTAATCCATTTCACTATGTCTACCTCATTGAGTAGAATTAATTTCTCCCACATAAATCACTTAGTTCAACCAGTCCGACATCACTGTTGGTACAGGTCAAGGGAAACAGTGATATATTGTGAAATGAACGCAGTGAAACCTCCAAGAGCCTAGATTTTATTATGATTTTTAACCAGAACACCACAAACTTCATGAAACTTCAAGAAGTCTCTACCATAAAAAGTGCATGTTTAATCACAGGGTAAAGCCTATTTATGGATCCTGAACTGTGAGAGTTTCTTCAGCCCAGGCTGCAGTTAACATTTCTCATTGTAACCAGTATAGAAGGAAATCCAAACCACGATACGTCAGTAGAAAAAGCAACCACCAAAGGTCGACAGAACCAGTGCCCAAACAGAAAAGGTATTGAAATATTGGTTTAACTCTGTTTTCCAGGGCTAATATCCTTGGCTGAAGCAGGCAGCTCTGACAGTCAGAGTTCACATTTAGCAGATACTGCAGCTAAGGAGCAGTACCCTCAAGAGTAGCAAACCCAGTACTACTAATAGCTTGTAACTACTTGACACACCCCCTCAAGCACATCCAGCGATAAACTTGCTCTGGTGACTAAAAACATCAAAACATCCAACAATTCATCCACTCACCCCACTACCCTCCCACAGAACCATATAAATGTACCTAAAAACATAGAACATGGAGAGGGTTACCTTTGCTTTTGGCTGTTTGAGGTTTTTTAATTAGTCACCAGTTGCTATGACAGCCTAAAATTTAGTCTAAGCTTCTGTTCATATAAATAAACACCAATCAAAATGCTAAAAACTATTTTAAAAAGGAAAAGTTGATCAAAGATTGGTTTGGGTTTAAATAAAAGCAAACATTTCACCATCTGCACAGATTTGCAGGGATTTATTTTATTTTACTGGAATATATGCATTAGAAAGTATTTACACTCCATTAAAAATAATTTACCAGACTTCTTAGTGAACTATTAACGGATGTTAAAATGCCACTGGATTTAAAAAATGAAGAAAATGGACAGAGAAATGAACTGTCGAGAATTTAGTTTCCTAAGAGTTGTCCACATGCCCAAAGTACTTCAGAAACTTCACCATTCACAGGTTTTAAGTGCCATTGGCTTTTTGTTCATGAAATGATTAACAAACTTGTAAATCCAAGCAGCTGTTCCTAGAGTCATGCAATTCCCAGGAATGCATGTAAAACATCCATCATTTCAAACAAGAGCAAGCAAACTGAGCAACCCAAAGTGAGCAACCCAAACCAGCATTATCACAATATCACAGTAATGATGAGGCTGTGAAAGATCATCCAGTCCAACCTAAAACCAATCAAGTAAACCTAACATCTAGCATCTAGATCATGCCACTCAGCACTTCATCCAGACTAACCCTGAACACCTCCAGATATGGTGACCCAACCACCTCCATGGGCAGCCTGTTCCAAAATCAGATCACTCTTTCAGGGAAAAACCTTTTCCTAATGTCAAGTCTAAACCTCTCCCCTTGGAGCTTAAGACTGTGACCCCTCATCCTGTCTCCAGTGTCCAGGGAGAAAAGACTGACCCCCGCCTGACCATAACCACCTTTTAGGTAGTTATAGACAGCATTAAGGTCACCCTGAGCCTCCTCTTTTCCAGGCTAAACAGACCCAGCTCCATCAGCCTCTCCTCGTAGGGCTTACCTTCCAGGCCCTTTACCATTCTAGTTGCTCTTCTCTGGACTCGTTCCAGCACCTCAACATCCTGCCTAAACTGAGGGGCCCAGAACTGAACACANAAAACTCATCCTACTAAGAGTCTGTCCATCAATCCAGTCTGTCCAAGTCCCTCTGTAGGGCCCTCCTACCCTCTAACAGATCTAACAGATCTAACAGACCCAAGCTTGGTGTCATCTGCAAATTTGCTCATGATGGATTCCAACTTATCATCAATATCATCAGTGAAGATGTTAAATAGGACCGGGTCCAACACCAACCCTTGGGGGACACCACTAGTAACGGGTCGCCAGCTAGATGCGACACCATTTACCACCACTCTCTGGACTCGTTCATCCAACCAGTTCCTGACCCAGCATAGAATATTCAAAAATTAAAATGCAAAAAGAACATAAAAGATACTTGGATGTGTTACCATTCACTTACTCAAATAAGACAAAATGCTCTTACCTTGCTACCACCAGGAACTGGTCTATCTGCTTGTCTACTAGCGGGTTGAAGGCTTCCCAAACTTTTGTTTCGAGTTTTGACTGATCTCTTCCATCATCCTCACCTTGTTGAAAAACAAATCAGAAATGCTTAGGATGGCTGTTTTCAAATCAAAGTACTTGCACTACATTTTTATTGTGAACAGTTTTGCTCTGCTCCTCTCCCCAGCTCCTCCCTCCTTTATCCTGCAGCAGTTCCAGGAAAATGGGAGACTGTCCCAGGTGCTCTGAGAAGGCAGAGAGTTCAACTGGTTGAACTAATTTCAGCTAACTAACTAACTTAACTAACTTAACCTTAACTAACCAAGGCTGGTTCAACTAATTTCAGCTGCTTTCTATGGGGGAAATCACAGCATCACACTGTCTTGTTTTTATTCCATCTCTTCACAAACAAAAATATCCTAAAATAAAATAGAGGAGGTATCAAGCCTTTTCCTCTCTTCAGGACCACACTGGCCTGCTGAGGAAAGAGGATACCTTCCAAAATAGTTCATCCTCACTTCAGAGTTTTGCCCAGGTGTTGAATAAATATCAGTATCTGAGATAAATTAAACAAGGTTCCTGACCAGTTTTTTGCCTTTTCTAACAGTATCAGCAAAGCTCCTGAGCAAAGACAGAAGTCTCACTGCTTTCTCATCTCTGCCCATGCAGTCTGGAGGAGAAGGTCCTTCCAGCATGGGTCACAACCCCAGCTCTCTTAGGAGAAGCATATCAACACACATTTTTCCCATGTGACACAGCTGTCAGGATCAATTAGATGCAAATATTCCACATCCCTCTGATTTTCCTCCCACTTCTGGATCTGTAGGACAGCACAAAGACAAACCTAGCTACTATCTGGTAACTAAAACTGGCTGCTGCTCCTTCCCCCTCTTCCTTGGACTAAGGTTCTTATGGTTTAGGATGGAATAAATTGTGGGCAACAGCTTCAGTTGCCAGCAAATAAGGCCATCACTATATGTGTGACCCAGCAGTGGAAACTCCACCGTCCACACCTATGCACACCACACACAAACAGGTCACATACAACAAAGTCTCTTGAGGATTTAGATAAATTACAGAAATTACCCTCTTTTAGTAAGTCTGTTATATCTGCCTGGTATCTGTTTCCGACTCGAATCTCTCCTTTATCAGCCAGCAGGGTCTTTTGCTGAGGATCATACACTAGGGAATAAAAGAAGAAATCCTAAAAACAAAACAAGAACATACAAGTAAAGAACATTAGTCACCTTCACTTTCATCTTTGTACACATACAAACAGAAACCTAAAGTTTGGTTTATTACCTACATGTTTGGGTTTTTTTAATTGAATAAAAGAACAATAAATGAACCACCAGCCTTAAAAGCCTACATTAAATGCACCCAAATTTCTTCTATATTATGGGTGTAACTGAAGACCAACTTCTCATCCTCCACCACCTAAAGCTTAAATCACCATGTTTCCTTCTGCTTGTTAATGGGAGAGGCTTCTGACTGGGCAGCAGAAGGAACGCACAACACATTAATTTGGTGCTTTTGTTCAAGTAGATGAGGAAAAAGCTAGAAGAGCTGCCTTGGCTTCGGTTGCCTGGGTGTCTAAAATTAAAGCAAGATGTCCTACCAGAATGAATGTCCTGCCAGGCAGGAGAGAGGAAACGGCCAAAATTTGAACTGCTTAAAGCTGCACAGTATAATTAAATTGTTCTGCATGGATAACTAACTACTTTGCTACAGCTATGAGTGACATGCTAGACACCAGGTATGTTCCATCAACATATAGTGTGAGATGAGTACCAGGGTCAGTTTAGGACACCTCAATACAAGGAGAACATTGAGGGACTGGAGAGGGTCCAGAGAAGGGCAACAGAGCTGGGGAAGGGTCTGGAGAACAAAACTTGCTAGGAGCAGCTGAGGGAGCTGGGGCTGGTTAGTCTGCAGAAAAGGAGGCTGAGGGGAGACCTTGCTGTCTGCAACTGCCTGAAATTCAGGAGGTTGTAGAAAGGTGGGGGTTGGTCTCTTCTCACAAGTAATAAGCAGAAAAGGAAATGGCCTCAAGTTGCGCCAGGGGAAGTTTAGGTTGGACATGAAAAGAAACTTCTTCCTGGAAAGGGTATTCAGGTCTTGGAACAGGCTTCCCAGGGAGGGGGTTGAATCACCATCCCTGTGCATGTTTCAAAGTCTGGAGAACCTGGAGCTTAGGGACAGGGGTTAATGGTGGCCTTAGGACAGCTGGGTTCATGGTTTGACTTCATGATCCCAAAATTCTTTTCTAATCAAAACAATTCTATGATCCTACAATATGGGGCAGAAAGAGAACTTTGGTAGGACAGACCTATTGTAGCTTCTTATCCACAGCAAGAGCATCCCCAGGAAAGAGAAGCATTTCTGAACACAAAGGCAGAATCTGTGAGCTGACATTTTTCACATTTAGATTTGAGGCTCATTTTCCCTTTCCCTGTATTTCTGTAACAAGAGTAGGCCCTCTGATTAAATAAATCTCATTTCATGTTCACCTCATTTTCCCTTTCCCTATATTTGTCTATGTCAACAGCACGCAACAAAAATTAGGACAAAACCAGCATCAGTTTCAAGCCCTCTTCATCTTCATGAAGAGGTGGCAAGGAAAAAGAGTCTCCCAATCTGTTGTACAAAGCCCAAAAAAGGAATCACTGTGAGTCTCCCCAGTAACATGGGAGAGAGCCCTGGGTTAGGGCTTTGAAGATGGACGTTGTTTGTGTAACCCAGTCCCAAGTCTGATGACACTGAGCTTAAGGTCCCTTCTGTTCTCTTTAAATGTTCAGGGCATCCAGTATTAAATGTTCAGTGCATCCAGTATTAAATGTTCAGTGCATCCAGCATTCAATTACCGAAGTTAAGACAACATTAAGCCTGGCAGCTCTCTGGGTTTTGCTCCAATTTAAATTAAAAAAACCTGCATTTTTAGAGCCACTGAGATGTCAGGGCGCTGAAACATCTGCATTATGAGGAAAAACTCAGAATGCTGAAGCTGTTCAGCCTGGAGAGGAAGAGACTAAGGGGAAGCTCATCAATGCTTATAAATAAAGGACAAGTGTGAGGAGGATGGGACCAGGCTCTTCCCAGAGGTGCCCAGTGACAGGACTGCCCAGAGAGGTTGTGGAATCTCTGCTCTGGAGACCTTCAAATCCCACCTGGACTGCTCCTGTGGGATCTGCTCTAGCAGGAGGATTAGACTTCAGATGCTTCAGATGATCTCCAAAAGTCCCTTCTAACCTTACCAGTCTGTAATTCTGGGTATTTTCTGGAAGAGATATTTATAGAAGAGAGGAAAAAAGCCAGCGGAGGCAATTAAGCTGGCCAGACACATGGCTACCTAAGACAGCTCCTGCACAAAAGACATCACCTCTGCAGTACAAGAGGCAAGATTCACAGCAGTCCTTCCAGCAGGAAACATGCAGGTTCCCCACCATGAAAGCATGAACTCCAAGGGCAGGAACAATCTTATGCTATATCACAATGAGAGGATAAAAGCCACAGCTAAATAGCACTTGGCTGGGTGCTGGAACAGCGTTTTGCCAAGACAACTAGGAGTGGAGAAGGGTTGGCATTTGGTTACATCCTAGATAAACGACACTTTTGACAGAATTGATCCCAGCTCCTGCGGGCACCAAGGTCCAGTCACATCAACCTACCGAAAGAAAGGAGCTTCACTGATGTTTTAGCTGTGCAAAGAAATCTGGGTCTCTTACTCCCTGACATACCCAAGTTCAAGAGATTCCAATATTTTGAGAGCATACTGTGGCATAAATAAAACCTAGGAAAAGCTTCTGGCTTGCAAGCTCCCACATTATAAATACAAGCGTTATATTTGTTCAAGCTCTAACACCTAACTGTAGGACAAAGTGTATGCAGTGCAACACTAATGCTTTTTTAGGCACATTGCCCGACAAATACGCAATACAAACGCTGTAATGCAGTGGCACAGTGGGGCCAAAGGCAGACCAGTTCTTAACATGGTCTTTTCTTAGCCAAGGAAAATCTTGCATACTGGAGAGGTTTGCTCCCATGGGGGTGTTAGATGCCCTGCTGCTTCTCCTTTGCTTATCATTACTATGAATTTTGTCTAAAACCCCATCCTTATCTACCAGTCTCAGGTCATTTTTTTAAATCTTGACTGGTTTAGTCTCAAAATCCGGTAGGTTCAATAGAAAAATTAAAAGCTTCTGAGCTCTTCTTCCCAACCAGAGCCTCCTCAAAGAAAGACAGGTGAAAATTTAGAGTACTGAGTGTCAATACAGGGCACTAAAATCCCCAGAGGTAATGCAACAACTGGGACAGTTGGGTTAATTGTTGGACCTACTCAGTGATCTGGTAAGTCCTTTCCAACCACGTTCATTCTGATTCTGTGACTTGATGATCTTGAAGGTCTTTTCCAACCTAAGTTATTATATGATCTTTCTCCTCCAAGAAACATGAAATTCAGCTCATGAAAGCTGAGGGATATTTCTGAAAACATTAACACAATACAAACAACCTAAGGAGCAAAGCACACCCTCATATACTCTAAAGCATGTGCGAGCTCTTGATCAGCACCATGTCATAAGAACAACTTTCAGAAGGGCTTCACAAGAGTGATGGGGGCTTCTCAAAATCCTCTGCACTCAAGTTAATTGTTAAAACTGTGCAATGCTGGATTTGCAGCAGTGTAGAAAAATATGGCGTTTGTTTTTTAATTTAAAAGTCATCCGGTATGAAGCTCAGAGTCATGGTTTAGCAGTACCCTTGGGAGAGTTGGGTTAATGGCTGGACTCTTATGATCTCAAAGATCTCTTCTAACCTAAACAATTCTATGATTTTACATTTGGAAAAGTTAGAACAACTTACCAGAAGTTAAAATTAAGCTGTAACTTTCTACTTTTCCAACGTGTTAGACAGAGACATATGCTAAGAGCTTCCCTGCCCAAACCCCTGAGCTACCTTAACTATCGCCAAGAACCAGATCCACCAAGAACTGGGAAAAGCAAAGAGGCTTAAAGTTAAAGTACAGCACAGAAATAGGGCTTCTTTCATTACAGCCTGGAAACATAACTTTCATAAAGTCAATTTGGGTGGGGAAAAATATGTCTTAATTGTAGAACATTTTATTTTTAGGGGGTACCAAAAGTAACAGAAATGCCAGACATCTTCCCAACAGGCAAAATTCACACAAGCCTCTGGATATATCCTAATCCAATAGTAAAAGAGACGGTTTGTATAGTTTCCTGCAGAATACAGACATCCAATGCTTTTGCTATAACCGGCTATGCCCTTCTCTTGATCTCCATGGGAATTCAACACCTACAGGAGATTCACGTTTCCCCCTTTTTTATTATTTTTCCATTTTCTTCCTATTCCTCTAACTACAAACCCAGTTTTGCCAGGCATAGAAAAAAACTCACTGCCAGTCCCCCTTCAGCCTGCTCTCTGAATTTCATGGAGCAATTTTCCTGAGGAAGTTGACAGACACAAGATGGAATAGAAAAAGAAGACATAACACAAATGTAATGCTTTGTGTTTATGGTCCCCCTAGAAGTTTCTGCATGCATATTTAACCTCCTTCAGGGCAGACAGCCTTGGGCGAAGAAGTCACCTTTCAGTGGTGGTAACATGTAAGAAATTAAATGACAGGTTCTCTAAAAGAGCTTAGCTTTACTGACAGAAGCTATGTTGAAGAAAACCTGAAATATTTTGAAAATAAATAACAGCTTAAGAAAGCAAGGGCAGAAAACAGAAGAAACAGTTCAAAACAATACCATCCAGTGCTAGGAATTCACTAAGCAACAACTATCTCCTTGTCTTATTATCTTTACCCTCCACACAAGCACATTTGTGTTCCTGAGCTTTTAATTTCTTTTACCATCTGTCCCTGTTAGTTTGCACCACAGCAAAATACCATGGTAAGTGACAGGACACACTCAGGGAACTCTCTCACTCTGTGAAATCTAAGTACCGCTCAGTTTCAAAAATAACCTGCACCACTCATCTTTCATTTTGAGAGTTCAAAAGAATTCATAAAAAAATGAAATCTCTTTTCCTACATCTGCAACTGAACAGTTGCACAGTTCGAGTGAGGCAGGTTGCTTCTCTGTTTCATGTTAATGTCACCTATAACAATAAAAATGTTCTGGGGGAGATCAAGAACAAACTACTTAAAGGTTGGGCACTAGCACATCTAAAATAATCTCAGTTTTCATTACCTTTTGCTTTCAAAATGGCATATTTTGAAAGAGACTGAGAGACTACGATTCCTGCAAAAAATTACCCCTTCTCTCCTTGTTCTTAAAAGGCCAATAATGACCGGTACCCTACTGTTTTTAATTACAAGATTTCCTGTCTTGTAGAAGATTTAACATTTCAAAATGCAAATTTAATGCTTGCAGATGTACTCAAATAATAAAATACTGAAGTTTAAGAATTACAACATCTATTTTTAAAAACCTCAAGTAGCTGAAAAAGAAAATCTCAAGAACAGTAATTAACAGTACAAGACAATCTGGTTTCAGGTACATTTAAAAAACCAGCCAGACTGCATACATTTGTGCAGGACTCCACTGACAGGCTGATTCTCAAGGATCTAAGTGTCTGTGGTGGCATATGAAACACTACAGGTCAATATTTTTAACAGTGAACTCAAAAAGGGAACAGAAAACTGAGGCAAGATCAAGCTTAAACCACATTAATATGAACCTAAGATTTCAGGATAAAGCAAATATATAGAAACACAATGTCCTGGTTTGCTCTCTTCTTCTACAGTTGCTTCATCTCACACTGTGTTTTGTCTGGGCACAAGCCTCCATGTTTGAATGTTCAAACTGCCAGGCTGATGAGCAAATAGCATTCTCTTTATAGGATGAGAGAGCTCACTGTCACAATGGTGTAAACAGGTCTGGCCTCTAAATCCACAAAGTCTTCTATCAGAATGTGATCCATAGGGAGCCTCAAGCTTCCCAATGTCAGTACCCAGTATGTGCAGAAATGAAGAACCACCAGAAAACCTGTGAAAAGCCACCAACTGTAAATAAACGGTTGAACAAAATGGTTCATACCTCCCGCTCCAGATATGATTTCAGGGATTCTGTCTCATTTAACAGAGTAACGCTGCATTTGCCTCTAAAAAAAAAAAAAAAACATACAAAACCACACTTTATGAAAAGGGATTTCAGATGCTCTTGTGATTACAAGAAGATCCTACTAAGGTTCAACACAGAATTTAATCTTACATTGCAGAATATGTGAATAATTAATAATGCTATTTGGTTTCTGAATAAAGGCACTGTAAGAAAACAGTCATTACCTAATGTGTGTGGCTGGCAGAGATTCCAGCTGTCTTGACAGAAACAATTCACGATGTCGTAGTTGATGTTTCTGTTTCTCTGGTAGGTCAACCATTTCTGGATTTTCCATCTCTTCTTCCATTTCTCCTAGTTTACAAAGAGAAAAACATGGACTGTCAAGACCAGTGCAAGTATTGATTCTTAGCCAACCAGGATGAGCTGCTAGAAAAGCTTTGCCACATAACACACCTTATATAGACTAAATCTGAGTTCACCTGAAGATCAGCCAAGGGAAGAACTAGATAACTAGTACAAATTCCTTAAATGACACCAGTAAAGAATTGTATTTAACACCACTGGCATCAAAGCTTTCCAGGCACACACAGGCTCACAGAAATGAAAACCACACAAATCTGCTACCAACAGGCAAAATTGCTCAGGAAGATGATTCACGATGGCTTGGGCTGGAAAGGCCAATCAAGTCTTTCCTCTTTGCCAGATTTTGCTTAGGCCCTACTCGACATTCAGGTTATCACAGACTAAGTGATTGTCCCCCTGTACTGGGCACTGGTGAGGCCATACCTCAAGTTCTGGAGTAATTCTGGGCACTTCAATACAAGAAGGACATTGAGGGACTGGAGAGGGTCCAGAGAAGGGCAAAAAAAGCTGGGGAAGGCTCTACAGAACAAACCTTGTGAGGAGCAGCTGAGGGAGCTGAGGCTGGTTAGTCTGCAGAAAAGGAAGCTTAGGGGAAACTTCTTGCTGTCTGCAACTGCCTGAAATTCAGGAGGTTGTAGAGAAGTGGGGGTTGGTCTCTTCTCACAAGTAATAAGCAACAGCACAAAAGGAAATGTCCTCAAGTTGTGTCAGGGGAAGTTTATGTTGGACACGAAAAGAAATTTCTTTCTGGAAAGGGTATTCAAGCCTTAGAACAGCCTTCCCAGGGAGGAGGTTGAATCTCCATCCCTGGGCATGTTACAAAGTCATGGAGATATGAAGCTTAGGGATAGGGTTTCATGGTAGCCTTAAGACAGGTGAATTACCAGCTGGACTGAATGATCTTAAAGGTCTTTACCAACCGAACAATTTTATGATTCTATCCCAACTTCACCAGCTTTTGCAGAAAATGTCCACCATAAAGGTCCATTGACTTAGTAACTTTAATTCTCTTCACCCCAACCACATGGAACAGATCAGATTAACTGGAATGTAGTCAAGTGCCTAAGGCCAGGCTTGCAACTCACCGTACCCCAACACATACATCCAACCACAATACTTTTGCATTTGAAAAGCTTCATTTACTCCAGTCAGTCTCCACCACCTCTGGACAGATTTGAGTTACCCCATCACGATTGTAAACCCTGAAATCACATCCATTCCAATAGACAACTTGTCCAAAACATCTATAGGCACCTTTTATTGTAAGAAAAAAGTCATTTGTATGTTTTGTGCTCATAAAAAGTATCCTGTCAATTACACAGAATAAAGCTGTAAAAGGTAGCATATTCCAAAAACAGCTGAGTAGCTTCTTCACAATGGACTGCAAAACAAAGCATGAGACTTCTTTCCCTAAGAAATTAGATACTGTATTTTCCAAAACCAGGGGAAAAGTTGCCCAGACTGTAGTAGAACAATCTGTAAAATCTCCTACATGAATCGTAAAACTCTATTTTTATGCCAGAAGCCCAAGTCTGCTCCAAGAGCAGACTTGTGCCTGCAACTTAATTTGACAGTTGTTGCCAAGAAACATTTTCTCATCAGAAATACATTCGGGCACAGCTATGATTTATATACCTGTGAGATGAGTGAACTACAATCCTCACAGCTATCCCAAAAGAAAGTGAACAGAAAAGAATCATCCCTGCTTCATATAAATGCTAGTATTTCATTCAGTTTTGTTTGTTTTTTTTAATGGGTCACCATCACGTTGAATGGAGTGACAGAAAATTATGGACTCTTTAGGTTCTCCATGATTTATCACAGGTTTGTTGTCCTGGAAAATGACCTATGGTTTTATACATCCCTCAGGTAAGCTGTTCTAGCAAGGAAAAAAAAAAATAAGAGGCATAATTAAAGCAGACTGCAGCGCAGAATGGCCTTCATACCACGTGAGCTGTAAAACAGCAGCACTGCATTGCCATTTCAATATTTTCCTACCAAAAACCAAAGATGCAAATGAAAATCCTTCACATCTGCACTCACAACAGGTTTTGGATAATGGGAGTGGAGTTCTGTGAAATACAGGAAAAATATTTGGAGGAGCAACCTCAAAACTTTCCTATCTCCAGGATATTTAATAGCCTAGAGCTTTTTAAAAATTATATTTAAATTAAGAAATAAAAATCAAGTGCTACTTGCCGCTCAAATGTACAGATGAAACAACACCACCCAGCTCAAACTGGGATTCACATCCCTTCAGGTAGGCTTGTCTTCCCACCAGTGTTTTATTTATATGTCTGGCTTTTGTAATGAAATAAGGAAGGCGGGAAGCACATTTTCTTCTTGTGTCAGCTCTGCTATGCACAGCCTTGCAAAATAGAAAAACTCTACTGTGCTTTTCTATTTAAAAAAGAGACAGGCACTTCTACAGGTAACAAACAACTCCCCCTCCCCAAGGTTAAACTGTCCCATTTCTCAAAGAATATTCTGAGAAATTACAAAAATCTTCCCTCCTTTTTCAGAGCCACTACTTAGGGGGGTAGAGGATGAACCTGGCAAATACATTCAGAAACAAGGGAAGTAGAGAAAACGGGGTAGGATCCAGCACAGGAACCTCCCTGCCTCATACATATGTGAAATATTTAAGAAGTGTTTTCAGAAAGACTTGCCTGCTGCAGAACACTGAGTATGGGAACAGAGTACGTGCAGTGTATTGGGACTTCAATGCTCTCATAAAATCCTACTTAAAAATTAATCTCTCTGCTTGATGGATGTGCTCATGCAGATCACAAACTAAATATCTAATCTCAGTACAGACTAAATACGTCAGCTATGCTCAAGTAGCTAGTGGAATGCTGCAAGGAGTGCATTAGAGTAAGTATTATTTGATTTTTGATGACAGTATTGTTAACAGTACATTCACAAAGCTCAGAGAGGACTCATATAAGGAACAAAAGACAGATTGGATGCAAACTGCAAGACTCACATGAGAGCTAACGTATAGGGAGAAAATAATTATAAAGAGTAAACTGGAAGTTGTCAGGAGAAACCCAAGAGGCAGCAATTGAGATTTAAAATGACTGGGTGTATGAGATGTGAAATTAAACATCAATATTTGCTAGACATTAGAAAACAGTAATTTGCTATAGATGGCATTGGCTCTGCAGTATCAGCGGTAGAAGAACCAGGCATTCTGTGCATTCTGGGGGTCATACAAAAGTCATACTGGGCAGAATTCTGGAACAGCAAAAGCAAACAAGAGAGAAGAATAAGGTTTGGAGTGTCTGGTTGTCCAGCCTGGATGATGGTGTGTAATAACAGAAGAATCAGTCAGCACGGTCATCACTAACAAAAAACCACGTAAATTTAAAAAAAGGGGTCAAAACACTGGGGGGAAAAAGCAGCCCATAAACACAGTGACCTGCACAACAGCTCTTTCAGTAGCCAAGGAAGCTGGAACTCTTCTAAGGTACTTGGAAGAACATCACAGATGTGATTCATCTGAAGGAATGAACAATACACTGCCACACTCCTTCTCTCCCAGGTCCACTTTCAAACTGGTCTATAATAAGCCTCAGCCTTACTCTTTTTCTCTCTTGAGTAGATACTTATTCATAATGTCAGAAAATGTTGTAAAAGCTTTAATGGAAATCCTTGTACCTTGACACTTGCAAAGGAGTTCACATTATCAAGACTATGATAACTTTCTAAACCTTCCTGTGACCTAGTGGCATCAATGGTGCCTAATACAGACAAGCAGATGCTGCTTTGGACACTTGGTTTCTCTTTCCTCACTGCTCCACTCCCAGAAGGGAGGAAGCAACAGTTTTTTTCTCTCAGAAACAACTAAGCCCAAGTGTCATTAGTGAATTAATGAACTTGACTCCTCTTAAATCTGCATGTCTGGTGTTGGGAGAAGATGGAGAAAGGGAATAAAATGGAAGAAATAAACTCACTTGTGGAAGTATTGTCAAGCTGCAATTAGACTGGTACTACCTACAACTTAAAAGAACCCCAAATGAAAAGACTTCTACCTTTTAGGCACACCAATCTCAGCAACTCATGGGTTGAGCAATGGCATCTCACCACTGCAAAAATTTATTTTTAGAAGCTTTGGCACTTACAAAACCCTGCTGTGTGTCTGGCACCCAAACAGCAGCTGACAGAACTGACCATAAACATGGCAAACCATCCCTAACTAGCCACCTCTCCAACCACAACCCATCAGTCACCACACCGTTTTACTAATCAGGACAAACATTTTTAATGAAGCAAAAACTGGTCAGGAGACAGACCAAAAGTATCTGAAGATGCTGGCGGTGGATAGGCACATTGTATTGCTGCTGTTGGAAATACTGGCTATAACAAGCTATTAAAGACATTACACAGAAGCTATATGTAAGGACAATATATACTTGCACCACCCAGCAGCAGCTTGAGGAGTGAACTCATTTTTCTTCCATTGAGTTCTGCCTGCAATTTTGTTTGCATACAATAGCTTTTAAATGGCTATGAAGTCCCCGGACAAGCATATTCAACAGCCTCCCACTTGCCAAGAAGGTTCATTCCAGAAACATGCAAAGAAGTCTCCCAGAATAATTTGTGAGGTGATTAAAAAGGATTAGGAGTAAAAAGGAAGAACGACATACAGAAGCCATTGTGAGGCTGAAAGATTTATTAGGACAGCTCAAACAAGCTCTGTATCATGATAAAAATAGTAAGATCAAATCAAAGAATCAGGTTGCATATATCAGGTACTATTTTACAGTCACCAACCACAGAATAAGGCACCTCCAAATCATTTTTCTTATAAGACAACATAGCTCACAGTTGTCTGTTGCAGATACCTGATAGGTTACACAAGCTAAAGTGGCTTATTTATTTTTTAAAATTTGCAGCATTCATTTCACAACCACATATTTTCCCTTCCTTTATTGTAAGGGGGGAAAAAAAATTACAAAATATACTTTTTCCCCATTCGTGTTCTGGTCCTGTTTTCCCCGTTACTTGGCTCTATCACTGCACTGATCTCACCAGTAGGTCTGAAATAAAGCAGTCTTAAAGAGAAGAGCCTGCGTGAATCCAGAAATGTCTGCAGTCAGAAAGCTCCATTAATCAGCTGAACAAAGGCAGTTAAAAGATCAGCGATGCAGATACATACATCTACTGCAAATGCATCAAAATGAGGCAACAGGAGACTTTATGGAAATGAACTCCAAGTCAGTGACAGTCTTGAATATCTGCACTGGAATCACAACATCCACCAAATTTAATTGCATTGTGTCACACGGGATGTAGATGTCATTTTCTTCAGAGTCAAGAACTAACGGCTGTCCAAAGGCTTAATTTCACCCGCTTCTCCCTCCTTAAGTATGAGAGACACACAACAGCACATCTATCTAAATGAACAGAGGTCATTTAGTAGCAATTTTCTTCAACACCAGAAAGAAACATGCTGGAAAAAACGTTAGTTACTAATCAAATTTACACCAGGAGACTGACTCAGTTGTCTCTGGTGCCTCTATTAATAGGATTGTGCTATAGTTTTTCTGTCTCTCAGGCACATACTAGTATGGACAATGAATTATTTGTTTGCACAAAAAAAAAAATCAAAAATCTTAAAATTTCTTATCAGAAAAAGAAATCAGCCTTTCTGGGTTCGAAGAGCATTTAAGTGGGTTCAAATATTTTTCATTTTCAGCCTCAGACGTGTTTTCCTTTGAATCATTCCTACCTGGCTCCCTTTACTAAGCCTAGTGAAGTGAGACACGGATGAAGGAATCAATAGTCATGTTGTTTATGGGGAAGCTGCTATTAAGCCTCCGCATTCTCAGCTAAAATGAGAACTGCTGCACTGAACGCAACAAAAAAGGCTTTGCCTGCTACCACAATTCTGCAATGCAGCCAAATCACACCTCAATGTCACGTGAATTCTTTTAAAAGGTATGGCAGGACTTACTGAAACCCGAATCTACAACAGAATATACTCTGATTTATCAATAAGGAGCTAGTTTTGCTGCATGTTTCCCCCCAAGGCACTGCTGCGCTGAGAACAGAGAGCAATGCTATATTCACTGTTAGAAGTGACTATCTGATTTAATCTCTGTAGATCTGTACAGCATCTACAGCCCAGTCTATTCATGTATACAACAAGAAGTGCATTAAAAAAGAGTGATGCTTGGCAGCTAAATCATAATTCTGACGTGCCCACATCAGATTGCTTCTTCTCCACTTATGTGCCTTGAATTACAAAAATTCATATAACTGGTCACAAGCTCTTTGCTAAATTTTAGGCACTCAAGAGATGCATCTCACATACACTGTTGCTTAGAAGTAAAAACTGTTTAGTAACTCCACCCGCTTCTGCTCCTTTTCCCCATTTCAACATGCCTGCTTTCCTAACTGCTTCTTTTCCTGGTACTGTGTCTGTCACCTTACAAGGACAAGACAAGAGGGATGCTTGAACTGGCAAAGGAAAGTGTAATGACACCAGGAGAAACTTTTGCAGTGGAAGGAGTCATCAGGCCTTGGAACAGGCTTCCCAGGAAGGGGATTGAATCACCATCCCTGGACATGTTTCAAAGTAATAGAAATCTGGAGCTTAGGGACAGGATTTAGCAGTGGCCTTGGAACAGCTGGGTTAGTTAGTGGTTGGACTCAGTGATCTTAAAGGTCTTTTCCAACCTGAATGCTTATGTGAAGCTAAATCTAATCATCACTGGCAACTGGCATGGAGTCAGTCTAGGGTGCTTCCATATTGAAATTTAAAGAGAAGTTTCTCTTAGGCACATTTCAAGTTGGTTTCCTACCATCAGTCTATTTCATTTACTCAAAGAAAGCTTGAGGGGTTTTTCTTTCAGGCTACTAACTAAATCAAATAATTCATGGAAGTAACAGGATGTAGAGAATACATTCCAAAAATTAAGAAATTCCTTTCTATGGAGCAAATGGTAAGTCTTTAATTCATCCTTCACTGAGAACTTGAGTCCTGTCCCCACCGTAATCACACCAGACACAAAATAAGGTTTTAAAAGTGTTAGCACAAGCACAAAAGAAGGGGAGGAGGGAGAGAGAATTCATCCAAGCAAGTCCTATGCAAATTGTTGAAGTACAGAAAAATGACATTTAAAAATAATAATTCTGGAATCACTGTTACTCAATATAATTCTTGTTATTGCAATTATCAATATTCTATCCAAGCCTAGCAATTCTGTGCAGAAGCAATGTGAACACAAAGGAGCTTACTTGCGTGTTTGTCTGCCAGTACAATAAGGGTACTGGATATGTCTCTTCTTCTGTAGAAGCACACCACCTTTGCTTCCACATTCCCATTGGCAGTCTGAAACAGGACAGAAACTGAGCTGTAATCAAGAATTGGACCGTATGCATTGAGCTTCATAAATTATTTGTAATTTTTAACAAAAGCTACATGGAATCACTTCTTACTACCCTTCAGTTACACACACATCATCTAAAACTCCAATGTGATCCATTCCAGGATAGAGAAACAAAATTTGGCTCTTCCCTTCTAATTGTTTTTTTGGAATCACCATTTTTAGCAGCTCCAGGTGTTTCAAGGGGCAACGAAAAACCCATTTACCTGCACTGCAGTTAGAATATATTAAGCCACTTAGCTGCTTTTAAGGTGATGCCTACAATTAGTAGAATTTGAATGTCTCTTTAAAATCCAGGAAAAAAAGAATAAAAACAACCCTAATAAAACAGCAGAATTCAGGCTTAGGTTGGTCTCCAAACTCTGAAAAAGAAGAACCTCTTTACTAATAGTGTCACAAAAGAAAGCACCTAAGTTATCTGTGCTAAACAATAAACAACACCAAAAAATTCCTTCTAAACTGAAAAGCAAGGAAGCTGCGCTGGTCAATAAACTCCACACCAGTGACAACATAGAGAAAAAAGTCTGAATTTCTGAAAGATCTGGGTTTCTTAAGGGTTTTCTTAAATTAGACTGGTGATCAACCACTTGTAAAATGGCACCTGCCAGATTATGAAACTGGATTTATAGAAACTCTATGGGGAAATAACACCTACTGCTATGTAATAGCCCCTGCAGATCTAAAATAAACCAACGAGTAATGAAAAAAGAGTAATATCTACTATTGAAGAGTTTTTGAAAAGCCGAATGGTGGCACACAGTTTACAAAAAGAGAATTTAGACCATACACACAAGCAGAGATGCTTCCCCTTGCAGCCTACCAGTTGCTGGTGCCTGCAGAGTAACTGTTAAATAATTCAGGACTTTTTAAGTGTTGAGGAACTAAGATCCACCCAGACAACTACAATGGAGAAGTATCTGTGTCATGTCATTGCCCAAACTTCACTTACACTTGGTGAAACAAAAGGGCAACATAAGACATTAAAGACCTATTCCAAGGAACAGAAATTGCAGCTCAGGCAAGAGCTGCACCACAACGAGATTCAGGCTGAAAGTTTTTGTTTTAAAGTTGGAGGGGAAAGAAAAAAAAAAATCTGTTTTACAGACAGATGTTTCACCATCATTGGTGCCCGAAGACCTAATTAAATTGAATTGATTTAAATTCAAATCCAAACCAGCAATGTTATACTCCTCCTGTATGAGCTGCAATGGATGCTCTGGTATTCAACTTGAGAAAGTCACACGTTTATGATGAAGCTAACAGCTTCTTAACAGCCTTCCCTTCTCAACTAGGTAAAATCTCAGCATGGAGGACCTCAGCTGACTTTCCACATACAAGCCATCGTGCTCCTTTGGACCAAGTGGAAAGGAAATTTGGCAGTGAAATAACACAGTAGCCCAAACGGCAAAAGACTGAGTCTGAAGAAACAAATAATGGCTTCAAACCTTCCTGTTGAGCAAGAGTCTCCTCCAAGAAAAACGAAAAAAGAAAAAGCTCTCCATGCCCTAGGCAAACTGTTAATTCGTATCACATGGTCCTGGCACCCAACTGCCAAATCCCTCAGAACTCCTGCCCTACAGGTGGGGAAAACTACCTCAAGAATGACCTGCCACTGACACTCCGTTCCTTTCATACCAAACCCACATGTCTACAAGTATTCTGGAAGATTATCCAAACAAAAGTATTTTTTCAGTTTCTAATGACTAGAGAGAACTGCTAAAGAATTATTTTGATTTTAATGAAATCAAGCAGATCATAAATTCAATTAACTTCAAAGACCTGATGGGGGAAAACTGTTTACCTTATTGAGTTCTTCTATTCTTCGTATCAAGTAAGGGTTGCTTGAAGAATTTTCGAAGTAGACATAATCTGACAAAAGAAAAAGATTCTTTATAATAATGTACTGCTAATTCAAAATCAAAACCTCACACGTATACCTGGTAGAGACACCATCCAAAGCACATCTCCTGGCACAAGCACAATTTCAAACGTTCCTGCTAAATCCAGGATTTAAAGCAACAAAATATAAAATCTATGCCAAGATAAGATAAATCTATGCAATTTAAAGGCAATAAATTCACTTGCAGGAGGAAAAAAATAAAAAAAGCACTCTGCTGTCAGCCTGGAAAGCAAACCATATGATTCTCCCCCATCAGATTATTCCTACTTTGATCACAGTGTTGTCTTTTCTTGCTTCCTCTTATCATTATCCAGCCACTGCTCACCGGCAAGACTCCATCTTTCATCTTCCCGTCCAGCTCAGCCTACAGGTACTAACCATTTATTTAAAATACAAATAGTTTCACTTTTTTTACACCCACCATTATCCCAGAATACCATCATCAAAACTCCATATAGTGAGAGAAATAGGTCAGTAATCCTAAATAACGACTTGGCTTACAGTAAGAAAATTAGTTTCTTTACTCAAGGAAGAACTTCCCCTCCAAAATAATTAAATAAATAGGAGAATCATCAAGCAGAAATTTCTTTGTATTACTGAGATCCAAAAGCTTAAACACTCCTTTTTCTAGGTATGGAAGCAGAAGCTCAAGAGCGTTAATGGCTCTGACCTTTATCTCCCAATACTTTATAAAGCAAAGCCCAAGCTTTTAAAAAAGGCAAAGACAGGGCTGAATTCACACCCAGGCAGTAGATGCCCACCCCCTGGTGCTGACCCTGCCAGCAGATCTAATATTTCCTTTCAGGACTGTTTGCTATGCTTAAGGCCATTTTCCTCCAAATTTCCCAGTTCATTTGCACTTTGGAATACAACACCCCCAGCCCCCGGGCAGGGCTCAGGTAATCGCTTGCAGTGAAGACATTAGCAAGATGCTCCACCGATAACTAGGTGCTCAGTCTTTTGTCAATGGAGACTACAACTGAAGCTGTTAGCCCCCATCTCCCCGATATGCTCATCAAAAGGGCAGTGGGTATCCAAAATACTGCTACCTCCTTCCCTCCCCAGAGCAAGCACACTCCTAGGGCCTCTGCTCCTTCAAACGGGCACCGAGAGAGTTAACGATTCTACTCTTCTCTCTGGGATGGCCAGGAAGACACCAGAGCAAGCGTTCATCCATCATGCCCTACAGCCACCCTTCCAGTTGCCCCCTACCCAAGGCTCTAATTTTTCCTGACTCCTGCATACAGCTCCTGTAGTCACCCTGGAGTTAGCAGACCATGTTTACATGAGACACATCCTGACATTCTACATGGTTTTGTTTGATGTGATGGGTACGAGGTTAGTGCACGTACCTCGGGTTACCTAACCCTACACACAGCCTAGTAAAATGTAGAAATACTACACCAAATTTTTTATAATTTAGTGTTTCCTATGCTTCAGACTTGTGACTGCTCATCAGCTTTCACACACCAACAGGTGTCTGAGTGACTCCCAAACTTCTTTCCCCACTGCACGTTCCTTCCTTCAAGCTTTAGACCGCAGAACGATCAGCAAGGAATTCACACTGGACGTTTGATTTGTAGAAGAACAAAAAGTTCCCAGCAATGGCTAAAACATCCAATACCCTGCAGTTCCACACTCCCAAACATGGTCTCTGTGTAACCCTTCAAATGGGAAACAACAGGATCAGCATTGCCATGACCAAACCTACCAGTAGTCACAAAACCAAACAGGTATTTGCAGCTTCATCAATAAGTGCTAACTGCAATAACAATGACAGGCATTAAGCTGTTTACAGATCAGCAGACTAACAGAAATCTCTTCTACACAACCACCCCATGCCCTATGAGGGTACTACTATAGAGGAGACTGTGGAAGCTTCCAGGTGCCTCTAAGCTCACAGGCCACCTCTCTTGCCTCAAGGCTCCACTACCTTAAGTTTCTTTCCTCCACTCCTACTCCCAAGGCAAAACCTTACATTTTGAACAGCATGACTCAAAATTAAAAATGAAAACTGAAGGAAACATCCATATCTGCCTTGAAAACAGAACCTTGTCTTTAATTCTACTGCTACAAATATCTATTGTTTTCAAATTTCATTTTTATTGTTTTCGTTTTTCCAACAGCTTTTTTGTATTCACATGTGCATTTATTCTCACAGTCACATTTTCTACCCCAAGTGAAGATATAAAGTCCATTAACTCCATGTTTCATATACCTACAGTTGATTGATTGTAAAACCTGGCATGGATTTAAAGTAATTTTATCACAGACAAATAGTTTACCAAAGAATTACTCTCAGTGGGGTCTAACCCTTGTGAATAATAAAAACCCCTAAACATTGTTTTGCATCCCCAAAGGCACAGTCCATGATCAGCAGCTGCAAAGGAGCCTAACACAGAACAACCAACCACACACTGTTGGAATCGAAGTTGTCCCATGAGGTTCTTCAAGGGTGAACATGGCACAGTGTGGAGTGAATACTTAAAGCAACACTGGATGGCTTCCTGTCACCAATGCACAGCTCAGTACATCCCACCCACATTTTACACCAATCCCACAGCTACATTAAACATTTCACCAGTAGCTATGCAGCTAATGGAAACCTATTTCCCACTACTCGAATTACCTAGGAAAGGGTTTCTTCTTCCTCTGAAAAAAATCACAAAGCGGAATGTGAGCAAATCAGGGGGGAGTAACTGGCATTTTTCATGAGATTGTTAAGTTATTTAACTAAAATTAAAATGGTACCCTGCACAGAGAAATGCTGGGTTTACTGTTCTACACATCCAGTAAGAAAATTTTACAAACCATTCAACAAAGCAACACTTCACAAGTGAGAGGATTCCTTAAAAATAGTTCCACAAGCAACAAAACGCTGGGCGCTTGTTCCAGCACGTGGGATTTAAAGGAGGTGCAGCACCACATTACTTTGACCCTTACACTCCAACACACCTTCTTTCCCCCTCAGGAAGGTCTGCCCCTTCATCTCCAACTTCTCCCCATGCTGTGAAGACACATCCTCCTTGTACTGCCTAACCAACCAATACGATTTACAGATTGTTTTCAGGACAAGCACACATGCACATGGGTAACAGAAACCCTCTACAGGCTTCCAACAGCCCAGCAGTCAACAGGAGACAATCCTGGGTTGAAAGAGGATAGGCAAAGAGACAAAACTAACAACCCTCTAAACAACAGGAAGATCTCTTACCACAGAGCAGGAAGGAAGGAGAACAGTAAAACAAAAAAATAAAGTCTAAGGACAGAGAAGTAGAGCCTGACAGCAAGACAAGTCCCACTCTTCAACCACAACAGACTGTCTATCCTCAGTAATTTATTTGTGTTCTACCATAACTGAAGAAAGGACCAGACTATCCACTTTGCAGCCCACAAGCCCTACTCCTCCTTACCAACAGAAACGGCCATAAACATGCTAAGCTCATCCCTTTCCATCCAACTGCCTACAAATAAGTCCCATATAATCACAACAGTTAGTAGTTTAAACTCACAACCCGAATTAATCAGCCATGCGTCCACATCATGATGATAATTAACAGCAGTGCTCATGCACGTTATGAAATTCCCCGTGATGGGGCTAAAGCAACAACTGATTGTGGCAATATGACCAGACAGTAAGTGCTATCACATACAACATTATGACAAATTCAAGATTCATTTCTTCCTTACTAACAGACCACAGAAGATTGAAGTTTTCCACAAAGGCAGTAAAATAGTTGTTCTCATTAGCAATAAACATAATGTTATAGGAGAGAAAAAGGGAAGTCTGTTAAGACCAGCTTCTCCCTCTGCCTTCTTCATGTCAGCCAATGTCTAAATCTGTGTATGTTCATGCAAAAGAAAATCAGAATGGGGTACTGCAAACAAAAGAGCCTACATTGCCTAGAGTTCATATAAGATTAGACATGTCTGAGCTATCTTATGGAGCCTTTTAGGTGATCAAATTGCAAAAATGCCCCAAAGTATTTTTATCCTTCCCGACTTAGATTGCTTTTCAAGCTGCAAGTGCTTCCTGAGGTCTGACCTCACTGAGTACTCCATACCTCACCTCCAGAAAGCATCACACTGTGTACATACTACATTAGCCTACAGAAGTAGTACTCAGGACCAGAAGGAAGCTGAAGCATTCCTTTCTCACCCTGCAGGGTACAATGTTCATTTCCAGACACATGACAATGAAGTAGCTTTACAGTTGCAAGTATTTCCAACTACCCAATCTGCAGAGCTGATGCCCTGAATTAAAGATGAGTGCCAAGAGAGCACAAACTTAGAATGACCTGGTTACTTTATGGCTGTTCTTACAGAAAAGATATGGCTCCTCATGCTCTAGGTTTTCAATGCAACTTTGGACGAGTCTCTTGCAGACAGCTCCAGTTTTCCTGAAACTGCCCATCACTTTACACTTTGGATCATACAACTCCTCGTGGTCTAGGTTCTGATGAAAGAGAAGGCTGGAGAGAGACTACAGTGTTTTCAATCTACACTGACTTCTGGCTGTTCAAAACACAGTGAAGCTCTCAGCAGCTGTCACCTGATGGAATGTTTAGTTACAGAACAGACAGTTTCAACAGAGGAAGCCTCAACAGCACAATATTTTCATTGCCAGAAATGCAAAACAGAAACTGTAATTTCTGTTGCTACAAGACCTTTGAGACTCAATGCACCTAGCAGTGAGTATGACCAGCCAGGTATTTACAATTAGTGTTTTTCATGTTATCAACAAAAGTCTGTAGTTACTGGACAGCAGTATTTGTGGCTACTGCACACACAGGATGTACTGCCCCATCTTCAGCACCACTGCTATAGCTCAGAGCTCCTTAAAAAAAAAGTAATGAAAATGGAGCCACAACCCAAGCACAGTAACATCTGAAATGCCTGCAGCCATTCAGTGAGGGAGACGGCAAAAGCGAGCACTGTCTCCTGCAGAAATCCCCACTCCATCCAGCAGACCATCAGTACATTCAGCACGGATAGACTGAGGTACATATAGCTGGTTTTGCTCTCCTGAGTGAAGTGACCAAGTCAAAAGGCTCAGGAGGATCAAAACAAACAGCCCTTGAATGAAATCTTTAACAGAGACTCACATCTCAAAAAGGGACCAGACTTGCGTGAAGAATCCACTGCTCACACAACACGCTCCTGAGATTAGCTGCCTAGTCTCAACAAAAACGCTTAGCCAGAACAAAACAGGGAAAAACAGCAGTGAGAACTTGTCAGTGAGGCTAAAGCAGAAAGAGCCTGTTTTTCACCGACAGATCAAGATTAACACACCACTGGACTTAAGCCTGCAGTGAACTTCCTAGATTAAAATTTGTGCTGACAGCCCAGCTCATCGTCACTCACACGTCCACCCAGAACATCAAGTACCCTGTCCCAAGCACACAGTGAGAACAGTCCCAGGTGAGGTAAAACCAAGCAAAGCTTCCTTCAGCAAGGAAGGCTGCCATCCTAAAGAGCTACCAGTCACAGGACCCAGCAGGCTCTGACAATCAAATGCTCTAAGTCACCACCAGGTCTACAGACATTGCAAACTCTGTTTAATGAAGATGGGATGGCTCCGTGCAGAAACAGAGTAAATCACAGCCAAATTCTTCTGATGTACTTGCAGCTTCTCAGACCCACGTCAGAAAACACATGTAAAAGAACCACTACAGTCCTACCCTTCCCTTTAGGATTTGCCAACTCATCCTGAAAGGTAACACTCCTATTGGGAGTTTCTACAGCATAGGTACTTTGCTTGCTCCAGTAGCTTTCCAGGTTCAGTAGGCAGAATGAATAGATTCATTTAGGTTGAAAGAGGCCTTTAAGCTCATTGAGTCCAACCTTTAAGGCACCACTAAATACTCCATCCCCGAGCTTCAGATCATCACAACTTTGAAACACATCCACAGATGTTGATTCAACCCCCTCCCAGGGCAGCATGTTCCAAAGCCTGAGGACCCTTTTCTATCAATAAGCTTCCAGTAGTGCACTTGAGGCCATTGCCTCTGGTCCTATCACTTGTCCCTTGTCACAAAAAAACCAAGCCCCACCTTTCTACAATCTCCTTTCAAGTGGTTGCAGACAGCAATAAGGTCTCCCTTCAGCTTCCTTTTCTTCAGACTAGCCAGGCCCAGCTCATTCATCTTTTCCTCACAAGGTTTGTTCTCCAACCCCTCCACCAACCATCTCTAGACCCACTCCAGCACCTCAATAATCTTTCTTGTATTGATGTGCTCCCAACAGAACCCAATACTCAACATGTGGCGTCATCAGTGCCCAGCACAGGCAGATAGTCACTGTATCACAGGATCACAGTAATGATGAGGCTGGAAAAGACCTTAAAGATCATCCAGTCCAACCTAAATCTAACTAAACCAAATAAACCTAACACCTAGATCATGCCACTCAGCACTTCATCCAGACTAACCCTGAACACCTCCAGANTCTTTTCCAGGCTAAACAGACCCAGCTCCATCAGCCTCACCTTATAGAGCTTACCTTCCAGGGCCTTTATCATTCTAGTTGCTCTTCTCGGGACTTGTTCCAGCACCTCAACATCCTTCCTAAACTCAGGGACCCAGAACTGAACACAATACTCCAGGTGTGGTCTAACCAGTGACAAATACAGGGGAAGGATAACCTCCCACTCCCTGCTAGCCACACCATTCCTGACACAGGCCAGGATGCCATTAGCCCTCTTGCCCACCTGGGCACATTGCTGACTCATACTAAGTTTGCTGTTCACTAGTACCCCCAAGGCTCTTTCTACCTGAGTACCCTCTAAGAACTCCAGTCCCAGCTTATAGTTCTGCCTGGGGTTGTTATAACCAAAATGCAGAACCCGACACTTAGACTTGGTAAAACTCATCCTATTAAGAGTCTGCCCATCTCTCCAGTCTGTCCAAATCCCTCTGCAGGACCTTCCTACCCTCCAATAGATCAACACAGGCTCCAAGCTTGGTGTCTTCTGCAAATTTGCTTACAATGGATTCCATCCCATCATCATTATCATCAATGAAGATGTTAAACAGGACCAGATGTCACTTCCCTACTCCTGCTGGCCACACTAGTGTTGGTACAAGCCAGGATGCCTTTGGCTTTCTTAGCCACCTGAGTGCACCAATAGCTCTTATTTAGCAGACCATCACTCAAAACCAGAAGGCCTCTTTCTGTGGAGCAGTTTCCCAGACACGCTGCCCCCAGCTCATATTGCACTGGGTACAACCTTGATTGTTGATTGCAAGTCAGCCTATGCAGAGTTATATGAGCATGCATGCATTCCTCCAAAATAGCAGTTCTACCTAGTTAATTACACGCTGAAATTACATGCGTAGAACAATCTCAATGTATAGTGTTGTTTTGCGATTATGTGAAGTGTTTGTTTCTCTTTCAAGGCCAGAACCTACAATGGAAAATCACTTTAACCCTCTGTGAGAGCATGCAGACAATGTTACAATGGTGACAGTACAATACTGAGCCTGTAAATAATGTACTGGGAAGACAACACCATGAATTGAAAGTACCCCAGAGCTGTAAAATGAAGAGCTCAGATACATGCAAGTGAGGGAATAACTCAGTTTTATTTAGTAAAGACCCTGTAGCTACAATCTAATTCCAGGTGAGCATCACCACACACACAGAAGTGTCACTCAAGATTTCTAAAGTTCAACCTTATATAGTCAAACCACATGGCAGAAGTCCAGGTTCCCTGTTTCACACCAGCTTGTATTCTCAATAATAAAACATAGAACAAGATGCCATTCCTGCTCCCAGCAGTGAGAAGGCAAATATATAAAAGGTACAAGTGCTGTGCTTTGTGCCATGTCCCCGTGAAACATGTGTCCAAAAAACAGGGGTAGTTGCTGATGATCAGTACCAATACATTACTTTTACCATAAATATCATGCTTTAATCAAGCTGCACACTTATAAGAAACAGGCAGTTAACTTTCTTGGGTTTATCACTATATGTCTTTTCCTAGTTCTTATTTTCTTATTTTAAAGGTGGGGTGCCCTGGAGAATGTGGTCAAAGCCATGAACATCAAGAAGCTTTTATTACTTCACCCTGAAAATTCCCAAACTATATAACACCCTAGTGACAAGAATTATCTACACATACGTGTAAAGGTTTGCATGATATTTTCTTCCAAATGAGCAGAACTTGTATCTAACAAGAGACAACCAAAATAACTTGACTTTATAAATTTTCATAATTTCTTTCCAAAATGCAAGTTTAATATTCCTCAAAGTATAAAGCAGCAAATTACATCAAGGTCCATGTAACAGGACTATGAATTATACATAGAACTATAAAACAGCTGATACAAGTTTTTACCAGTACCAGTTCTTCTCGTGGAATAAGAGATACTATAAAAAAAAATCCCAAATAAACCCAACTTGTGATGGTAACAAACAAAACCTCAACTAACTACAAAGAACTCTTACCAAACTAAGACATACTCTTTACCTTTTTTGGAGCAAGAACTCCATGACTTGCTTGGAAAACTGATGGTTGCTTGCTCCAGATTAAAATCTGAAACATAAGGGATTTGGAACTTCCCAAACATCTTCTGTTCTTTGTTTTCTTTCAAGTCAAGAATTCCTGCCTGGCTACCTCATACCATTTTTTTGCCTGATTCTTAGTGAAACAAGGTTTTATACAGCTCCACTATCCATGCATTAGTTTTTCCCTATTCACTCCTGAACTCCTTTGTTTGATTTCAGGCATTTCAGAGGGACAGAAGTCTCAAAGATAATTAAGTTCTGATCACTCTTGCCTGTCTTGAAAACAAGAGATACTAAAACTGCAGGAGTAAGTGAGAAAGGCAAGACAATGGCTTCCTATTTCAGAAAACATTAACAGACTGGATTTTAAAGCAAACCACTAGAGGTTCCACTGGATTTGGGGCAATTGAAGTCCTGGCTGACTTACAAACCTCCAACACTGCTTTTGTCAGTGCTGCTCCAGCAGGTCCCAGACTTCATCAGCTTCTGATTTTACCCCATTGTGACCAACAGTTCACCCTCTATCTGCAAAGGGAGAAGACAGAGGCCTTCCATCTGGCATCATCAATCCAAAGACTCAAGATTGTGGCTCCAGGCAAGGCAAAGAGGTCAGACAGTACCTTTTTCCCTCAGTAACAACCTAAAATAACAAAAGCATTGGAAACAGAAGCAGAAAAAACACCTCAAAAGGAAGACAACCACAGATTTTCAGATCAAGTCAACATCATCATTTTTGTTCCTCATAGTACTGTTGGCTATCTTCAGGGTGCAGAAGGTTTGCTGTCCTTTGTTAATCTGCTGGTACTAATGAAGAAGGGGTTATGGGCATCCACAATATGGTGCAGGTCACTCTTCCTAGATTAGTAACTATGCCACACTGAAATAATTGCTGCTATGGATCCCAGTTTAAAGGGAAGGTAGGGAGGCTACGTACAAACCATGTTAGAAAAGCTAATTGGTGATAATACCATAAATAAAATTAAACTTCCAAAGTGCTACTCTAAGTCAGCTCCCTCCAGCCATACAACTAAATATTCCTGGAGAACCATTTTTACTTCTCTGTTTTACACTGGATACTTCAGCATGACTCAAAGTCACCCAATCACAAAGCCTGTTACTGTGTTGCTTCTTCTGCCACTTCAGTTCCCAAGGATGCAACAATACCAACACCTGCTGAAGCAGCAAAGTTTTTCATCTGCACCAGCAGTAAAACTCTTGGTGGAGCAACACCATGAAGCAGATCATGGAAAAAAAACCCTTTCCCTAAAGGTAGGTTGTAAGGGAAGAGCAGAATGTTCTAATTTAGAGAAGAGCCACAGAAATACTTGAGCAGATGGAGAAACTAGCAAGAACTCCTTAATTCATGGTGGAGTGTTACGGAGGGCCGTAGGAATATCCTCAAACTGCCCTGAACAATCATCTTCTCAACAATCAGCCAAGAGAACAGCCTGTTCTGTTGCAATTCTCATTGTTAAGGACAGATAAAAAAAACCCACATAATTTCCCAAAAGGTACTTATGCAGCACAGAGGATGACAAAAGATCAGCTTCTTATTCCCTGCAAGTATTCAAAAGAACCTGCAACACAAGACACTCTGAGGTACTGAGACAACAAGTTTGGCATCACCCTCAAGACACAAAAACAACAAAATAAACTGTCTTTGCTCTTAAACAAACCAACCCGAACAAAAACAACGTTCAACTACAGTTACTCAATGTGAATCAACAGGTCAGGTCATGGTATGACAATATTTTAAGTGCAGGATACAGGGTTTCAGTGTCAGATCAAAGCCATCATTGCTTCACCGTGTACAACACAGATGACGTATAAACACCTGCCACAGCTGTGCAGATGTTTCTTCAAACAAGAAGTGCCAGTGAAGCTGACTCATCCCCAGCCTTCTCACACTACCCCCCCTCAAGCGGTGACAGCTTCTCCCTAGATGGGAGGAGGAACATGGTAAACCCAGTTAGGAGCTCATCCCAGATCAAAGAAGTGTCTCCCAACCAAACCAACCCCCTGGCTGAGCCACGTATGCCAAGCTAAGGAATCAACCTGAGGGCAGTAACAAGTGTTTCCAAGCAGGCATCAAAAGAAACATCCACAGAAACAGTCTCACTTGGCTGGTTCAAATTTGCTCAGATGTTGACAATTTAACTCTAAGGACAAGCTCTGTACTAAAACAGAAATTATCTGCTCATACACCACACCAACTTGATGCTTGATCAAGTGTTGTCTGTCCTCCTACATCTTGCATAAAACCATAAAGCTACCAAATTAAGCAGAGCGCATCACGTGCAATTTAACAGAAACATCACCATGGGCTACATCTGACACAGTTCACAACTGGGCATCTGGCAACACACACAACCAGAGCTGTGAAATCCCAGGCACTGCAAAGACTAAACAGCTTGAGACTAACACACATATAAAAGATTGGAGAAGTCTCTTTTTTTTTGCTCACAAATTGACTTTAAAGCTGCCAACTAACTTCTTAACTGATCAATGTCAAGTCAAAATTATCAGAGGAATACTCCTCCTTCATGAAGAGGACCCAGACAAAGAGCTGGAAAAGGAGAAAGTGTATGGTTCCTCCCGGATTGAGCTACAAAGCCTGAAAGCTTCACCTGTTCTTCACAGGCTCCTCCCTGAAGATGGGCCCACCTGCCTTCTCACTTACTCCAGCAAGCAGAAACTGAGCTTTAGTTAGGAGTGATACAGACTTTTCCTTACTGCTTAAGGGACTAAGAAACTGAGGAAGCCTTCACAAGTTTCTCACAATACACACTGCTCTCACCCTTACATCCCATAGGCCACGGAGATGTGTGTAACAGCTAGGTCCCCACACTGGCAGTACGATACAGACAGCAGCTTTACTTCAGGGGACTCTCATGTTCAGCCAAGCCTAGGTCTCAGCCAACCATAAGAGCTCTGAACATTTTGCATGGAGGTCAGGATGAAATATCAAGGGTATTTTGGGGAAGCAAACAGGCACATCAGAAGATGCAGGTCTTTATGGGCTCAATTCTTTCCTTGGAATGGTATCTGTGTATCTTGAGTACTTCCATGCATCAAACACTGTTTAATCCAGTAAGAATCTTCAAATAAGACTGGTGTGCAAGAAGTGCTGGAGCAGCATGGGGGAGAAGACAAAGCATTCCCTGAAGCTTCCCAAAGGAACACTTTCTTCCCCCTAAATTCATCTTAGGCTTTACTGTATATTTAAATAAAAGCTGTGAAATGTATGAACATACAAAGGTTGCCAGATACATTTAAAGCTTAAACCCAGCACCAACTCTTGAGGACCTCACAATGTACTAACCTCCAGAAACAGTTCTATCCCATATGGTACTGGACACAAGAAACTTGCCATCTTCAATTGAGAATGAATTAAAATTATTCATCTAAGCACCAGGGTTCGATCCCTTTTGAACTGGGGCATAACAAAGTCCTTTTTAAAAGTTGTGTCTTTTTTAATGTCAAGAATTCCTCAATGTCTTTCCCTACTGAAATGCTTTCTTGCATATTGAATAATTACAGCAGAAATTCATTAGTTCTTCTTAACAACACAGTCCAACAGAACAAATTTGGTTTTACAAGTAAAAGAGGAGTGGAAGAATCCTACCAGACTTTAAAACCCACTTTAAAGCAGAGGCTCTTTGTATATTATATCCACAGCAGTGAGCTCTGAAATACTAAAGAGCTACAACTGGAATATTTTACAAGAGCACCTTTCCTGACAGTTCCAGTTATCTAAACCTCACAGGAAACTCAGCCCAAGGGTTTGGTTAGTTACCTACTTGGTGATTTGAAACAATAATCATGTTAGAAATGCTTAATATATAGCATAAAAACTCCCTCCTTGGTGCTGAGATAACACTGACTTAATAGATAATAGGTAGGAACTAGGAGGAAGCCATCTCCAGCAGTTCACACCTCATTCTCATCTAGGCCTATCGAAGAACTCTCTGTTTGAAGCTGGGGTGTTTAAACAACAAAAGTTTCTGGAAAAACCAAGACTACACACAACTTAAAATCTCCAACATTCACCCCAAATCTCCAGCCAAACAAAAAGATTTGCTTAAAGAGCTTTAAAGACCCTTGTGCATGGTTTCTTATCAAGGGTTTTTTAGTCGCCATTACAGAAAGGCAAAACATCCAAAGACAAGCAACAGTCTTCAAGGCCACCAAGCAGGGCTGTCAAGAACTTCACCAGTAGGCCCTGTGCCCTTGGTGTGGTTTGGTGCAAGCAAGCCATGGCCAGCCTCATTGCAAGCCACTTGTAGTTGTCCCCTAGTCCACCCAGACAAGCATCATGGCACAGCCTCCCACACACTAGCCCTGAAACTGCTTAAAAGTCACCAACCCAGTTGAAACCACCCCCATTGCTGTGCTAGCTTTCTAATGGGCTGATGAGCCAAAGAGGCGGTCAAGAAGAATGAGCAAAGGCAGTAGGTGAGCATCACCCTGCTGTGGAAAATGAGGAAAGAAGCCAGATTCCCCTCTCTGGAGGAAACAAGCTCAGTGCTTTCACTCCATTTCTACAAGTCCACAGAGCATGCAGACACAATTGTTACAGGTCTAGCCCCAAACCCACCTAAACTGTCTGATAAGGGACTCCCCACCACACAGCGTTTCCCAATTAAAGGCTAATGAACACTGAAGCAGTCTGATATGGGGGAGAGTGGGGAGGGAAGGAAGAGTGTACAACACAGAAAAGATAAAACTTACGCGAAGAGAAGCAATGAAAGGAAATGATGAAGAAGCCCACTGCCTGGCTGCATCTGGAAAGTGATAAGCCTGAAGTCGTCTTACAATTACTAGGGCAAGTGGTCACAGAATCCTATTAGTAAGCTGTAAGAACACACTCTTGGTTTTGTTCTCTTTACAGGTTATTTGTTTTTTCTTTCCACTAAACTCTCTCAGCTCAGGTTACCTTTAAATACTCCACTTCAGCTGCAAGTTAGTAAAGAAAAAAAATAACCTGAAAACCAACAGACACCACATGTGAAAAATATCTCACTAAGGAGCAGATTAAAAACATCTTCTGCAAGACACATACTCACTGGGAACAGAGCAAGGGGGCCCGAGAAGGTTTACATGTGATCCTGCAGTTATCTGAATTACATGTTCCCGATCTGGACTCAACAAGGCACTTCTATGCTTCCTTCATAGCTCTGTATTTCAGCTTGTTACCATGAAAAGCACAGAAGATTATTACTGACATTGTTGCAATATCAAGAGGATCAACGGATACATCTGCTTGCAGCTCTCTGGTTGCAGTGTGGACACTGAAGAGTTATATGCCACCAGGAGAGCCTGAATGCCAAGTGGGGCTGTGTAATGTGATGGGGGACAGGTCAAACCACAGTCCCCATAAACACATTAGTAACATCCTACACTAATAAGAACATGATGTCATGTTGCCATTCTTAAGAACTTTGGAGATGGTTCACTGAAAGGAGAAGTATGACCACAGCACAAAGAGGCACCCATACTGGGTCTAATCTAAAAAGCAAGAGTAATACCACCAACTTGTGGAGTTTCAGTCTCTAGCACACTGGGATAAAGCTGCTGGAAATCACACAGTCATTAAGGCTGAGAAAGACCTTCAAGATCATAGAGTCCAACCACTAATCCAACTGTGCCAAGGCCACTGCTAAACCCCATCCCAAAGACCATGATCTCCACAACTGTGAAACATGCCCAGGGATGGTGATTCAACTCTCTCCCTGGGCAGCCTGTTTCAAGGAAGGTTTTCCTCATGGCCAACCTATACTTTCCCTGGCACAACCTGAGGCCATTTCTTCTTCTCCTGTCACTTTTTCCTTTAGAGAAGAGTCTAACTCCCATCTCTCAACTACCCCTCCTTTCAGGTAGTTGCAAACAGCAATAAGGTCACACCTCAGCCTCCTTTTGTCCAGAATAAACAACCTCAGCTGCTCCTCATAAAGTTTGTTCTCCAGATCCTTCCCCAATCTTAGTGCCCTTCTCTGCGTTCACACCATTACCCTGCACTGATGTGCCCAAAACTGAACTCAGTATTCTTGTATGCCCATGCCAGGCACTGTGGGGTCGTAATTCCCCTTAATCATGTTAGACATGGATAAGCACACATGTGCTACCCAACCTGTGTTCACATTTTCCAAAGCTATTCAAATATACCCCAGGCTCAAAAGCGGTGACAATTCTGTCACTGAGCACATTCCCAAATAAGAAGGTAACGCTTAGAAGCCATAAACATATAAAAGGCTCTTAATTTAAAAGCATAAACTGACATTGATCTCAGCAAAAGCGTTGGCCTCAGTAGTTCTTCCTCCATCCTTACTCTTTCTTCCCCCATCCCCTTGTTCCCAGCCCTCCCACTGAGCCCATTCAGCTGTTCACACAGTCCCACAGTGAACCAGATCTGGTAGCTATTGCAGAGTAAAAATAATCCAGGAAAAAACAAAGAGTGAGGAGGAGGGAAGGTGGAAAAAATTTAAGTTCCTCAAATCAGCACAAGATGGAAATGCAAAAAAAATAATCCTGTCAGTGCACTAGGGAAATGCCATATGAGCATCAACCTGTGCTGGAGCTCCACTGGGTACTACCACTAAAACACTTGCGGCACTATTGAAACTCTCCTGGAGAGGCTGGAGACACAAATAGCTGTTGGAAAGTCTCTTGATACCAAAGATGACCTGTTCTCTTCCAGGCAGCTGACACAGCACTCTCCTGAAAGCAGAGCCTGGCACTAGCTAGAACAATGAACATCTCTCTCCCACGTGCCTTTTTTTTTTTCCAGCAGAGGCCCCAGATTCCAGCTCTAAGGTCCCAAACTTCTCAGATCTGGTGTTTATCCAACATTCCCATACAGTCTGTGATCATGCAGACTGCAAGTCCGCTCTGTGAAGCAAAGGGCCAGCCCACCACAGCTCCCTCCAAGCAAAGGCAGCCCACTCTCATCATGTTGCCATTTATTTCATGTCTGTACAGCAGCTGTTAAGAAAATCTTCAGTTCTACTACACTGGAGGCAGGCAATACCAGGATTTCCTTCTGGATAGCAAGTAAGATCCCATATTTCAGTTTGGAATTTGATACCCTGGCATCTTCCCTACACACTTGAAAAGTTTCACAATCCCTGTGAGCCATGCTGGCTTATGAGAGTCCCTTTTGTACTGGAAACCAATCTCTCCATAAAAAACACAGTAGTAGATGCTTAGCAGGAACCAGGAGTACCAGTTGCTTTCTCTGAACAACTTGATGCCACCAGTCAACTGAACCATACAGTCTTACAACCATTCAGTGTCAGCTCCTAAATCCCAACAGCACCCTCACTCTGCTACACAACACCAAGGAGAACACCTGCATGTCACCTGCAGCACCCACAGTACAGGTTCCTCAGCTCTTCTTAAGCAGGAATCATTGCACATCAACATTAAATGAAGACAGGCTGAGAGAGCTGGGGCTGTTCAGCCTGAAGACTCCTGGGGGACTTAATAGAGACCTTCCAGATCCTGTGAGAAGGCTGTGCAAGACTGTTCACAAGGGCAGGGGATGAGGAGTGATGGTTTAAAGCTGGAAAAGGGTGGATTTAGGTCAGATATCAGGAAAAAGTTCTTTAATCTGATGGTGGTAGATCCCTGCGACAGGTTGCCCCGAGAGGTGGTGGCAGCTCCATCCCTGAAAACACTCAAAGTCAGGCTACAGGGGACTCTGGGCAATCCACTTTAGTTAGAGATGTCCCTGCTTGTTGTAGGGAGATTTCACTAGATGACCTTTGGAGGTCCCTTCCAATTCAATACATACTGTGATCCTATGATAAAATAATTCTTGCAGAGGACATGAGGTGTCAACTGTGTGTTTAAAACAACTTGTCTGTATCAAAGAAGCCAAATTCACTACTGGTTTGCAGGGAAAGAAAAAAAAAACCTTCATGGTGTTTCACAACAAAGCCATCCTTTCTGATTCAACATATGCTTCGAGGAGTATCATTGATCCACAGCAAGTGTGGAAGCTGCTTTTGGCAGCTGAGAGGTCTAGAGTTCATACAACACAATTGGGCAGCCACAAGAATAATAACAGACTATCTGCTGAATGTTTGTCTTCCAGTGGGAAGTGCATGAAATGACCATGCACAAATCCCATTCAGGATTTAATCCTACCCTGGAGTTCACACACAACTTTGGTGCACAAAACCATTAGCAGGAGACACCAGCACCAGGTCAGAAACAGTTTGATAACAAACTCCTCCAGCTCCATTTCCTCTACAGAAACGGCTGCATACAGCCCTGGGTTGATCCTGGTAATGTGTAAGATCAAGATTCCATCTGAATGCACACAAAGGGAGGGCCAGAACCTTGGCTATGGGCCAGCTGACTTGTCCTCTGCCCAGCAAGGTTACAGAGAAAGTCTTGGACACCGTTTTCAAACACAGGATAAACAAGGTGGCTGAGACCCACCAAAATGGATGTAACCAAAGGTAAATCACACCAAACTAACCCAACTCCTTTCTGGAACAAGAAGGCTGTCTATACAGCAAAGGAGAAAGCCAGGGGTGTTGGACACCTTGCCTTTGTGCCAAAGGCCATTCTAAGTCTCCCACGGCCTCCCTTCAGTATCAAGTGCTGAGATGTGGCCTAGATAACTGCACAATAAAGTCAGGAGGAAAAACCCTCTGGAAACCAGGTTCAAAGGATTGCGAAAGCGTCACTTGAGGACCAACACCAGGGCCTGCCCTACTCAGAAGTTTCCTCATGACCCAGAAAAGGGCACTCTCAAAGTCTGAGGTCTTGGGAGCAGGGCTGATATTGAGAGGGAACTCATTGCCTACCCATTTTTCAGCTTGTTGAAGTCCAGCTATGGCTAGGGCAAAGACCCATATGTGGGGTGGGATAACTCCCTGCAGCAGCAGAGCATGTCTGTGGAATGAATCCGGTAAAACGACAAATTGCCCAGAAGCTAGCAATGCACCCACAAGAGATCACCATCTGTATCACCACTTGGGCTCCCCAACACAAGGGACGTGCAGGAAGGAGTACAGCAGAGGCCACCAAGGCAGTCAGTGCTGGAGCACACTGCATACCAAGAAAGATGGACAGAGGTGGGTTTGGTAAGCCTGAGAAGGTGGCTTGGGGAGACACTGCTGCAGTCTACAATTACCGAGTGAGAGATGAAGAGCAGATGGGGCCAGGCTCTTCTCAGAGATACACATGAAAAGTATGAGGACACCGTGTGGAACATGAGAAAATCCAGCCAGGCCCACAAACATCTGCCATAAGCATGGTTAAACACTGGACAGAACCCAAGCCAAGAGTAGAATCACCACCCTTCAAGATACTAAGAAACAATCTGGGAACGGCCTCTAAGGGGACAGCTCCTAGAAGGAGGGTGGCCCAGAGATCTTCAGAGGTCACTTCCCATCGATGTGCATTGCACAACACAGATTCTTCCACAGAAGATACTGGAGAACACATTCCACACAAGACTGGTGCCAATAATGCTAAATGCCAAACAACAATTTCCAGAAAACAAGTCTCTTTGCAAGTCACATCAGGAACCGAGCAGTACATTTCTACAACTCATTTTCCCCTTCATCTTTCTACTCTTAAGATCTCCAAACCATTGTAACACCATATGCACAGCACTATCATCTTGGGACGACCCAAGAAAAATAGCTGGGAGGGCCAAGAACAACACCTTATCTCTCTATGAAACCAAGAGCAATCAGAGAAAAAAAAGTACGAACATGACAAAAGAAGCAACATTTTTCAGAACACAAAGTAAGGGTAAGGCCAGAAAAAAAGGGAAGAACAGAAAGGAGTTTTTGATGGAGAGCAGCCAGACAGGATAGCTTAGCCACTTTGGCTGGATTTTTTCCCCCCCCCACTCTCCTTGTTTACTTTAGTCCAGGTCTTGCAGAACTCCACAAGAAACAGAGAAGGTTTTGAGAAGGCAAGAACCCCAAAAAAAAATCTTCCCCCACATCCCGTAAGAGTGGGGAGCAGGAAGCTCCACAGAAGAGCTTTTAGGAAGTAAAATGGCCGAGCACAGATCCATGCCAGGCTACCCTCAATTTGGATTCCATGAAACGCAGTCCCAGACCCTGTTGCCTCTCCTCTTCACGTGAGTCAAAACAAAGGACAATCAAGAGAGTGGCACAACCCTCAACACCAGGCTGATGGGAAATACACGAAGAACCAACAAGAAGGGAAGGGGTGGCCAAGATCTGTAGGACGTGCCAAGTCCCCCCCGTCAGGCCACCAGCAGCTTTTGCCCATCTTTGTGCTCCTCATCTCAGCAACTTAGAGTGGGTCTCCACCCCTGGAACCTACCCTGACCCCCCCAGGCCAGCAGCCCTTCCGCCCAGGCCCAGTCCTGACCCCGCTCCCCGCGGGCTTTCTCGCCTCGCCATGTCCTCTGCTCCCCTCTGCCCTCCCCACCTGGCCCACACACGACCCCATAAAAGCACATACGACCCTAAGAAGTCCCACAAGACTACACCGGACCGTTGCCCACCCCTCATCCCAAATCCGCCCGCACCTTCTGCTCGCCTCGCCCCGCTCCCGGCCCCGCAGCAGCCCCTCACCCCGGTTAACCCCGCACCAGGCCCATGATCCGCTCCCGCCTCCCTCCCTATGGGGCTGCCCGAGCCGCGGCATTTTCTCCCCTTTCCTTCCCCCACCCCCCCCTTCCGCCCCATCGCCTCCCGGGCCT
>VZRI01009581.1:67611-152370 GCA_013397515.1 Upupa epops
GGCTTCGGGGGGCGGAGACGGGAGAGGAGAGGGGAAACGATACTCGGGTACGGACACACACAGACGTAGAGGGGGACACACGGACATAGGGACACGTGCGGATCTATAGGGACACACATAGATACAGGGACACACACGAACGCAGGGACACAGACATACAGGGGGACACACGGATACAGGGACACAGACATGCAGGGGGACACACAGACACATACAGGGGAACACACACAGGCACGGGGGGGGGACACTCAAGGACACCACATAGACACAGAGACATACAGAGCCCGCCTATCCTCACACACACAGGCCACATGTGCCCACTCAGACAGCATGTCGGTCCTTTCAGATAGACAGAGTCCACTGGTCCTCTCACACATGCACAGAACTCACCTGTACTCTCACAGAGTCCATCAATTCTCACAGACATGCTGAGCCCAGTGGTTCTCTCTCACAAGCAGAACCTGCCTATACTGTCATGAACACAAAATCTGTCAGTCCTGTCACACACAGTCTACCTGTCCACACAGCCCACACACTGTTACCTACAGCACAACTACCACCTGTACTCACACACATGTCCATATACACAGCTCTCCCCACATCTTCCTCAGCCTGTACTTGCTTACAGCCCTCCTCACAGTACTTCACTAGTGCACACAGCACTTGTTTTCAACACACATACTCTGACTGTACTCACAACCATCCTCATGCATACACACTAGGTGTACTCATCCCTATACGCACAACCAGCCCTGTACTCACACACAGCCCTCCACAAACATGCACATCTTCTTGTCCTTACATACAGTGTTCCTCACACACCCCCAACCAGCCTTTGTGTTCCCTTGCCCCTTGACCTGGGGTGTCACTGGTCCACAGTACATCAGGGGCTACTCCAAGCAAGTACACCCCTTATTCACCTGTGCACAGCTCCTTTCCAGGTGTTTCCTCCACAGCCCTGCAGCAGTTGCCCAGTTGTTGAACGGTCAGATCACTCTACAGAACTTCTATGTTACCACTGCCATTTCCTCTCCTGCAGAAACCAGCAGGCTGATGCCAAAGAATGCCCTGAGAAAACATCATTCTTTGGTACAGAACACAGCAGGTCCCTCAGCAAGAACTGACGAAGTACAGCAGAGCAGGTGACAGGCCACCATCCTTGAGGTCTTCTCCACGTAAGAGGAGGACTTCCCCTGGCCAAGGTCAGATGGTGAACCCCAATGAAGAGCTATACCTCTCTCCGCTGGTCAGCACAGGTGAATCAATACACTTTCTCCTTGCTCCAGGGTAGAGCTAGAGAATCACCTGGTGTTGCCTGAACCAGGTGTCAGCCCAAGCCCTCCTCACAATCAGACAGGTCATGATGACCAAAAGATACCTGTCACAGCCAAAAAACACCTGTCATGAAACTTTGCTGGAGTAAGTTGTTAACGGCACAGCCATAGCTGTAACTAGCACTGGGCACAGGCACTGCTCCTCACAGAGTCCTCAAACAGCTACACCAGACCACCCAAAACCTTGACATCTACTAAAATACATTGATTTTTTTATAAAAACAGAATTTTCATTAAAATTTGCCTTGCCAGTGAGAAAACAAATCAACTAAACCAAGTATCTCTCAGTTCAGGGATCTCAGAGGGGCACAGGTCTCAGGGTTCCTGTTTCCAGTATGTGCCAGGAATATGCCTGAAAGAGGAAAGTGCTGCTGGGGGTGAAAATGCACCTTCCAGAACAGGTCCATGTGCCAGGTGGGGTCAACACTGCCATGGTTTCTCCCTTCTGAGCTGGCCAGGGGAGTATGTGCCATCACCACATTGGGGACACCACAGGATACCAGTGGTCCTGATCTCCCCAGGCTGCTTCTTGCAACTGTTCTTCTGCTGAGTAGAACATAATGCAGTAGGATACAGAAAAATTGTCCAGAGTTATATTAATGAGCCACATCACAGGGCACTTGGTAGGTACACATGGAGAAGTGAATGGATGATCAATGTGGTATTGACAGCTCTTTTCAGAGCTCTTTTCTGAGTTGTGCTTTGAACAACAGCAGCAACAACATGGTGGATCATGACAGCTCAGTCCAAGGTGGCCTGTTTTTACCCATACACATGGATGACAGAAGCTCTCCAGGCCCACTGCATGAGACCTGGAACACCCAGACCTGAACCATCCTTGCTCTACTCAGCGCTTATTTCCTTATCCTCCATTCCAGAAGACTGGGGAGCACATCCGTAGCCCCATCAGGGCTTTCAGCTTTGTGCAGAGAGCTCACACATGCTTCCCAGTGGCCTGGGACTGGTCATCTGCTGCCCCAACCTTCCCGTGCCAAGACAAGCAACAATGTGGGCTCCAAAAGGCAAAGCTCAGGATGAACCTTCTCCACACAACTTGGCCCTTGGTGCTGGTTTAGAGTTGAACCTGTGCAAAAAGTACAGAGTGATACACAGCCTTCACCCCCTCATCTCCCCCAGCCACCCCATAGTTTCCCACATCTCAGCAGCAGTCTCAAGTGTTGTCCTACTGAAAAACACCCTTGGTACTTTAACACTACTCCATCCAACCAGCACAGTCTCCAGACCGGAAACAGGCGCAGACCTGGTCCCTACTCACAGTGAGGTGGTGAGAAAGAGGTGCTAGATAGAGCTGTAGGATCCAGGAGAGCAGGAAGAGGTTTCAGTGCCTGTGAGGTCATGCTGATCCACCAGCTCTGCCCTGGAAGTGCTGCCTTCTGCTGTCTTCTACTAGAGACCAGTGTCCCAGTTGCATGGGAGCAACCCCTGCAGAGAGATGAGTCGAGGGCCGGGCGTGTGCTTTCATGTCCAGTTTTATTAGTGTTGCATTAGTACCATAAAATAGTTGATGATGTTGAGCACGTTGTGGTTTGTTCCAAAAAAAAAAAACCCAAAAAAGGCTATTTACAGTGAATCTGTCTTCATAAAAAAAACCAAACAAACCAGAACCCAACGACGTGGAACCCAAATGGTACAACAACAAAACAGATGGACAAGTTGGGAATCCACAAAATGATAACGTCCCCTCATGCGCCACAGCTGTTGACTGGATGTGGCCCTGTACTGCTGCTCTTCCTGAACGAATCCAGTGACCTGCTGCCTTCCAAGTGGCACGTTCCCTTCTCACTCAATCTGGCCCAAAGCAGCAGAGTGACACTGTGGAAGCACCTCCCAGGAGAACCTCACTGAAGAGGTTCTTGGAAACTTGGAGATGCTGCTGCTCATTTCTGGTCTTTCCCCTGCCTGAGAGGCCCTGAGGGAGCAACATTGTAAAATGCCACCATACAGCTGTCCACAAGAACCATGAACACAGAACCAATCCCCCCAGAACTACGGGGGCAGGGGCCCTGCATGCAACCCAGTATCAAGAAAGCTATGGGGCCTTCCCGATCCCTCAGCACACCAACCAGCAGGATTTGGCCACTCAGTCTGTTACCAGTGCAATGTTCCCTACCCCAGCTCATACTGCTGGTGAGAGACACGGCAGAGCTTCTGCTGCAATCACAGGCTGAGCTCAGGGCAGATGGTTCATGACTGTATTTGGTGATGGAGAGTAAACGAGATCATCTTCTCCAGTCCCAGAAACCTCTTGGCCACCTATCCCTGCCCTCTGCACAGGATAAAACCAGAAGCAGATGCTAATTAAAGCGGCGAAATGAAGCCAAGGAGACAGTGGCTCTCCCTAAACCGTGCAATTAAGGAGGATTCTGCAGAGATGTTACTGGTAACGACTGAACTGGATAGAAACCACATTACTAAGTGACACTAACAAGATGCCCACGTTTCCAGCGCCTCTGGAGAGCCGAGGTCCAACCCTTGTCTCCAGGAAAACTCAGCCAGGAGGACCAGGAAGCTCTCAAGGTGCAACACGACACCACAAACTCCTTCCATCTTTCATCTGCTCATCAGCGCTGTTAAACTAGGTCAGCACCGCAGAGCCTGGAGCAGCAACAAGCCTGCACCCAAGGTCTCACCTCTGAGTGAGACCCGGCCCTGTGCCCCACAGCAGCTGAAGAAGAATCCAGCTACTGCCTGGAGAAGCTCAAGGTATGAGATCAGGACCTCTGCAAGGACCAGGAGAAAGATCTAGGACACAAAAGGACTAGGAGACCAGAGGACACCAGCTTCAAAGCACCTCTGAGCCAGAGATCAGCTCAGACACTGCCCGCTCCTGACTGCCTTCGCTGTCACACTGCGCTGCTCCAACATGAGCCATCCATGTGCCCACAGAACCCCTCAGCTGGCCTGTCGCTGCCCCAGCAGCTCTCCCTTGCCCCACAGTGTGAAGTTTGCTCATGGCCAGGTCCCTCACAAAACTGCTGGGGAAGCTGGGAGGGTGCAAGATCTGAGTGCAGACAGTCACTCACATCACCCTTCCTCAAGCCCCTTCCCAAAATAGTCTGAGCCACAATCTCATGCTGACACTCATTAGAGACAGAAACCTGCAGACAAAGATGGAAACAGCTGCACAAAATGGCTCCATCCGAGACAAGAAACAGCCTGACTGGAGCAGGACCACCAAACTCCCACTGTCCCCAGGCTGGGAAACATCACAGACACCTCCTGGACATGGGCAGGCCCAGCCTGCCTCTGCTGGACTCTGGGAGGACAAGGCTGAGAAGCCAAGACGCTTCCTTGTCTAGAAGAGGCATTTCAGAGCAACAGCAAGATTCCATGGGGCAGAAAACCCACAGAGACACAAGCACTTGGGTCTCAGACAAACAGCTTCCTGGTGGGTTCATACTTGTATAAAATCAGAACAAAACACAAACCAACATGACATAATGCAACAAGCAGAAGTCTTTCTCTCACACATACACACACACACACACACAAGAGTAGAGCAGGGCAACCCACATCAGACAGGCAGGACCCCAGGAGCCCTGTCCTAGCTACCATTTGTTTCTTTACAGTAGTTGAAGAACAAAGAGGAGCACAGTGATGGTTCCCCCTCGCCCCCTCAGTAAACAAAAGTTATTGCAGTCAGTCAGTCCACCCCACCTCTGCACCAGTAACCCGCTCCAGCACTGGGAGCTGCGTGCAGCTCCTGACACTGGAACCCAGCCCAATCCCTCTTGTCACACCAGCGTGAGACTCAAGGCAAAAAATAAAACCAAATCACACACTGACTAATTTCCTTTAAAAAGCCTTTTTTTTTTCCTTTTGATGCAACAGCCTCAATGAAGAAAAAAGAAGTGATGTGCTTATACACCGGCTCCCACGCTGCTACTGCTGCTAGGCAACGCTCCACAGTCTCACAGGAGCACCAGCTCAGGTCAACTGAAAACATGCAAACCGATGGACACAGCGACATCTGAACCACAGCAGAGCTTCTGCTGCAGCCAAGAGCCAGCAGACGGCAGGCAGACCTACTCACAGGACCCCATGGGGCACTGCCACTAGACAATATGTTGTGCCCAGCAGCATGACACTGGGCGTGAGACCATGTTCTCCTCCTCCACTGCCTGGTGTGAAGGGAATACCCAGTCCCTGGCCAAATAGGTTGCACTTGTGCTGGGAAAGGGTTTTATGAAACCAGTCAATGGAGCATCCTGTGCTGTGAGCTGTAACAGGCTGTGATCCAGCAGGGACCACACTCTCACCTAATGACCCCTCACTCACCATTAGCAAAAGGTCTAACAGAGCACATCACCACCACTGCTCTACTCAGAGGAACCCATGCAGTCCCTGCACAGAGCAGGACCTGCCAACCAGGGCAACATGGGTTCCCTAAACCTTCAAAACCCCGAGGGCAAGGGATCAGATTAAATAAAATAAAAGAAGAAAAGTTCAACAGCATCACTGTCCTCCGAAAGTGCCTCTTGGAAATGTTCACAGAGCCTGGTCTTCTCCCAAGGGTGGAACCCCATCAAAACCTTTACTCTCTTATGTTGACACTCTCTTCTCTTGGGAAGGCCAGAAAGCAAGAGTCCACACATGCAGCACTGGGAGCTGCCCAGCCGATGTCTCCCTGTGAAAGCATCCACCCCCTTGTCCTGGCACCCTGGGTGCCCCTGGCAGCAAGGTTCACAAAGCGCAAAGCAAAGCCAAGCCAACAGCACTAGACACTCACAACTCTCACTCCTCTACCTTCCAGGACATCTTGCTGATCATGGGAGATAACCTGATTGGCATGGCTCCTTCACACATCCCAGCTACAGCTCCCACTGCCCGTGGCACTGGTACCCCCAGAACAGCACCTCACTCAGGCAATGGTGTGCTAAGGCCTGAACCCACACAGAAACACCCATGTGGAGGAACACTCAGAAAACAGAAGGACAACATCCATCTACAGAGCAGCCCCTGGGAGACTGCTAACACCCAGCACCCTTCATTTCCATTTGAGAAGAGTTCCTGGGTGGTACAAAAATGCCCTGAGGCCAGGCAGCCTGCACCCAGCCTAGGAAGGAAAAGGCAGCAAGGACTGGAGTGGTGCAGTGTGGTCAGAGGGCAGGATGAAGACAGCGGATGGAGCGCCAGCACCAGATGGATGGGGAGGCAGCTGGACATGCAGAGCGCCAGGCTGGCTCCCAGAGCAGCCACTACAGTGATGTATCACTTCACAGGCAACGGCTCATCTTCCAAGGTTTGGTTTTTTTGTGGGTTTTAAATTTTTTTGGCAATTTAATAATTTTTATTTTCTTATTGTTTTGTTTTTATTTTATTTAAGATTTTTTTTTTTAGAAAGCATTAAAAAAATCTGCAGCTGTTAAAAAAAATCCTTTCCCTTTAGAGGCTGGATGAGGTTTTATTGACAGGTCAGTTATTGGTGTGAGTATGGAAATAGCAGCGACCCCACTGACGCAGCGTCCCGCAGCAGCACAGCCAGCCGCAGGGACGATGTGACTGGCTTCATTTGGTCATGGTCACAGACCTGGGACACTGGAGGTTTCCTTACACCTAGTGTTTCCCTAAATTCCTGTTCCTGCCCAACCCACCTCAGGCATCACCTTCAGCAACAACACCTGCTCATCCCCACACCGAACGCCATGCTCCAAAGGGGCTCTACAGACCCCAAGAAGCTACCCAAGTGGTTTGTTTTTCACAAACAGGGCAGTCAAACTCCCTCCAGACTCGCTGATCTCTCATCCTTTGGCAGCAGGAAGAAAAGACTGGCCATCTTTTTGTTTTTCCTCCAAGAAATACAGAGGGAGGGGGCCAAACGCACCGTAACACATGACATCTTTTCCAAAATCTGTGCAAGCTGATGGGCAGCTCTCCCTGCCCACTCACACCAATGAGGTCTCAGGTTAATAAGCAGTGCAGTTATTCAGCTACCTGCTCATCAGTGGTAGGTGGTCTTGGGCAGGTTTCCTGCTCCTGCCAGCTCCCCCACGACTTCACGTTGTCAGAACATCTATATTTAAGACTGGGGTTTGTGGGGTTGGTATTTTTTGCTTTTGTTTAAAGGGGATTCTTTCCCTTGTAGTAAACTTAAAGAGTTAATAGAAAAAAGTAATTCAAAAGTAATCCAAGCACATCTGTAATTAATTCTGCAGGAGAGGGCAGAGCGACGCGAGTCAGAGTTGGCAACGCAATTCCTGGCTCCTGGTGTGCAGTCCTGGGACGGACAGAAGGTTTCTCCCTGCTGAGCACGGCTAGAAGTTGGATTTGGAGTGTCCAAATATGCAGATGGGAAAGTGCTTGACATGAGAGGACCACTGTGCTGCCAGCTGAAAGAACTTGACATCGTTCCACTCCACCCCATCGATCAAAACTGCAGGATAAGATAAAAAAAACAATGGAGCAGAATTAGAACACCAATTGTAAACGGCCAACCTGAAGTACCTTTGCTAGAAACCTTCCCACACTCAGCAGAGGGAGGTCTGGCTACACTCAGTGAATGCTGCTCTGCCTGGTAACCCCACCGCTGGGAACTGCTGCACACACTGGGGAGGGAAGACCTGAGAACAGACTGGGTTTAGAGAGAACAGCTTGGATTTTTCCAGCATCACTCACTGATACTAGAGCTCCCCAGGCTGCTGATTTCAGCGTCACCTGATCCCATTTCTCACATTTCCCAACACATGCCATTTTCTTTTTGGGCAAACACACTCTTCCAGAAATGGGCATCAGTCTCTCCTCATGGTGCTTTGAACCAGGAGATTCACATATCCTAAAGAGGTGATAAATGTCCTGTGACCACCCCTCACATCAGGACTAGGCCAGGTTTAAGGAGGTGACCTAAGAGATCCTCTACTGCTCATGGTGATGAGGATTATCAACTGAACAGGCTACAGAGTTCCTCTGGATGCTGGATGCACCACCAGCCACTCTAGGTTGCGTATATAGCTCCTGCTGTAGCAGGCCTTTGTGCCGGAGTCCTGTCTAGAGAAGCAGCCACCTTCTTACTGCTCCCCACCATCACTTTGCCCCAGCCAAGCAAGAGAAAGACAGTATCAGGGAGAGGAATGGAGCCTGGCCCAGCTCTCGCCCTCACCAATTCTAGATGAGTCCCTGAGTAAGCGAGCATGTTCCTCCCCATCCCCGACCCCCATACTGGACACATCCAAACACCTTTCCCAGCATCCCCCCCATTATGTTGGCTCCAAAACATGGGACAGTACAACAGGGCAGCCCTTTGCCTGGAGGGCAACTTCAGTCACAGAGACTCACTCTAGAGTCCAGTGGGATGCCAGGGCCACACTTACCCCGCAGCATATTCTGTTGATGCTTTGCTGTGCAAATCAACCTACTGATGCCTTCGATACACTGGCTCTTGGACTCAACCTCCTTGTCTTTTGTTTTCTTGGGCAAAAACATCACTGGAAGAAAAACAAACCGACAAACAGTGAGTATCTGCCACTCACAGGAGCAGCAACAAGGCTTTTTAGGGTTTCTGCAGTTAAATGTTCATGTCTGGAAACTCTAATCTTAACTCCTAAAAATCACCCCCGGTTGGCAGGAGTTTGGCTGTGTCAGGGCTCAGCACCACCACCTACAGACATGGATGTCTTCTAGCTCTGAGTGTGGCTATGTGAAGCATTCCCAGTTCACCATCTGGTCCCAAAGGGAATCTTCAAAGCATCTCCCGTTGCTCTGTTGAGACACCAGGGAAAGCAGCTCTCCTGTGCTGGATCTGTTCCACCTAGGGTGAGTCCCACTGACTGCACCCAGTGCAGTCAGGCACAACCTGCAGCACTGCCAGGCACAACCAGCAGCAGCCCGAGTAACACAAAGGACAACAAACCATGGGGAGAAGGAAGGCATTAGGATAGCTGAAAAGAGTCTAGTCCTTAAAGAACCATCCAAACACACAAGAGAAAAGGTACAAAACTGACTCCACAAAAGCTGGTGCTAAACACTGCTTTAGGCTGGGCCAACCTCAGTGAAGAACACTGAGTGTCTCAGCACTGCTGTTCTCTATTTCTTATGTTTTACATGACCAAGGCCAGGAGCACATACATTAGTGACAACACCAAAAGTGCCTCTGCTTGCTTGCAGAAAATAAACTGGAAGCCAGGAGATCAAGAGCAGGGGATTTAAAAAAATAGGGAAGTCAACATCTGGCTTTATGTTAAGAACATTCATCTTCTACTTCATTCTCTTCTACAAAGCACTGTACAAGACCATAAATGCTCAAGCATAAGAGCTGACACTGCTGCAATCCTGATCGAAGTGACACCACCACTTGTATGTACAAGCACACCCAGTGGTGGCTTGGCAGGTCTGGCTGTTGCATTTGTTCTGAAGTGATGGGTACTTTAACACAAGTAGAGTGCATTAAAACCAGAAAATGCACTGTATGCTGTGGCACAGTGGGATACACATAGGTCCTGCTTCCATCTGTACCTCTGCTATATGGTACAGACCAGACTGTGGAGCTGTACAAGCTGAAGGATCTGCCCTGCCTTTGGTGGTTGAGGCATGAGCTGCCTCTTACTTAACCCAACACCCTAACCTACCGTCAGCAAACTCAGAAGGAACATGGAGAAGCCGCCCAGAGCAGCTGTCACAAACACCCACAAATGTCCTTGCTCTGTCCCCACCTTTGTTCTTTTCACAGCAAAAGAGGAACCACCCTTCCAACTCCATCACCTTATACAGTCACTTGTCATCTACAGGCAGACTAGGATTTGGGGGATAAAAATATGACTAAGGTGCTGCAATGCTGGACTGACAAGTCAGGCAGCCCTGGAGTGGCAGAACAGGGAGAGCAGCATTGCACTGTTGACCTCTAGCAACAGGCAATGTGTCCACATTACCTTTCTTGTTCTTCTCTTTTGTCACAACAGTCATGGACATGGTTGGAGTGGTGGCAATCTCACCGCTGGTTGGTAACCTGCTGACCTGGAGGGACCGGAAAGTGCATTTCAGTGTGTTTTTGGTAGTGGAGGGGTCCCTCTTCTCTGGGTCTCTCTTCCTGTCCATGGGTGGAGCTGCAATCCAGTAATCCACCTGCAGGCCCATCAGCTCAGCACCGAGGTTCTGGCTAGAAAACAAGAGAAGGTAATTTCCATGCAGCACGTGGCAGAGCTCCCATCATTTATTTATGATTTCTTGAAGTACCTCTGACCACATCATCAGAGGACAAGCACTTGGCCCTTTAGGAAATCATAGAAAGGTTTGAGAAAAGACCTTCATGATCAAGTCTGACCATTAACCCAACTATCCCAAGGCCACCACTAAACCCTGACCCTAAGCTCCAGATCTCCACAACTTTGAAACATATCCAGGGATGACGATTCAACCCTTCCCTGGGCAGCCTGTTACAAAAAATCAAGCAGCAGCATTTTGTAGTGAGATCTGATCAGCACCAAAGCACAAGAAGTCATTGCTGAGTGATACAGCCTGGGTTACATTACATGGTGACATCAGCTTGGCAGGTCAGAACTGACACAAGCTGACCAGTCTCCCTCACTCATTTCTATTCTCCTGCATTCATAAACCCTTCCTATCACTAGCTGGCTTCCCTTGCTGTCCAGCAACCAAGGCAGATTGCAGGACACAATCTGCCAGTGGAAACTCCAGTACATCATGTGTGTCACCAAACCACGCTGCCTGACATCTCCTGGGCCAGAAAAGGAAAGACCATCCTGGGAAATTCCACCCCTCACTTGCCCCTGTCTCGCAGTTTCCAACCCAGGTGGATCAGGGGCTTCTCATTCAGCACTGCCAGTGCTGGCGGCATACACCTCTTCTTGTGCAGCGTCCATACAACCACTAGACAAAATCCTGACTTCATATATCTACAGGTCTGAGTCCACCCTGTTCCAGAAATGGCAGTTCTTAAGGTAGATGAATCCATGATCTGGAATCAAATACACATCCTTCTACATCGCCTGTCTAATCAAAAGCTCTCAAGACAAACCAAAGGCATGCCAGAGTTAAGGTCCTCTCAGCAAATCACTTCCTTCTCTGGTATTTACCCAGCTGAAAGCCAGAGCCCAAAGCAGAGTTCATCCTTGGTTGCCAAAAGGATCCCAGGCCTCATACCACAGGTCTGGGTAATGACCAAACCCACCACCACTGTAATTTTGCAAAACCTGAATGAATTAGAATCATAGAATTATTAGGGATCGCAAGGTACCTTGAAAGATCATCTAGTCCAACCCCCCCGCCACAGCAGGACTATCTAGACCAAGTTGTACAGGAACACAGCCAGGCAGGTCTTGAACGTCCCAGAACCGGACACAATATTCAAGATGCAGCCTCACTAGTGCAGAGTAGAGGGAGAGAAGAACCTCTCTCAACCTGCTAACCACCTCTCTTCTGATGCACCCCAGGATGCTGTTGGCCCTCTTGACACAAGAGCACATTGCTGGCTCATAGTCATCCTGCTGTCCACTAGGACCCCCAGGTCCCTTTCTCCTCCACTGCTGTCCAACAGGTCAGTCCCCAACCTGTCCTGGTGCCTGGGGTTGTTCTTGCCCAGATGCAAGACTCTACACTTACACCTGCTGTACTTCATTACATTTCTCTCTGCCCTCTCCAGGTCTCCCTGAATGGCAGCACAGTTTGCTGAGGTGTTGGTGACACCACCCAGCTTTGTGTCATCAGCAAACTTGCTGACAGTGCACCCTAATCCCTCATCCAAGTCATTAATGAATAGGACAGGTCCCAGTACCAATTCTTGGGGGACTCCACTAGATAATTACTTCTTTCCTGTCCTCCCACACACTACAAAGTCCAAGTGTTTCCTGTCTGCCCTTACTGGACCACTGCTCTGTGACCCTCACATGTTAGTGTGTTCTGTGGCTGTGTGTCTCCCAAAGAGAATCCAGTCTCAAAGGGAAATTCCAGCAGATGGAGAACACAAACCTCTCCAAAGGGGCTGCCACAATACTTCACTGGAGCTGGGGTTTCTGCCAGACCACCAGGAACAAGGCTGCCCTCTCTAGTTCCAGTGTGGCTGCCCTTGAGAAATGCAAGATCCCCTCTGCCCTCTCTAGCGGTCACCCAGGAAGGATACAGTCATTCCAGAGAGGTGAAGGGGAAAGGTGCCAACTTCATGTGTTTGCTGAGGAGGAAGAAAGCAGAGCTCTGGGACTGCCGCTCTCACACATGTCAGCTAGGACAGTCAGGGGAGCTGTAAGGTGACAGTACATGCCTTACCTTGAGGACGAGAAGCTGCCTGTGACAGATGGTGAGGAAGGTGGTGTGGGGGAGGCTTCTTTCACAGCAGGAGACACAGAAGGCGGTGTAGAAGAAAGGACACTGGAGCTTGAGGGAGCTGCGTCATCAGAGTCACCTTGTAGAAAAGAAGTCAGACAGGGGTTCATCTTACAGCCTAGCACATGCACAACAGCAGTAATTCAGTCTCTCTGTACAATATCCTGCCACAAGGTTTGTTCAGACTTGGCTACTCCAGCCATTCTGACTGCCTCCACCCTTCACACACGGGACTAATTGTGTTTGCTAAGAGGCTGGCACAGCTACTCACCCTTCTCTGGGGTCCCCACCTTACACCATCTCCTAAAGTTTGCCCCCTGTTGACTTTAGAGCCTTCCGCACAGTCAGAGCCCAGCCCACTGATCCCTGCAGGGGAATCTCCCTCCACTTCATGACTCCAAAGACACCTGGAGAATCCTATAATTCTGGGCTGATCAGATGAGGACATTTTAGCTTGGAGAGGGGGAGACTGAGAGGTAACCTCTTTAATGTTTATAAATATGAAAAGAGCAAGTGTCAGGAGGGCAGAGCCAGGCTCTTCTCGATGACAGAACAAGGAGCAACCGGTACAAGCTGAAACATGGAAGTTCTATGGAAACATGAGGAAAAACTTTTTCACTGTGAGAGTGACACAGCCCTGGCACAGGCTGACTAGAGAAGTTGAGAAGTCTCTCGTTCTCTGGAGACATTCAAACCCCACCTGGGCTGTTCCTATGGAATCTACTCTGGGTGATTCTGCTCTAGCAGGGGGGTTGAGCTCGATGATCTTTTGACATCCCTTCCAACCCCACCAGTCTGTCATTGTGTGACTAGCAGTATGAAGCAGACAAGTAGTCTCATATTACTATTATTATTAGTTTTTCATTCCCCCATTAAAAAAAAAAGAGGGTTTAAATGTATTGCAAAATCCCAAGACATCAGTGATGGACAAGTTTGTCCTGTGAAATCAGGCTCCTACCACTGACAGGACACAGAAAACACACACAAGATGCCTGTTACCTGATGTTGCAGAAGACTGTTCCACTATTCCAACCTTCACCACCTAGAGGGGAGAAAACAAAAGAGCTCCATGAAACTGAAGTTCCTTGATCATTGGAAGCCCAAACCAAGCTCAAACCTCCAGTACTGTTCCTGCAGTCAGTGTAGTGTTGAAGTGTATTGAGAAATGCGGCCTTCTAAGAGTCCAGGAGATGCCAGTAGTGTCCAGCCAAGCAGCACCAGCTCACAACCCTTCCCTGACTGATATGAAAACAGGGCAAACCCTACAGAGTTGTTACAGACCTTCCCAGCTCCCAACAGCCCATGGTCAGCTCCAAAATACAGCAACTACTGCCTGTCTGTGACACCTGTGGGGACAGTGCAGGGAGGAGAAAGGACCATAAATATCCCTGAAACTGCTAATTACAGACATCCTGCTGCCACCACTCAAGTGCTGCCACTTCTACGCTGCAGCAAAGTTAGAGTTTGTAAGAAACAAGAAAGTAACCTGTGGAACCAAATGTGCTACTAATACAAGGTTTCATGAACATCCTCTGCTTAGAAAGAAGAAATGACCCTTGTTGACATAAAAAAGCAGGAACCTTCCCTAGTGCTAACCCCACAAGGATCATTACTCTTGACATCACAGAGGAGAAACTCTTCTTAAGGCCCTTAGAAAAAACCGCATCCAGGGCTAATGTCTACCACATATAAATGATGACAAATGGGAAAGAGCTGCAAAGGGATCTCCAGTCAATAAAACCTGCTTTAGAACGAGGAGTGATGTGACACAGTCCATTTAGTCTGAACACAGAAGATTGTTAAGTTCAGACATGACCATGTCTCTAGGGAGCACGTTTCTTGACCTTGACCTAACTGTTAGAAGCAAAAAACTCAGCACAGTCTGGTGTGGGAGGTGTACACTCAGTGCAAGAGCTTGGAGAGGTGTCAGCCTTTCAGGAGGATTCTTTGAAAGCTTCAGTCTTGGAAAAGCCCCTGTCAGCTCAGCAGTGCATGCAGAGGCTCCTGAGAGAACACTGCCTTAGAAAAAGGCAGCTGTAGCTCAATTTGGCCAATCTCTATCCAAAGGGCAACACAGCAGGCTCAGGAGTCCAGCAGCCTCTGGTGTTCAACATCAAGAGGACATTCCACAGACAGTGTGAACACAAAGAGGCAAGGCACAAGAGGCAGAGTAAGAATAAGCAGCAAAGAAAACTGCCTACAGCCACCTTGATCTGCAAGCCAGGCAGGAAATCTCTTCTGGCCTTTCCCCTCTTGCTGGCTGACTGAAGATGGTCAAGTTCAGACACAGGAGAGGAAGGCAAAGTTAAACACTTGCCCTTCGCTCCACTCAGGGAAGTGCTGAGACTGCTGGGATCCCAACAGTGCTTCCAGCCAGGATCGCTGTGACATCCAGCCCCCTTTCCCTTCAGGAAGGAAGCACATCCTGTTCATCCTCCTGGCAACTGGCTGTTGGCCACACAGCCTCATCAGCTGACCTTGGCTTTTGTACCCAAGTGGTCCCTTGTGAGGCTCCACTCCCAACAGCGAGCAGCACAGCACTGCTCTGCTTGATACTGGGTCAAAGACTGCACGACAGCTCAAGAACATATCTTTTGCACCCTAAAAGCCAGCAGCACTCAGCCAACATCAGGAGTTACAAATTCAAGCGTTGCTGACTCTTTAGCCAACAGCTCCAAGCAGGCTGCAGCAGAGAAAGAGCTTTGTGTTCAGGTTCAGCCTCAGGGCTTTGTGAGACACCTATAACTGGCTTTTCAGAGTCTCTTCAGACGGATCTCATGGGGAACTGCCATGTCAGACACTTCAGAAGTAAGAATAAGCAGCATTGATTTGATCCTGGGCAGCCCATTCCAGTCATCAAGATGTCCCTGCTCACTGCAGGAGGTTGGACAAGATGACCTTTAGAGGCCCCTTCTAGCCCAGTGCACTCTGTGATTGTGTGACCCCCACCTCACCTCAGCAGCAGCCAGCACAAAGTCAGGCTGTGCTCTCAAGGCAGGTTTTCTTCGGGGGTTGTCAGTGTTACACACACCACAGAGCTGTTCATTCTTCCTGAGCTGAAATCAAACTCAGACTGGAGACACTCTGCTAACGTCAGGACAAAATTCCTTTCTAAGCAACTGGACAAACATGCTGAGTCCTGTTTGCCTGTACCAATGCCCCACTACAGCAGCCCCTAAGTGCAACTTTGTAGAGACCTGCAGCTACAAGGAGACAAGTCCAGGGGTTTCCAGGATCTTCTCGGAATTTCATGGTATTGGGAAAGGTGAAGCGTCTGTTTCATAACAATTGGTCTTCACCAGCAATTCCAGTTTCTGGGAAGAACAAGATCCCAGCAAAGATCATCATGAAACTAGGAAGACGTGTCTCTGCTTTTGTGGGAACCATCTTTCCTTCAACAAACCAAAGCAGACTGTCATCTCAGGAACACTGGAGAGAGCCACTCTCACTCCTAGGAGACACCAGGGTGAAAGCAGGGTCAGCCTGAGGGCAAGAGAGACTAAGCTCCTAAAATGCCTTGGGATTTCAGATTAGTTCTGACGCACCAACAGGACACAAATGGGAACACACACGTGTCAAGCTGGACACAGAGAGGGCAGAACAGGACAGCCAGCAGTGCAAGAAAGAGAAGCTGCAACAAAAAAAACTGAAGAGGACATCCAGTAACAGAAGAGCAGTAAGGGACATCCTTTTGGCCATGGGACAAGGACTCTGTACCCAAACCTTAATGAACTGGAGAGCCATGATCAAATAAGGGGCAAGAACCTAGAAAAGGCAAAGAGCACAGAGAATTGCTGACAGAAGGACAAACAAGCCCTGCCAAGACACTCTGCACTTAGCCACCTGAGGTAAGGACTGGAGGAAAATCCAGGGACTACTATTCCTAGATAGACAGTCACACAATAAAATGCATTAAACAGCTACTGGTCCATATTCAAACTCAATAGTGGTCCAAACAATGTCCGTGATGGGACATCTTCTCCACTTCCCAGGAACAGATTGGATATTTAGAGGACAGGAGATCATTTGTGAAAAGCACACAGAGGACTGACACCAGGACCACAAGTGTGGCCAAATCAATCAACCAGGACAACACTGGGCACAGAACCCTAAGATCAGGTTTACTGGAACACACTACCTTCCTCTGCACACGGCCCAGAAACAATTCTCTATCACCAAGGTGTTCTCGGTCTGCAGGAAAGACAGGCTGTGGACCAGAGCACTTCAGCACCACCTTTTCCTCTCTTTGTTAAGTGAATCAGGCAATAGCAAGGCTGTGGCACTTGCATCAGCACTGGAGCTGCCCACAACCAGCTGCCTGAAAAGAAAATACACCCTGTTGTTTGCTGAGGGATCTCAGACGTTTGCTTACGTACCAGGCGGTTGCATCCAGCTATCAGGGTCATGGTGACACTCTACCTTAGGGGACCCAGGGCTCCTACTCTACCAGGTAAGTTTGGATTAACACTTTATGTAACAGAGAGAACACTCACCCCGACAAAGGGAATGAACTTCTGCGAAGATTCTTCATCAGGGCTAAAGGCAAAGAGAAAAGCGTTGTTAACAGGCCACTCCCCCAGCAGTAGGACACAATACTCACTGTCTACGTTGCATTCAAGCATGCAGCAGGGACAGACAGTATGCAAGCGCCAGTCCAAGTCTCCTTTCAAGGCCCTCTGCCAGCATGTTAAGAATCTGCGTGGGTTGGGGGGGAAGAGCACGCAGCTTACGGCACATCTCTCAGGGTAGGGGGAAAGGTTTCTTCCTCCCCTCCCTCACGCTTGACAGAGGAACATGCTTTAATGGCACGGCAGTCATCACAGCCACACAACCTCCTGCGGTGAGGAAATGGCTCTGTGCCACAACAACACGGAGAACTGGGCATTACTTACTAGTGCCTGAAGCGCTCTGCACGCACGGCCTTCACACGTCCCACTTTTGGAGCCATGAGCCATACCTTGCATTTCCCAGCATCGCTAAAGCAGTTCTAGCCTGCCGCGGGGTTAGAGGCCGTGACACGTGGTTATTTGTGGAGCACCAGCAAGTACAGACACACACACACATACACACACACAGAGTTCCTGCCATGGGGAACTTGTGGTCCCATCAACAGGCACAATGGAAAGGTGGGGCACCAGAACACACCAGCTAGGTCAGGACATCAAGTCAAGAGCAGCAAATGGTTCAACCAAACTGAATAAAATGCACGTCGTGGTGCAGAGAGAGCTGAAGACAACACTATACTCGCTGCAGAAGGAGGAAGGCAGCAGCACCTCCTGCTCTGGTCTTGCCCAGAAGGCAGAGGGTGAAGAAGGGCCAGCAACAATGGCCATGAACGGAGCAGGAGTCTTGAACACAAGACCTGAGTGAGAAGGCAGGCAGGTTGGGAAGGTATGAAGAGTGACTGCTCCCTTCAGGGATGAAGATGGACCCACAGGGTGAGGAGAGCACATCTGCACATTGGGAGGAATTACAGTTCCAAGACAGAAGTGACTGCATGGGCAAGACACACAATATTTCTCAGTGACCAAGAAAACGGAGCAGACAAACACTGAGATTTCCCTTCTGTGCATCCCTCAGTGCTCAGAGCACAACACTCAGAGAAAAACCAACCAGCATCACCCTCATCCACAATATCAGCCCTATAGGAAGATGACACAGATCTGCTCACTCACTCTAAGGCAAAACAAGGAGCTCTGCTCCCTTCCTGCCTGCTACTCCACACACTGCACCTTCACCCTTTCCCCAAAGCAGGGGACAAAGTGACTGAGCCCCTAATTCTGTGTTGGAAGCCAGAAAGATCACTTCTTCCCAAATGCAGCTGCAGGCCACCCCAGCAAATAAATCTCCCACAAATGTGGCATTTCCAGCTTGAGTTTTGCAAAGGGAATGGAGGAACCAACTGACCTATTGGAGGAAGCACAGGACAGAGGCTCAACCTTCTCATTTCTTCAGCTCCTGGGTTGAAAAGCTGACCAAGCAAGTCACCTCCTCTCTCAGCTGCTGGATGGCTTTGCTCAGAGCTCTCAAAAAACAAACCCTGCTAGATGTCTGCACAAACCTTGTCCATGTCTCTCCCCGGGAGCTCAGCTTCCCACTGAGGAGAGCTCAGGGGCAATTCTGAAAGAAATAATTTGCTTCAGTCACCATTTATCACAGCTCATGGTGATGCAGAATGCTCCTGAAGGAACCCAGCTGGATTTCAGCTTGGCTGGTCCCATCACATGTCCTCCTGGGATCTCAGATCTTGCACAAGAGCCTCAGAAAAATGCAGCTTATCAGAACAGCTTTTCTTGGCATGGATGAAACAAAAAGATGAGACAACTGTGCTTGTTCTCCTCTCATGCTCTTTTCCTGATTCTTGTTCTTTGGGATCCAAAATGTTAATCCAGGCTCTTTTCACCTTGGCAATGGCCTCTTCTATTTCTTCTACCACAGTCCTGTTGCTATGATATCCCAATCCTAGACAGGCAGCTCCTCTCTATGACCTTTGGCTGCAGAGGTCTTACCCCATAGCAATGACCAAGGTTTATAGGTTTTATCCGTAGGCCTTATGAAGTCCCTGGATCTCAGCTATAATTCAAAAAGGCAGATCTGACCCTGATTTGAGATTTTTAACAGTTATTGATACTTCACCTCTGTAAACCTGGGAAAACGTCTCCTAAAACAGCGCACAAATGAATTCTGGAGGAAAACAAACCCCAGTCCTAAGCAGAAAGTCTAGAAAGAAAACCTTTATCAGGAAAGAGGGTGTTTGTCTGATTACTAATTTTGCTTGGGCAAAATCCATCCACCTGTAGCCATTCCTTCAAAGATAAAATGGTCAGAAACAGAGCTGCAGGCTCCCCCCTATCCCAAGAAATTAATCCAGATGTAACAAAGATGTAGAACCAGATTTAGGATTTAATGTTTTAGGATTCTTAGAAAGGAGAAACAGGCACAACACCAGGAGTCACCCACCTGGCAAAGGGAAGGAGGAAGAAACAGTCTTTCTCACTTTTGGGGCAAAGTACAAACAAAGCCACAAGCAACTCAAATATTACTGAAGGAAGGACCTAATCACCACTTGGAGAAGTTAAGCCAGTTTAGGAAATCTTTTATGAAGATTTAGTTCAAAATTTAAGCAGCCCAAACCAGATGAAATTGAAGCAAACACCTGTGATTTCCTAGCAGAACCGTTTCAGGTGCCACATTTATTCCAGACAAGTCCCGCAGGGGAGCAATAGGGAAGAAAGAGCTCTCATCACCAAAGGATAAGTAATTTCAGGCCAGGCACTACCAGCAATCGTTCAAGGTTCATCTCTGGTGTGAAGCACCTGTCCTTCCCCCAGGGCAACCAGAGCTGTCTGCTGGCTAGTGCTGTCCCTCTTCCATTAAGTCTCCAGTGGTTGAACCAAACAAAGAGACAATGCAACTCCAGGGCCCCATGACACATCAGATGAATCACCAATCTGCTCCAGCATCCTTCGAATTCCCACAACAGGCTGGACATACTAAACATTTCTCGAGCCTTGACTCTCCTCTGCTGCACCACTCTGGGCAAAGGGCTCAAGTAAATTCCTGTTACCTTCCTCACAGCTGCCTACAAATGTTCATGCAGCAGCTGGACAGATGACATGGGCACTGCTGAGCTGGAGGAGCCAGGTGCATCTTCACCAGCTATGTTCACGTTCAGCCACCACTGCAGGGTATGTTTTAGAAGTGCTCAGAAAAATGCCCTGCTCTTAACCTAGGCACCGTCCCACAGAGCCTCTGAGACATGCAACAGGAAAACAACATTGTCACCCCTACTTCCTGCAGCCCAGAAACCCTGCAACCCACACTTGGTGCTAGATTTGGGAAGTGTTCTACAACGAGAGTGAAGAGCTTGGTGAACATGTAAGTACATAGGTAACGATCCAGCCCTCACCCTGACAAGTGACTGCTTCCATTTTCACAGTCACATTACTTACTAGATCTGTGCTATCTGCGCCATCCAGAAGCCAGACAACATGAGCTGTGCTGGACACTGTCACAGTGGGTGACATCCGTCCAGGTTCACAGCACTGATCAGCGATCCAGCTACATTGGGAATGAGTGTCTGTGGAGTACCACAAAACCTACAGGGTTTCATTCAAGAAATCAATGCAGAGGTATAAACATCAATGGTAACACCTCCTAAAGAGGGGACCATCTCTGCCACCATGGTCTCAGCTCCCCAGATGTTGCCTGGACTCCAGTGTCTCTCAATTCATTAACTAGCAACTGCCCTAGAGCTCACAGACAAGTCAGTCACCCACAGAGGAGCTAAGACAGCAATTCATTTCTTTCTTGAAGCCCCTTTGACTAAGGGCAGCAGACACTCCAGAAGGACAGGACAAAGCTTTCACACCATTGCAGTCCATCGCAGGCAATGCATGCACCAACCTCTCGCCATGGCACACAGAACAAGGGGACAGCAAGGGAACAGAGGTGAGGCAACATAGGGCTATAGCTGGCAATGAAGTTGTGAAGCAGCTCATCACATACAGCTACATTCTACAGACTGGTTTGGCTTTCCTTAGACTACTAGAACTTGTTTAACAGAGCACATGCCAGGACACTGGGACGTCTGTCTTGCCATGAATTTGTAGGTAGTGCTACTCTTTCTACATAAAGCACTGGTTTGAAAGGTGGCCTTCAAGAAGCCATTCACATCTGGCTTTGAGGGAGCTCCACTAACTTTGTGAACTGAGGACTATTTTGATTCAAGAGCAGGAGACCTTGCAAGGCAAAGACGTCTTAGAAGCAGCTCAGAGAACAAAACTCCACTGCCGGCAAATGTTTTTAAGCCCAGCCTGTCAGTAAGAGACTAACGCACCATTCTTTTATTAGAAAGATTTACTGGTCTGCAAAGGCACTGCACAGCAAGACCCCCACTTTGAACCCTGAGTGCTTCCTACAGCACCTCCAGTTCCAACAGCTGAGATGTGGAAAGCCTTTGCTCAGTCCTGATTCTTCTGCAACTACCCTATATCCTCTGATAGCTAAGAAGAAGGGAAGAAAAATCCCTACTTCTCTGTGTTTTATTGCTCAAAACTTCTCTCTTACTAAACCCTTCCCAACCTGCATCTTGGGAACCCGCATGCATGGCCCAAAGGCAGAGCAGTCATCTCCAACAGTACGTTCTGCCAGCAGATGCTGTAGCTTCAAAGCAGCGAGCAGAACCGAACCTAAGGGACAAACTGTGCATCCCAGACCTGCAGGAACTATTAAACAAGGCACAAAGACCAGTTCAGGGGGAAAAGAAATAGGAGACAGGAGAAGGAACCTAAGAGGAACCGATACCTTATGGTAAAATCAAAATGAAAGTTCTTTCTCCTTTTCAGAGTGCAACCAAAGGAAAAAATAAACATGTTACTATACTTACAGAGCAACGTGTTCAGCTGGCTGCTTCTAATGGAAACACAATTCCTGTGTGGTTTTTCTCAAAGCCCTTCCTACATTGCTGAAGGTAACAGAGAGCTGCATTTCTAAAGTAAGCCACACCAGTAGATAAATATCCATCCCTCCACGGGAGGGCTTGTTCCTCTAAGCCACTCTCCAGTTTGTTCATGGGGTACTTAGGTGACAGCAGAAGTTACTCTGAAGTAGACACACCACTAGGACACTGCTGGCTGTGCAGTTGGACAGTTCCTACTTTATAATTTTACAATGGGACTGGATGCTCTTACAGGTCTTTTCCATCCTGAATAATTCCATCATTCTATGCCACATTTCTGTATCTCAGCAATCTCTTCCAAGTAAGCTGCAGACGTTGAGCCTGATTTAAACCTATGAAAGGCTTCAGGCATGGTACCACCAAGCTCAAAGGTCTAAAATCTCCTTCTCTGGAGACTTTCAAAACCCACCTGGATGCATTACTAGGTGACCCTGCTTTGGCAGGGTGCTTGGACTAGATGATCTCTAGAGGTTTCTTCCAACCCCTAACATCCTGTGATTCTGAAATCCAAATGGATCAGATTGGCTTGGTAAGCAGAACACACTGCAGGAGGGTGAAGTGTGCATTGCTGAACTACATTCCAGAGGCCTTTTTTTTCAACAAAGTACTAAACTGACCTTCCTGGGTACCTTAGAAACTCAAAATGTTAATTGATTCTTAGCTTTTTAGTTAAGATGAAGTGCAAGGTAGATGCTAATGACAAAAAAGAACCTGTACCAGAATGGAAAAGGCAGTGGAAACCTGTACAGAACCCAGAATCTGAAGAGTGCAGAGGAAGAGCCATCAGAAGGGTTCACAATGCACTAGGAGGGTGTGAACTGGTAACTGGGTTAAGTCATCATACCAAACACTAAAGATTGAAGTGAAGAGCCCTGTGGCTCTCCAAACTTTACCTTTATCAGGTTAAAATCACAAATGACTAATTAGTTCATTCATGGACTAACAGGTCTGGAAATATTTTCCCTTGGAGAAATTGAGCAATGGGAAACATTTCACTGAATCATCTGTAGAGTCATGTAGAGCAGACACAGGAATGGAAAAACAATGGACAACTAGCATCTCAAAAAAGGGGAGGGAAAAGTGACTCTATCCACACCTTTAATCCTTCCCAGTTCTTCGGCAAGGGAGGCAATAAGGGATGACAAGGGACCAAAACCAAAGATCAGATAGATCCTGAGAGGGGCAGCAATTAACAATTAACATCATCCATGCCTCTAGGACACTGCTAGTTCCTAACTGAGAAAAATTACGTGAGTTGAGCATTTCCTCTTTTTTCAGAAATTATCTGGACATGAGCTCGAATCTGTTATTCTCTCCTGTGCCTCAAACAATGCACATCTACCTTCAGTGACAGTTGTTCTTCTTCCTGGACCATGGCCACAGGAGGATCTACAGATATCTGAATCTTTTTTTCAGACTCCAACCCTCCCTCCTCCAAGCTGCTTATCCCTGAAGAAGTTGAAATAAGACCTGGTCAATGCCAGCCCTCTCCAGGACAAGTCCTGGTAGCCTGCAACTGTCAATGAAGAAGGACTTTGTCTCTCCAGTGAGCAGCTTAGCTATTTACACTCCAAAAAGCAAGACAGGGGTTTTAGTTCCCTCAACACCAGGGTAAAAAGGCTGGGTCTCATGGAAGGTATTTGGTTGGGGAAGGCACACAACAAAGGTTGGAGAGATCTTGGAACCCAAGTAGATATAAACTGTCTGTCCGCCCTCCTGCCTAGCTCCCACATCCCCAAACCTCTAGCATCTTCAAAATCAAAGTAACCCCACTGGTGTAGATTCACTCTAACTGGGACACAGCACTGCGAGTTCCCAAGGTGTTTCCAGTTTGGAGGGACTTTAAAACTGCTGCCACACGAGATGAGGAAAGGACTTTGCTTTCAGCCTGCTGCTCACCCTGGGAAGTCAGGCTTATGTTCACGACATACCTTTTCTGCTTGTATGTCAGCATCGCTTCAGCAATGGGCAACTGGTGTGCGCAGTTTGCCCCTGCTATGTACTGCGTTATCCGTGAGACGACATCAGGTGCTTCTGAAACTGCAACAGAACAAAAAAAAGAACAATTTAAGCAACTTCTGAGACCATCACAGCACCGTCTTCCAGCTGCTCAGCCAAGCCCTGTGAGGCTGTTTGACCAAAAGCAAACATCCTACAAGAGCACCAAAGTAAAAACACCAGGAAAGCCCCACAGATCCACAGACACCATTGTTGTGCACACCACTGCTGACTGAAGGGTGACTGTACCCCTGTACGGGATGCTGGTGAGGCCTCACTTCGAGTACTGAGGACAGTTCTGGACACCTCAATACAAGAAGGACATTGAGGGGCTGAAGCAGGTCCAGAGAAGGGCAGCAAGGCTGGGGCAGGGTCTGGAGAACAAACCTTATGAAGAGCAGCTGAGGGAGCTGGGGCTGGTTAGTTCGAAGAAAAAGGAAGCTGAAGTTGAGGGGAAACTTTACTGCTGTCTGCAACTGCCTGACAAGATGTTGTAGAGAGGTGGCGGTCGGTCTCTTCTCTCAAGGAAAAAGTGACAGGACAAGACAAAATAGCCTCAAGTTGCACCAGAGGAAGTTTAGGTTGGACATAAGGAAAAGCTTCTTCCTGGAAAGGGTCCTCAGGCCTTGGAACTGGCTGCCTAGGAAGGGGGTTTAATCACCATCCCTGGATGTGTTTCAATGTTATAGAGATCCAGAAATCAGGGGCAGGGTTTAGCAGTGGCCTTGGGACAGCTGGGTTCATGGTCTGACCTGATGATCTTGAATGTTTTTTCCAACCTAAATGATTCCGAGATTCTACGATGGTTACTTTATTTCTGTTCAAGTGCTTTCCATTGAACTGTCTAGAGCCAGCTTTAGACTTTTTCACACCCTGACTGTGGGTCTCTACTGAAGAAACTGCCTAACCAGCTATCTCGGGCCCCATCAAGCTGCTCCACTAACACCAGCATTCGTATAATCTCTTTTGCCAACAAACTCAGTGCTTTGCTATGTTAACTGAAAAGACCAAGAGCCACATGAGGTTAGGAAGAGCACAACCATCACACATGTAGCAGTAAATGTGCTTCAGATCCTTAAGACTGTGAGTCAAGCTGACAGAAAGACATTTCCTAAATGTGTTCCGTATTTCTTTGATTTCAAGCACACAGGCTTGAAGTGTGAGACAAGGCAGCAAAAGTGACCTTCTCCAGGCACTGCCATACCTTAATGGGCATTTAAACCCCAATTCTTTGTATTTGAACAGAGAACTGTGCAGAGCTAAAATTCTCTGCCAGATCTTCTCATCCTGTCACGGAGTTGGTTTCTGTGTAGTTTTCACTGCACACATAAAAAATGGAGAATCTAATGAGGTCTGGACTGCACGAGCACAAGGCTGCATTTTCCTTACAGCATGCAGGTGAATAAATAAGGGCTGCAGTGTCCGACCAGCTAAAGCACATACACAGCTTTCGAGCTGGACTTCTGTAGCTAGTGGAGTAGTGCTAATCCAGATACAAAAAACCAAGTCTGTGTTGATATTTGCATTTTCAAGTGCAACAAGGAATTTAAATACAACAGTTCCAGACATCTGTTCTTCCATGAGTTTTGGATCAAGGGAAATCATAGGTTGGAGTGGCACACCAGGAGACCTCTAGTCCACCCTTCTGCTCCAAGCAGGTCTAACTTCAACTTCAGAACAGGATGCCCTGGGCCTCATCCAGCCAAATCTCCATCTGCTGGAAAAGATTCTGAACAAACACATGGAAAGAGGTCTCGCTCTATTCCTCTCATGGCTAAAGGAACATCCTGGGAGACTCAAACACTGCAATTCCAACAAGAGAACCACATTGAAACCTCCCTGCTGTCACAGTGCTCAAAAACCTTCAGAGCTTTTCCTGCTACTGAAATTTCTGTATGAAAATGCGGTACCACTCCTCAGTCAAGTCTCAACCCCTCACATAGCCCTGAATGTCAGATGCAGATCCTTTCTCCTGTTTCTTTCCATTTTTAAGGGAAAAGCTGTCCAATGTAAGCATTAATATTTTAAACAAATTAATACTTCAACACACACTAAGGCTTTATCCTGGCCCAGAAAAGACTCCGATCAGAACAGGAACTTGTTGATCTGACCTAGGGCACCTTCCACATGTTACAACACTGGTGAAGAACAAAATCCTTTTTTAATGAGAAAGATCCTGCCAGCAAACTTCAGAAACATCAAGGTCACACACAACTAATAGAAGTTAATATTCCCAGAGTTCTCATTTTTTCAGATCTTTGGGGCTGGACAGTTTCTAAAGGGCCAAAGAAAGCAACCAACTAACCTTGATAGTGACACTCTTGCATCAAAGAACAAAGCTGACAACCAGGTAAACCAACATGACTCAGAAGCAGCCAGTGCCTCTGGGAGCCAACAAGTGTTTGCAAACCACTACGCGGAGGAGGACATATAAAGGTCAGCATCTGAAAAGGGAACATGGTGGAGCGAGGAGAAAAAGAGGAACAAAAACATTTGTCTGCTTCCTCTTGTATTTACTTGACCTTTGCTAAAATTACTCATTTGAGCCTTTTATCCCACACAGGTCAGGCAGACACATGGTCTTACCAGTGGTCTGTGCTTCAAGTTTGTTGAACAGATCTCTCCAGGCTAGATCTTGGAAGAAGTTATTGTATCTGTAATCTACAGACCCTAGATACTTGGCCACTGGATGAGAGCCTAAGAAAGAAAGGAAAACATGGCAGTTATTCTTCCAGCACTGAACATGTGTGTTGTTATATGTAAGGACTTAAATACACAAAAATAATAACCACACTAGACACCCTCGAAGTAAATTTCTTCATTTATAACCAATTAATTTAGTCCAGCTTGTTTCTGCAAGCGCATCCAAACAGACTTCCCAGCAGAGAGCGACTGCCTTGACACCGCTGGGATCTTTCAGTGACACCTCTCCCTTCCATCTCCCCCATCATTAAAATATAAAATCCCAAAGAAAACAAGACTGGGCAACTGCTGAGGAAATAACTGATTTGGAAGATGCAGAGGCCCTACGGCTCTCCACCTCAGCCTCTTGGTTTGTCTTTCCCAGCAGCTACACTGCAGCCAGGTCACCTCTGCCAAAAGAAGCGGGATCCCTTCCCTCCAAGCATGAACCCCATAACACAGCTCTTTGCAATACTGAGAAGAATTGCCCCTGTCCAGGAAAAACAAGCCCAGGTGGATTGTTCAATCTGTGGAGAAGGTCTCTGAGTTCAATAAATAGACTGTAATTAAAGACAGATGGCAGAGCCCAAGAACTACAGTTCCCAGTGAATGCTAGCCAAGGCACCAGATCCCTATTTGCTCCAGTTCAGCCCTATGGCTCCTCTATAAGCACGGAATGACCTCCCTGCAGAAAGTGTGTGCTCAGCCTCCAGGATGCAGCCCTGCACAGAGACTTGATACAGAGCAAGGCAAGGAAGGCACTTAGAATCATTAGAGATCAGAAGGGACCTTGAAAGATCATCTGGTCCAAAACCCCTGCCACAGCAGAATCACCTAGACCAAGTCACCCAGGAACACATCCATGTGGACCTTGAATGTCTCCAGAGAAGGAGACTCCACAACCCCCCTGGGCAGACTGTTCCAATGCTCCTTTACCCTCCCTGGGAAGAAGTTCCTGCTGATATTTATGTGGCACCTCCTCTGTTCCAGCTTGCACCCATTGCCCCTTGTCCTATCACTAGATGACTTTGAGAAGAACATGGCTCCATCCTCCTGTTCATCACCATTGTCACTTAAGTGACAAACTCTGCCCTTGGAGGTACTAAAAATTTGCCACCTTTATTTTAGGCCACATATGTCCCCAAACCAGCCAAAACATTCATGCTACCAGCTCTTTAGTCTTTCAACACAGACAAAAATGTGTGCCAGGACTGCGCTTTCCAATCACCACATTTCAGACATACCCAGCCGAAGTCCTGGATATTTACAGTCAGCCATGAAGTGGCCTTAGAACTCGTAATCGGCTTATTTTTATCCTTCCTGCACACCGAATTCTCACACCAAGCTACACTTCCATCATTGCAGCACTCGAGTCATCAGCTCATAACCAGTAACCTGACAGCTTCTCAGAAGACCTCAGTTGCTTAACTATCCTTATCGTTGTCCAGTAAAGCTCATGGTGGAAAAACCCCATTGCTGTCTTCTCTCAGTCCTCCAAACCTGTGCTAATTCCCAGACTGCCACAAAAGATTTGAGCAGATCTCTCTGAGCTTCCCTGCAGTCTAAGTTCTTTCCTAGACTCTCCTGATTATCACAGAACATTAGGGATTGGAAGGGACCTCAAAAGATCTAGTCCAATTCCCCTGCCAGAACAAGATCTCCTAGACCAAGTTACACAGGAACATCTCCAGAGAAGGAGACTCTACAATCTTCCTGGGCAGCCTGTTCCAGTGCTCTGTCACCCTCACTGGAAAGAAGTTTCTTCTCATATGTATGTGGAACCTTCCGTGTTCCAGCTTGCACCTGCTGTCTCTTGTCCTATCATTGGATGGTACTGAGAAGAGCCTGGCTCCATCCTCCTGACACCCGCCCTTTACTGATTTATAAGCATTAATGAGGTCACCCTCAGTCTCCTTTTTTCCAAGCTAAAGAAACCCAGCTCCTTCAGCCTTTCCTCATAAGGGAGATGCTCCACATCCTTCATCATCTTTGTGCCTCTGCACTGGACTCTGTCAAGCAGTTCTGTGTCCTTCTTGAACTTAGGGTCCCATAACTGAACACAATATTCCAGATGTGGTCTCACAAAACAGAGTAGAGGGGAAGGAGACCCTCTCTCAAACTACTAACCACATCCCTTCTAATCCACCCCAGGATGCTCCAGTACTTCTTTGCCACAAGGGCACATTGCTGGATCATGGTTATCCTGCTGACCACCAGGACCCTTTCTCCTACCCTGGTCTTCAGCAGGTCAGTCCCCAACCTATACCAGTACCTGGGGTTGTTCTTGCCCAGATGCCAGACTCTATACTGCCCTTGTTGAATTTCATTCAATTCCTCCCTGTCCAATTCTCCACCCTGTCTAGGTCCCACTGAATGGCAGCACAGCCTGCTGGTGTGTCAGCCACTCCTCCCAGCTTTGTGTCACCGGCAAACTTGAGGATAGTGCGCTCTATGCCCTCATCCCAGTCATTGATGAATATATTGAATAGTACCGGTCCCCCTACTGACCCCTGGGGGACTCCTACTAGACTCTGCCCCTCTAGTCTCTGGCTTCTATCCTACAGCCAATTCACAATCCACCTAATTCCCTGAACATCCAGACCACAGTTCCTCAGTTTGGCTGAGGAGAGACTGCATGGCTACTTTCAAACCACAGTTTGCAGTTGAGTTTTGAATAGTGCAGGGGGAACAGCTCTGCCCCATGTACTGGGAGAGGCTTTTCTATATGCTGGGTAAAACCACTGCAATGGCAGACACAGTGGGAAATAATTACTGGACAAGTAATTATTAGAAGTTCTATCCATGAGAGCTAAATAAAATGCTAAATAGCCCCTAACAGTCAAAATAACCCCAAGTTTTTTTTTCTATGTTCTTTGTCCCTTCTTGGTTGTTTATGTACTGGTTTGGACAGCAATCACTAGATGAACTTGAAGGTCTCTTCCAGACTTAATGATTCTATGGTTCTATAACAAAAGGAGTCTGCGGGGAGATCTCATCAATGCTTACAAGTATCTAAAGGACATGTGTCAGGATGATGGGGTCAGGGTCTTCTTGATGGTTTCCAACAACAGGACAAGGGGCACCAGACACAGACTGGAACACAGGAGATTTAACTGAAACTAAGGAAATACATTTTCACAGTAAGGGTAGCAGAGCCCTGGCCCAGGCTGCCCAGTGAGGTTATGGAGTCTCTGTTCTGGGACATTCAAAACCTGCCTGGACTGTTCCTGGGGGATCTGCTCTAGGTGATACTGCTCTGGCAGGGAGGTTGGACTGGATAATCTCCAGAGGTTCCTTCCAACTCCCCTCAGTCTGTGAATCTATCCTTTTAGCCACAGAAGCAGGAGCATGAGGCAGGACTGAATCTCACATTTCAGATGCCTACAGAAACTAAGCACTTCTCATCGTTAACCAACCACTGTAGGTTGACTCTTCAGACATTGTACGTTGACTCTTCTGGCACTGCAGCACATCGATATGGACCAGGAAGGTAAAACCATCTTAGAAAAACCTCCACATTCAAGCAGGGTTGGAAGGTGCTGCTAACAGCAGAAGGTCTTTTCCTTTATGGTGCTTATGGCACAGTCACCATCAGGTGCTTTTTCAGTTGTCAGAGAGGAGAGGCTGCTCCTCAATCACTTTAATGAACTGCCAGAATGTTGGCCAGAAATAAGCCCTTGATCTGATCAGGAAGTACTGCAGACTTCTACAGCAAGGCCCCATTAGAGAACTTTCTATATTTAAAGTCCATTTTAAAAGGATTCACAGCTCTGAAGCAGGTCCATTATCAAAGTGATTTCTTCTTTTTTATTACTTAAAATTACCAAAGAAACTTCTAATATTAAAATAACTAACTCAAAACCACTCTAAACCTTGTGTTTCTCTTTCAAAGGGGGAATATTTTCAGGCTGTTAAAGACTGCAGGACAGAAAATTCTTCTTCTAAGGCCAACAGACAGTCAGCATGTGAGGACCAAAGCCCTCAATCTCACAGACATTCAAAGCACATTTAACCTTGCAGAAATAATTTGTATTTTGGTTTTACCCCCTAAAGGGCTCACTCTCTGCCTGCCAACCACATTGGTAACTAAATGTTCTCCTTATAGAAGGATCTGGCTCTCCTCTTCTGCCTTTTTCACATGACTCTGGCAAATCCCACCACTAAACTGACAATGTAACCTCACTGTTCGTGGATCTGGGCATCAGCTTCTGATTCCTACTGCAACTGCCAACAGTTGGTCCCAACCCCAAAGGAATAGAAAATACCAAGGAGATGTGCTTTGCAAGTTTTCTGTTGCCTATGTTACACAAGACAAGGTCTGGGCCACACCAGCTGCTGGCATCACACCCTTATAACACTGCTCACAACCATCAGTGACTGCCTGCCTTCCTAGACCTTGTTACTACAATATTTATGCCTACAAAAGGACCCCAACACTATAAGCTGTCCATTGTATTCTCCCCAACACAAGCCATCCAAACTGGGCAACTTTCCAGTCAGGCCTGGTGAGCTGCTGGAAGGGCAGAGATAAGATACTAGAAAAACCCAAGGAGAACAGCACACAAAGAAAAAGTCAAGAGATACATGTCATTTGAATAATTTTAACTCCCAGCAGCTTCAGAGCATTTAAAAAAGGTTCCCTACTCCATAAACATTTTGTGTGTCAGCCTTGGGAAGGCCAGAATTTACCACTCTGGGAAACATTGTACCCAATGGATTTTAAGATTTCAGCCAGGGAAAGGGCTTCCAGAACATTATTCTCTGTCTTTTGTACTGTGATAGAAGAATACAGAAGAGTATCCCTATATGTGGAGGAAGCAACCACTTGCTTCAAGTGACAGGGTTACAAGCAGACTCGGCATCAGGAACGTTAAGATAACATTCACTCAGGCAAGAGCCTCAACACGGGTATTACACAATACAAGAACACCACAAGGTTTTGCCAGCTTCCAGGAGGGCTTTTCCCAAAGGGGTACAGCTCCTTTAACTCATTCAATTGTTCCATGAATAAACGTTGCTCTTTATTTACCGAGAGGGATGATCAAAAATCTCATATAGCCGAGCCAGTCCGGGGTTTTGTGAGACAGCTGCTCTACAAAGAGCCTCAACACAGCACTGAGGTAATTCTGGGCTCCGGCCACTGCAATTTTAATTGGGTTTGGAGGCTGTGAATTGCAGTTACAGCTAGACAGAAAAAGAAGAAACATTCATAAATCATGGCTTTGAACCAGCTATTTCAGAACAAGTAAGAAAAAAACCCCTCAAATCAGTTACTAACAACCACAGCACCAGAGAGCAACTTCAACACACAAAGCAGTATCACAATGACTATCAGCAGCTTAAAACATTAACAAAATGCAACTTATGTCTCCTTGTTCCTTCTTTCTCACATTTTAATCACCTAAAGGGCTGGACTCAACTACCTAGATGAGGATGTACTTACTGCAACTAACTGCCAGAGAACATGCTCAGAGAACCCCAGTCCCCAGTAGGTATCGAGGGAATGCCTTGAAGGATCGAGGAATTAATCTAGGAAGAACTTGGGGTGGGTAGCAAGAACCATTTTAGAACCTATTCAGTAACTTTACTGGCGATTAGATCTGATTCTGAGCAGCCTCCAAAGCATATTGTCTGAAAATCACTGGTGGTGATGAAAGGAGACTTGTATCCCCCAGCACATGGCACAACAGCAACAACTCTGCAGAGCTGGTGAGCGCTGAAAAGCCACTCGGCTCTGACTTCAGGAGAGTAGACTGGGGAGAAGCATTGGAAGGGAAAAATATTTCTCAGCTATTGGATGGAAAACTCCCTAGGCACTGGGTTACAGGAACTAAAAGGCTTTTAGAGCCAAGACTCAACAAGCCACACAAGCAAGGTGAGAACTTACTATCTCTGTATCCTGGAGACAATAGTGCTGAAAGCTGCCTGAATATCAGCTGAGGAGCATGTGCAGACCACAGGCAACGTATGTTTTTGCAAGACGTCTGACAGGTACTGGGGAGAGAAGAGAACATTTTATAGTCCTTTCTTTTTGGTGCAATTTGTCCAGTTTGTATACAAGATGGCTGTTGCCCACCAGACAAAGCAAAGCTCTTCCTCTAGGAAAGTTCCTTCTTAACAATCACCACCATCCCAAAATGCAGCCACAGTTCTAGAACAGCAGGGGTTTATGGTCACAGAGGGCAGAAGACAGCCCACGCAGTCAGCCAGTGCTGGTTAGGAGCAGACACTACCTACTTACCAGCTTACGGAACTGCCGCTGCATCTCTCTCTGATTTCAAAGACTTAAATAAACACAAAATTCTGACCAATCCCATACAATAACAACAACAAAACCAGGAAAATTCACTACCAATATACGTTTCTCATGAAGAACTGTTTCCCTTCCATGCTAACAGGGAACACCATGCAGCTCGTGTCTACATGGACGTAATACTGATGACATTAGGCAATCATGTCACACTATCAAATTCTGCACCACTGATCTATACACCCCAGCCAATGCTATTTTTATGTCCCCTGATACTGAAGGTACAAGGTGCTAAAACTCCTGGAAGGCAATCTACGATGTTTTCTGCTTTCCAGAAGGCATTTCTTTATCTTTCAAGTATAGAGAAATCAGAGCCAATAGGTCAGCTGGTATTTCTGGTCTGAGACCCCTAATTCGTCCAGAAGCAGAAAGCCAAACCTCACGGTGTAACTCCATCAGGCTGGCGCAAGTTCAACCAGGGACAGTCAGACCCAGCACACGTTTACTGGTCCATTTCCACATATAGTTTGTCACTTTCTCAGACTAAGGTTCTGAAAGGAGTAAAATTTGTTCCAAATCCATAACAAACCTTCCCTTGCTGCCTACATAAGAAAGCACTGCTCAAGGTTCTTAACACAGCTCCCACCCCCTCAGAGAAGATGGGATAACAGTAAGCAATCACACATCTGAGCAACACAACAGAGCTACCTGAGATGTCTTCTCCTGCCTTCACCATCTGTGCCTAGAAATCTCAGCCTAAACCACAGGTCATTCCTTCCCGTTTCCTTTGTTGCAGTCTACCAGAGTTGACAAGTAGGCTCTTGGGTGCAAGGAACTAGCCATTCCCAGAACACTGCTAACCAGAAGGAATAATATTTCACAGGAAAGGAGACACTTCTATGGAAAGACTCAGGTGCCAAAGCTTTACAAGATCCATGACAACTCCTGATCGAACCAAATGTGATTTCTGAGCACAGCACATGCAGTATGCAGTCAGCCCCCACACACTGCTCTGCTAACCAAGCAGCAGCACCTATTCGGGTTAGTGGCAGAGCTCAAGACCTGTCCTTTCCTGAAGAGGAACAGTGAAGGAGAACTGTGCTTCAGGGAATATCTCCTGCCTTTACCTGGCCTTGCCAGTCAGAAGTGTTGACAAGAATGATGTTTTCTGGCAGCTGGTCATCAGAAACCAGGATGTGATTTAGTTGGTCATAGACTGTTTTCCTGGGGATCTGGAAATAAAGACACAGAGAACATTAGGAGATGTCAGTCCTAAACATCAAACCTCCAGCTCTTGCAATAGAGGTAGCTAAGCATGGCTGGCTAGTCCTCATTCACGCCTGCCATCAGCAAGGACATGGCAGCAGCCACACTAGTTGCTGGGACTGACACTTGCCACCTTCCTCCACACTGCAGTACGCTGCAGGCTCCTCTGCTGGCCACCTTGGGTTTTTTTACTTCTTTTGCCATGCACTTATTTATATCACTTTATACCAACTAGAAATGTTGGATTCATAGAAACCAGGAACAATCTCTTTCAAGGAGAGAACAAGGTGAATCCCTCAGCCTATAAAGGCAAGGCACAAGTCAGTCCCCATTTGCCATCCCTAGCAATTTGTCTTTTCTCAAAGGAGAAATTCCTCAACACACCCTGATTCATTTCTCATCATAACAATCTATTCTGGAGATTTCAGTTTATGATAACAAGCTGGCAAACCCAGCAGACTGGATGGAAGATACAGCACCAGCAAAGAGATAAAGTTTCTCCTCCTTCCTGAAGCTGCAGGGCCTAGTTCATTTCCAACAGGTCAACAATCAGACCAGAAGGAAAGGAACCACAAGAGACAGCTGAAGGAAACAAAAACCAGCGAATGGCTGGAGACACAGCAATCTCCTTCTCACCTGTAAGTGGTGCCGGGTGTCTGGAGAGCGTTCATTATCCAGGCTGTTTGCTCTCTCATTCTGTGGCCTCACTGGCTGTCTTTCCTTCAGAGATGTGCTCCTTCCCCGACGTCCCGCCTGCTTCCCTTCAGACCTGCTGGAAAGGTGTGCTTGTAACCCAGAGCTGGCTTGCATCTGAGGGAGATACATCCTCCAAAACCCAATCAGCTAGCCTGGCAACCTCTACAGTGCTTCTAACACATGGGTCATCTGCAGAACACATTCCTAGGAGTCCTCAGCCCATGCTAAGAACCACACCACCACCCTGCCATTGCTACAGCAGCATAATGGGTTTGTGCCTGCTGGATGCTAAAAGCAGCACAGAAACACTTCTTTGAGAGAACATCTGTGGGCTTGTAAATGACCAGAAGAATTATATGGTGAGGTTGCTGAAGCCCACACACACTAAGTACCCTGTTTGGGAAGGTTTAACAGGACATAAGTAAGACTTGATAACTGCGTTTAAGGCCAAAATCTGCACCAGACATTGACTTATCCATAATATCTTTGAACAAGCAGCGGCAGAGTTCTATATAAGACCTCCTCAGATGTGCAGCAGGTACAGCACAGGAGACAGGAGCAACCTCAGAGTGATACTGCCCATCAGCACCCTGAGCATTCACTTACCAGGGACTGAAGACCCATCATAAGTGCTTGAACCCATGGAGGGTCTTCTTGTAGTCACTGGCTTAAGGCCACCCTGAACAAATGCTGGCAAGCTGCCCAAGACTTCCTGAGTAGCAATGCTGTCACCACTCTACCTGGTGGACGGGATAATAAGAGATTCGGTCTTTGTGATCTTCCCACTGGGCGGGAGCTTCTCAACAAACACATCTGGTGTGGGAAGTTCAGCTTCCTGGACCTCCGCTTGCTGGTTAGACTCCTGCAAAAACACCGGGCACACAGGTGTCAGAACAGACTCTTCCCTCTGCCTCACTACCACAGGGAATGCGCCTGGGACACATTCCACCTGCCTCTTCCAGACACCCTACCCACTGCCAACACTGGCTACCTCGCTCTGCCTCACAATCAAGCTGGACGCAGGAGAGGTGTGTGGACAAGCTGCTTAGAACAGAGGCTGTGCCAGGTGAAAGGCAGGGATGTGCCTCTTCATGCAGTTCTAATTAATTCAGCTTACCCAGATGAACCAGCAGTGAGAAAAAACATGGGAGAAGCGTTATAAGCTGTGTGTTTCCAGCAGAGCAACTTGAGCTTTGGGATTTTTACCCTAGGAACAGCTTGATTTAGTACTTCTGTCTGATACAATGGAGCAGCCCTGAGAACACTTTCAGTTGCAAAAGGCTCAAAGACAAGAACCTCCAACAGCCATAGTCAGGAGGAGAGCTCAGTGGTACCTTCACTAGAGCTAACACTGACTACACAAGCTGTGCTGCATGGGCAGCTCTGTGTGCAGACAGACACAGGCCACAGTGGTAAGCTGCCAGGAGGAACACTAATGAGTGCTTTTTCAACTTACATAAGAGACAGTGTCAGAAATGCTGTCGCCTGCATGTTTGGCTCCAAGACTCTTCGTCTTTTCAGGCACTTCTACCTGCTTGAAGGAGAACACTTGTTAGGAGGTGTGCACCAGCACAGTTCTCAGCCATGCACTCTGGGTCAGGCTGCTCAAAATACAAGCTACTCCATTTAAACAATGTTATGCAGGATAACCAGGAGTGCTACTAGTCACATCAGGACTGAACATGTTACTATGGGACATGGCAATGCAGTAGCTAGTGGACAAGGAAATGCCTCCCACAAGGTGATGGAAAATGAGCTGCCTCTTGGTGTTCACTCTGGGCCACTGTTCTGACAGGTATTCATAGAATGATTCAGGTTGGAAAGGACCTTAAAGATCATCTAGTTTCAACCCTCGTGCCATGAGCAGGGACACCCCCTCCCCCCCCCACTAGACCAGGCTGCTCAAGGCCCCATCCAATCTGGCCTTGAACATTTCAAGGGAGGGAGCATACACAACCTCCTTGGACAACCTGTTCAAGTGTCTCAGCACCCTCATGAAGAAACAACAACAGTAAGGTAAAGCTTCCTCCATACAATGCCAAGGAGGTCCATAAAACCCCCAGGCAGTGTCTCCCATCCTGGCAGTCATTTCACAGTATCACAGTAATGGTTGAAAAGGCCTTAAGGATCATCAAGTCCAACCTAAATCCAAATAAACCAATTAACCTTAACATTTAGGTCTTGTGTTTCAAGCACACAAGAATCTGGAGACGCTCTGGACAAGTCCCCTTGAGCTCATAAAATATCTGCTTTCAAAAAAAGCCCAAAACCAAACCCCAAAAAACCCCCTAACCAAAAATACATCCCAAAAACCCCAACCCAGCAAAGATGGTTCTCTGAGCCTATCTCTACATTCTCCTACCTCTACATTCAAGTGTTTGGATTGAAATTGTTATTTGAATCTGAAATCTGTTGAGTAGGTGTTTTAATTTACACACACAAGTGGAGATGGTGAGGTTCTGCCACATTACCTGCAAAGAAAAAAATCCTCTGAACTAAGGACTTACAGGACTTGATGGCTCTCTCTGGCTCCTGATGCTGTGGATGCTGCCAATTTCTGTCTGAGAGCTGGAGTGGGAGAGTCCTTCAAAATAAGGTCTGAATGAAGAAAGCAGAAAACAGTCTCTTATTATCAAAACCACTAATGGAGAAAGTCCACCACATCCACAGCAAAGCAACGTGACTGTTCCTAGGATGTCTTACTGCTCCTCAACGGTTCCAGTAAATTTAGACACAACTTTTGAGAGGAAGGGGAAGAGAAGCTGGAAAGTCCAGGGACCTCTAACACTGCACAATCTCCAACCAATGGATCCAAACATCATCTGTCTCACAGAAGACTGTATTTATAAAGCTGATTAAAAGTCCACATAGGGTCTGGATCTTGACTAAAAGGCAGCAAGTGAGAGTCACTTATTGCCTTCATTGATACTCTGCTCCTGTAGTGAGGCTGGGTGCTAACACGTGGTTTCTTTTCCAGCTGGCAGCCGGATTTGGCTGCCAGCCCTGGGATCCAGTGACACATTTGCTCAGTAAGATAAGGCAGCACAATCACGTTCCTCTTCTGCGTAAAAAGGCGGCTCATCACAGCAGGCTACAAGGCTCAATTACAGTTAAAGGAACTGATTTATTTTGTTGCAGGAAAAACCTGCCTACAAGTATCACATCCCTCTCAAGCTATGGACACAGGAACTGGACACAGCAAACCACAAAGGGTCTCCCCAGGATCAGACACAGCGAGTTCTTATCCCAGCAATGCCAGGTAGCTCCACAGCTCTCATTCTGGCTCATTTCAAAGCTGCTGCTCATCATGACACACCTACTGCCAAATCCCCTCCAGGCAGAGCCAACCAACTGGAAATACATCGGGTCAAGCTCCAAACACCTTTGGAAGCCACCAGCCCCATCACTTACACTGCTGGCCCAGTCTATCCTTGACATCTTCTGGCTCCCTGATAGGGAACAAGGCACTCCATACTCAGAACCTATTCTTAGCCCAACTAGGTTAGTCTACATTAATTAGAGTATTACGATACCCAGTAAATTAGCTGGCATTTAGCAGCCACTGAGTCGGCCAACTGCAGTGGTCAACTCTGTTTCTTTCAGTCATCATGACACTAAAGGCCTGAGCATCCAGCCATGTCAGTCAGCAGCATGAGGACAGCTCTAACAGCCCTCCGTTTTCAGTCTGTATCCAGCAAGGACATGACACAGCTCTGTCACTTCAGGGTTCTGCAACTGCTTGATACCCTAAGCCAGCCCAGCTCCACTGTGCTTTGACTGTCCAGACATCAGCACCCACAAAGCCCACCTAGAGCAGGCCTGTGTGTGTGTGTATCTATGCATGCTGCAGCCAGTCCCCTGGGGTCCTGAGTGGCTCCATTGTTTCCTGTAGCCCTAATTCCTTAATCCCTGCAAAGACTCTCTTTCTGTACAGGGTCTTATCAGCTTTTCCAGAAACACAGGGTCTGCCTTGTGCATCCCTGCCTCTCCTTCTGCAGCTTCCAACCCCATCTCCTCCTGCCCCGGACCAGATTTCCTGTATGTTTCCACCACCTCTTCACAAAACCTGTGTTGGGTTTAATTCCCCTGCCTGCCTGTCCTGCCCCTGTGCTCCAGCTGAATGGACACAACACCTACAAAGAGAACAAGGAAGAAACAAGACAGAAACCAAGTTAGGCACCAGCTAGGAGAAGGCTCCAGCAGGATCACATAGCAGCTTCCAGTACCTGAAGGGACTACAGGAAATCTGAAGAGGGACTTTTTACAAGGGACTCTAGTGATAGGACAATAGGGATGGGTTCAAGCTAAAAGAGGGGAGATTTTTATTAGATCTTAGGAAGAAAATCTTCCCTGTGAGGGTGCTGAGGCACTGGAACAGGTTGCCCCGTGGAAGGGAGGCTGTGGCTGCTCCATCCCTGGAAGTGTTCAAGGCCAGGTTGGATGGAGATCTCGGCAACCTGGTCTACTGAGAGGGGTGCCAGCTCACAGGCAGTCATTCACATTATGTCAGCACCCACTAGGACTCTAACACCAGGTTAAGAGGGGAAAAAAGTCCCAGGATGGAGGGGTTGGGAGAGAAACAACATCTCATCTGTGCTGACTCTGCACATGATCTCTGTCCAGAGCAGCATTAGTCACCCCACACTTACTTTAACTTTGGCTTTGGAGTGCTCAAGACACTGTCATCATCCTCCATTTCTGGCCCGCTATCACTGGGGTTCTCTATATCCAGCGTGTCATACAGAAGGTCCAAGTCCTCCTCCACCTCTGGAACATGCTCCGCTGGGTCCTGCTCTGAATCCAGAACCTACACAGAGGACAAACACAGGCATCATCAACTCTGTTAACCATCAGATGGATCCTACATCACCTGAGGTCCCCAAGAACTGCAACACACCAGTGTTGGGAGGAAGACTGTTCCTTGTGCAAAAACACTATCTCCAACAGAAACGGCGAGTCTAGGAGAAGTGTTTGCTTTGGGCAAAGCATAGCAGTGTCTGGTTAGGCAGGAGTTCATGTAAGACTAAGCACCCACAAACAAGCCATTAACCACAAATTGTGTCCAGTATTTACTCTGTCATATTTAAAAAAACCCGTAAAAGGCCCCTAGCAGTGCCCCAGAACAGAAAAGCTGCACTCCCAACAGTGTAACCTGCCTTGGGTCTTACAGAAAAAAACTACCATGACACCACCTGGTTTGACACTCAAGCAGGTAGCAATGACATAAATGGCCACAGGAGTCGCCTGAGACCTGGCCAAGCATCAGCTGCCACTCACACACTAAGCTCAGGAGACCCAGGTACTTCACACACAACTTGAACAGGTTGCTTCACACGCAGGCGAGGGGGAGCAGGCAGTGAGGCACAGCTCTGAGCTCTGCTTTTTCAATGGCAGCTCCAGAAAAGCTGCAACTCAACTGGTCAAGACATCAGCTCTGGCTGCTGACTCTGCTGAGCTAACCTGGGAGAAGAGCACAGAGAACCAGACTGTTTGGAAGCACAAAGAGTTACCCACTCTTCACACAAGCCTTAAAACCAGCAGAGTCATACAGGCAAGAGTGATATTAACCGGCTCTGTATGACATACTTAACGTTGCATGGGTTTCTTGGGTTCTCTTCCTTATTTTCAGCTCCGATCAGCCAGCTGACTCTCCCTGAGGATCTGCGTTACCTATCCAAGTTTTTCATGTCTTGCCTGGCTGTTCTGTTGAGATGATCAAACAGGCTAGGATTTAACTTCCCAAGCAACACACACTGCTGGCAGCTTGACTCTGAAAGGGCCAGCGCTCGTTTCAAAGCTCTCAACAAAAATAATGGGTACACACATGGCTGCCAAAGTCTGCTTCTGATAAAAATTCCATCTAGCAAACTGTTTGATGACATTTCCAAGTTGGCCCTCAGGTCTCTGTGTGAGGCCAGGTTGTAAAGAAAGGTCACAACCACTACAGGCTTGAGAAGAAAGTGAAGAGAACTAAGGAGAAACAGGAGAGTGCTCCTGAAGACAAGAACAAGCTCCACCAAGCAGAGGACAAACCACAAGACAGGAAACCTTAGAGAATTAATTACTTACCTCGTCAGTCACTTTGAACCTCTTCAGCAATGCCACAACCTTCTGCTTGAAGTTTTGTTGCTGCAAGCCAAAGACACTTTCAGTAAGTAAAGCACTAAGTGAACTGCCTTTCCCCAGTGTGCAAGAAGCCCAGACACATATGATCCTGGTGCTCTAGCTGCTGCTTCAAATCAAACAACTCCAGACACCACAGGCCACATCTCTGCTGGTTTTAAGTTGAAAGCAGCTTTCCCACACCTATGGTACTCTCTTCCCTGCATTACAGCAAACCAGGTCCTGTTCCACCAAGCATTACATGAGCCACAGTGGATAACAAATGCTTTTACCTGCCAGATCACCTCTTGTGCTTGTTCAACCTATTTCTGACAAACACTTGACAGTCAACAGATATCATGCACAAAGTACAACACAACTCAAATTCAAGGGCTGCACTTCTTTGTGTTTACTAGCTCTTTCAAAAGACCAAACAGCTGAGATTTACCCCAAGCTGCCTAGCTCTTCTCTGTCTGTTCCTGACCAGCCTAATGTTGTACAAGGAAGAAAAGGAAGATGAACAGGGCCCAGGCATGAGGGCTCGTACAGACCATTGAGGCTGTCAGGGGGAATGGAAAGAGGATATGCCTGGCACCAAGACACTCTTAGGCAAAGAAAATCTCTAATTTGGTGACTCCCCTGTGCCCCACATGAGCTTTGAACCAATACTAAGGACTCTAAGAACTAGCATTCTCCTGGTCTCATAGACAGCATCCTTTCAGCATCAGATTCATCTCAAAATAGGGTTTATCAGACCTTATCAAAACATGAATTTCAGAAATAACCTCACTAGAAGTACAATCTCCAAACTCACTGCTAAGTACAGAAAGAAACCCAGCCCATCTTGGAGATTACGAATTACTGCCATCACGGACATGCAAGAAACACTTGGGCAAGCAACAAGCTGCGTTATGGCATCAGCAAGCACAAGTCACTACTCCACACAGAAGAGCAGTTCTGCAGGCATTTGTGTCCCACTGTGAGAGGCTAGACAGCTGCACGCAACTGGCCAAAGCTTTTGGTACCTAGGTACTTCGATTTGCCCCAGGCACCATCACATACACTACCTCAGGTTTATCTATCAAGTTCCAGCCCCTGAGCTACTTAATGTCACCATGAAACCTTCCCACTGGTGTCTCTCATGCAGAGCACAATGAGAAGTGCTCCCGTTCATTTTAAGCTGGACTTACATGAGCTTGGATCCTGCTCTGGGTTCTCCATGGAGGTGGGATTTCATACACTTCCATGATTTGTGGAGCTCCTTAACCTTGCAGCCAAAGGACACTCAAGACAGCACATACACCCGCCTCGGCTGGCCTTGCTCCCTCAAGTGGCTGCTATTCACATGCTGTGGCTGTGTCCACCCAAGCTCTTAGCTGGGCAAGCGTGTCTGATGCTGCTGCTCCCATAAGCCACATGCACTGCACATCCTGGCCAAACCCCATCAGTGTTAGTAAAACTAATTTCCACCGACCCTGGTTATGGACGTCGTTCTTACTATCGATCTCCGCTGCTTCTTGGGCTTCCCCAGCTCGTACTCATCATCATCCAAATCCTGAACAGAAAGAGGATTCTCGTGTTACCTTTATGATATGGGAACACAGGAGCATTTAAGTGCTAAAAATGTTCCCTCTAGGACAATGATCCCACTTGCTCTGTCCTCCAGGCTTTCAGCATTTGCCTTCATTTCAGTTATGATGGCAGAGGGAAAAAGAAGCAAACCAGGTCTGCAGAGAGCCAGGAGAAGCAAAACTTCCCTAGTTCTACATTCAGAGAAAACAAGGGCAGTTGCAGCCTTGGATCTTGGGGAACATCTCTTTCAGAAGTGCAAGGCAGGTGATGCCAGAGTCTGAACGCAAAGAAGACCCAAAGTCAACAGCATCTCACATCTAGCCAAAGGGTTCTCCATAATACCTTGAGGAAGGTACTAAACAGTAGAATTCAACTCAGATCCCACCCGACCTTTAATTACAGCTGGAGATCTAGTTGGGCTCTTTGAATTCAATCAGCATTACAGAAGCAATCAAGTGATGCCTTGACAACTAAGCAGAGAAACACACAAGGATATTCATGTTTTAGTGTTTAAAGGGAGCTCAAATCCAAACACATAAACAGATAAATCACAGCATGGAGGAGAAAATGGGTTACAGTGTAGGCTTCTGCCACTGCAGCCAGGCACTTGGTAACAGTCTCACACTGTCATGGTTTAGATAAAGGAAGAGGCTTTCAGTTTCAAGCACAATCCTGAGAGCATACGGGCTCTGCTGAAGCTCTCACACAGAGAAGCCATGCCCTAAACAGTACCTGGCCCTGCACGGCATCATCACTGGCCTCCTGCTCAGAAGAGAAGCTCTCGTACTCCTCCTCGGAATAGTTGTCTGAAAGGGAAGGAAAGAGGGGAAAGATCCTGTGAAACTCCAAGGTAAAGGGGCAGCCTCATCCCAGGAGCAGAGAAGGCCAACTGGCAGTCACAGATCAATAAAGGAGACATGCAAGAAGAGGCCTGCTGGTTTATCTGCTAGAACTAATGAGAGGGGCACTGCCTGGAGGTAAGGAACCAGGAGAAACATGTCTAACAGGAGGGAAAGAACACCACAGTGGCAAAGCTCCCTGAAACACCATCACTTTGACCCTGGAAAAAGCTACCTGGTAGACAGCAGCAAGGAAAGAGCTTTCTCTGCAAAGAAAACCACTTCTCCCTCCAACTGAGGTATAACTGGCTGAAAGGAGCAAGACAGCTATGCCAGGAGGTTCTAAACCCTTTACTGAAATGACCCTTTGAGTGGGGTTCCTGGCCTCAGGCAACAACACACAAGCTCTAACTTCAAGAGGTCACTCTTCTAGCAGTGAGCAGAAGGCTGTGGAACCACATAAGACAACTATGATGAGTAGAAACCAAATGACTTCCCTGTATGGAGCACAATACCATAGATTTACACATTTTAAACCAGGCCACAGTCCACAGAAAACATGCTGCAGGTTTGCAGGTCTCAGCTAAGTGAGGAAGATTTACTGTAGAGTACTCAAAGGAAAATTAAGTTGGAAGAACAGCTTAAATATGAATCTCCTCAACACAACACACCTAAGGTTCTCCACATACCCACAAGGAATGCTGGAAGAACATTGGCAAGAACACAGCTAACTCCTGCTGGACAGCTGAGGCCTGGAGTGACATGCAAGAGAAACTCTGCCAACTCCCTATCACACTCCCTGCTTCCACAGCAATAGGTTTGCAAAGCGGGTTTTCTTTGCATTAATCAGTTACAGCCCTGGTGGCAACTTGAACAAACCAGTTCTCATTTGTCCCACGAAGCACTTAAGTCCAGATGGGGTTTAGCTGCACCTAGTTCAGGAAAACACTAGTTCCACATAGCATGTGGTTGTACTCTTACCTGTAGATTTGATTTTCTGACTGGCCTGCATGGTGCTGTCTTCATGGTCAATTGGCTGGCTGGACAAGGAGAAGATCCAGATCTCTGCTACCTTCACTGCAGCCTCTTTGATGTTACTGAAGAGGCTCAGAACCTGCCCACCTTCTGTTGGGTGCTGCATGACCTAGGACAGAAATCAAGCAGTACAAACCTGCATTTAAATGCATTTAAAGTTCCATCTTTACAAGAGTTACTACAGTTCCTCCTCATTTCCAAGTGGAAGAGCCACTTGCAGGCAATAGGTGGTGCTAGTTGAGATGTTATTTGACTACTAATGGGAGTGATGAAAGGAATAAAAGGAAGTTCTGAGCTTGAGAGTGGATTAGTTCTTGAAGCACAACACTTAACTACCTCATTACTATGTATTTGCTTCCACAACACAGGACTGATTTGAATTATCAAGTTACCAGCCTTCTGAAAACCTAATTAAGGAGCTTAATTTAGTGTTAAAGCTCAGCAAAAAAGGGCCAGTGAAGGCAAAAATTACTCCAGAGAGCTGATACTGAAATCTCACAGGGCCTAGCTAACCCCCATGATAACAAAGTGGTGGGTCACAAAACCCAAGCCAGCGGTGGAGCCGTATGAACATCTCAGTGTGGGTTTCTCCTTCCTTTGACGCTTTCAGGGTTCTCATGAGAATCTAAGACTTAAATCCTTCTCTTGGCCCACTAGAGTCAGAAAGTGCTTCCCCAGCTTGCGTCTCAGCTTCCCAACACACACCCAGCTGCTCTGCCAGCTTCTCATGTGGCTTGAAAGACCTGAGCTGATGAGGAACACATGCCCCCTGCTCTCACACTCTGAATTGAAGTCATGGGTCTGAGCATTGTTTTGTTTCGGCAGCTAAGAGAACTTTATTTTAATTATTATTTCAAATTTTAAGAAATGCGTCAGTGCTGCTTAAGGGTCATTATCTTATAAACTGCAAAGGGGAGGTGGGGGGTGGCTTGTGAAATTTGTTTTCCCCTTGTCTTCAGTTTCAGAAATATTCCAGATGAGCTGAAGAACAAACTATTTCCTAACACAGTGGAGCTTTGAAAACTTTCGACCTTCTAACCTCAGTCAGCTGACACTACAGAAAGGCAGCGGAAAAACCACATGCCACGGTCCAGCACTGAAAAGTTCACTGATGGCTCTAATTAATGGGCTCCACATGTTTTCTGCCTTACAGCAGTATTTAATTTCTTAGTTCTTAAACAAAAATCAAGCACAGTACAGGAAAAATGTTTAGCTACACCACCACAAATCAGAAATTGGCCAGTTTGGACTGGGAGTTCACCATTTAGTGGAAGTCTGAGGGCAGCTGAAGTTGCACACAAGGAGAGGTGTTTGGAATGAATTATTTAAGATCCTAATAAGTGGCCCCAGCATAGCACTGGGCTTATTTGGGATGGAAACGATTTGTTGACAGAATGCAGCCTAATGGCGTTAAGCTGAACTTGCTACCACTAAGCCTATCTCTAAGCACTCAGCATCAGAAACAGCCGAGATTAAACAGGGCATGAAATAATGAAGCATGGAGCTAAGCTGTTTGAAAGCCCTGGTGAATAATTTATCCTGATTTTATTCAAGCATTAATTTTCAGATGTAAATCTGAGAATTTTATCATTTACCTCCCGAGCAGTGCTTCATTTAAATTACCAACAACCATGAAATCTGAATTGCAAAGGGGGTCTCAAGCAAAATGAGAGCAACCACTCGATCCTGAGCTCTCCTAACACAGTGTCACAGAGAAACACAAAATCCTTCTTTACATCTAACATTTCTTAGCATGGGAAGACTTGCCCAAGTGACCCCAATATCTCTTATCCTGCACCCCTTAACTCTAAATAAAAACCCCCAACAACAAAAAAACCCTCAAAAATCAAGTCTTGCAAAAGCTTTAGCTCTCAAGATACTGCCCAGAAAATTCCCAGTATTATTAATCTGTAAATTATTATCTGTAAGTTCTTGTCAATCTGTAAATTCTTATTAATCTAATCTGTACATTGTTAATCTAGTAAAATCTATTTTAAAATATTGCCCAGCAGATACTTCTCAGTGAGGAACGTGACAACGCTGGCTTTGAAGAGAAGGGGAACTGTGTTTCTTTGTAAGCAGAGACATGTCAAACGCTGCTCACCTCAGCCATGTTGATAGACCCCACAGCCAGAGTCTTGTAGCCTAGAATGGTTCGGTTCTTGTAGCGCTTCCGCCGCTGCAGCATGATTTGAAGCTTGTTGCCTTCTCTCTTCAAAAAGTGAGGGTACTGTGATTGGAAACACAAAGGAAAAGTCATTATTGTATCTTTCATTCCTGAAGGAAATTTCCATTCCTCCTCAAATTGTTCAGCTCTGGCCTTCTGTTTCCCCAGCCAAGCGCTGAACAACCCTGAAAATAAAGTCCAGAGGCTGTCATCCTCCTGCAAAAAAACTTTTCATTTAGATGGAACCTCCTGTGTTCCAGCTTGTGCCCAGTGCTCCTTGTCCTGTCGCCGGGCACCGCTGAAAACAGTCTGGGCTCCATCCTCCCTACAGCCACCCTGCAGGTATTTATAGATATGGATCAGATCTTCTCAAGGATAAACAGTCCCAGCTCTCTCAACCTTTTCTTATAAGAGAGATGCTCCAGCCCCCAATCACCTTCACTGCCTTCCACTGGACTCTGTCCTTCCTGAACTGGGGAGTCCAGAACTGGACACAGCATACCAGATGTGGCTTCACCACGGCAGAGGGAGAGGATGAACTCTCAATCTATGGGGCACACTCTTCCAAATGCACCCCAGGAGACCCATGACTTTCTTGTCAGCAAGGGCACACTGTCAGCTCATGATCAACTTACTGTCTGACAGGACTCCAAGAGCTTTCTCCTCAGATCTACTCTCCAACAGGTCTACCCTTAACCTGTACTGATGCATGGGACTGTTTCTCCCCAGGTGCAGGATTCTACAGTTGCCCTTGTTGAAACTCATCAGGTTTTTGTCTGTCCGATTCTCCACACATTGATTTATGTATTTCCCAGAAAACTCCCCAAGAACAGAGGGAAGCTGTGCAGAGACTATTAGGGAAAGAGTGGGGCTAACCTGCAGACTGCAGGACCTAATCGCAGAGATCTCAAACAGGACATTCCCAAGTGCAGGATTCTCTTCTTACAGCAGAACCTACATCTTTTTTTTTCTCTTGGGACATTATGAAATTAAATTCCTGCCAATCTAAACACTAAATACAAATGCAGCATGCCACCAGAGATAGTAATCTGTAGTCCAGAGCAAGCCTGGCTGCTACACAGAAGGCTGGGAGAGGTGGCCACACAAACAAGCAGAATACTAAGTGATCGCTCCAGGATTGACTGCACTGCACAACAAAGCAGCTCTGAAGAGGAACAGCAGGTCCATGTAATGAAAAGACAGCCTCAGAACCCACCTGCACCCTGCCACAAACGAGGTCTGTGACTTGACACAGGCAACATCCCTACAACTTCCCTGAATGACCTAAAATGAGTCAAGAGGAGGCTACAAAGATGATTTGAGGGCCACAGCACCTTTGTTATAAGGACAGGCTGAGGGTGGATGAAGAGAGAGTTGAGAGTTTGTCAGTGCAGATTAAGGGGCAGGCTGGCATGGGTGATACTGCTGTAGGTGTCTATTACAGGCCACCGGATCAGAATGAGAAATTTGATGAGGCCTTCTACAGGCAGCTGATGACATCCTGGCAGTTACAGACCTTTGTTGTCATGGGGGATTTTAACTACCCTGGTATTTTCTGGAAAACCTACTCAGCCAGCCACAGTCAAGAAGGGTCCTCCACTGCAATGACGACAACTTCCTGAGGCAAATGGTGGAGCTGTCCTCTAGAAGGAGCACTGCTGGATCTTGTACTCACCAACAAGGAGGGTCTGACTGAAGTAGTGAAGGTTGAGGGCAGCCTTGGTTGCAGTGACCATGAATGGTGGATCTCATGTGCCAGGAACAGAATACCTAGCAGAATCACAACCCTGGACTTCAGGAGGGCCAACTTTGGCCGTTTCAAGTAATTGCTGGGGGAAATCCCACGGGACAGGGTACTGGCAGGTAACGGGGCCCAAGGTAGCTGGTTATCATTCAAGGACCACTTCTTTCAAGCTCAAGACCAGAGCCTCCCAACAGGTAGGAAGTCAAGAAAGTTCACCCTGAGTGGTTAAGCAGGGAGCTACTGGGCAAATTCAAGAGGAAGAAGTACATCTACAGGTCGTGGAAAGAGGGGATGGCCACTTGGAATGACTGTAAGACTCTAGTCAGAGGATGTAAGGATGCAACTAGGAAAGCCAAGGATTAAAACTTGGGATTAAAACTTGCAGGAGAGGTCCAGGACAACAGAAAAAGCTTCTTCAAATACATTGCAGATAAAACTAACACTAGAGGCAATGCAGGCCCACTGTTAAATGAGGCGGGTGCCCTGGTGACAGAGGATACGGAGAAGGCAGAGATACTGAATGCCATCTTTGTCTATACTGCTGAAGGCTGCCCTGGTGAGCCCCAGACCGTTGACGCCCCAGAGGGAGCCAGGACAAAGGAGGAGTTTGCCCTGGTTGATGAGGACTGGGTTAGGGACTGATTAAGCAATCTGGATTTACATAAATCCATGGTTCCTGATGGGATGCACCCACGACTGCTAAGCAAGACAGCAAAAGACATTTCTAGGCCACTCTCCATCATCTTTGGTAAGTCGTGGGGAACAGGAGAGGTGCCGGGGGACTGGAGGAAAGCAAATGTCACTCCAATCTTCAAAAAGGGCACAAAGGAGGACACAGGTAACTACAGACTGGTCAGCCTCATCTCCATCCCTGGAAAGGTGATGGAACAACTTGTCCTTGACACTGTCTCTAGGCAGATCAAGGACAAGAGGGTCATAGGGGCAGTCAACATAGTTTCATCAAAGAGAAGTCATGACCAACCTGATAGCCTCAGTTCAAGATGGATACAGAACTGCTTGAGACAGTCCAGTGCAGAGCCACAAAGATGATGGGGCTGTTCAGCCTAGGGAAATGTAGACTCCGTGTGAACCTTACAGCTGCCTTCCAGTACCTGACAGGAACCCATAGGAAGGCTGTAGAAGGACTTTTCCCAAGGGAATCTAGTGACAGGACAGGGAAAAATAGTTTGAAACTGAAGGAGAGTAGGTTCAGACTAGATCTTAGGAAGAACTTCTTCAGCACAAGGGTGCAGAGACTCTGCAATCAATTGCCCAGAGAGGCTGTAGCTTCCCCCTCCCTGGAGGTGTTCAAGGCCAGGCTGGATGAGGCCTTGAGCAACCAAGTCTTGTTGAGAGGTGTTGCTGTATAAAGCAGGGGGGTTGGAATGGATATTCTCTAATGTCCCTTTCAACCTGAGCCACTTTGTGATAAACAAGGGTGAAAGTAAATTATTAAGGGAAAGGAACGAGAGGGTCTCAAAAAGCTAGATGTTTGGTATTCAAATCTACCATCTCCCTGCCTCTGAGGCCCTTCCATGCATTGGAAGATCAGCAGGGCAGAGGGACTCCTTGCTCTAGCTCAAAGCAACTGGACCACACCAAGGCTGCTCAGGTATTAGCCAGCAGCTGAAGTCCATGCCTGGTCCTAGGCTAGCTTGATTTCAATGAGTAGTTTTCAGGGATTAAACTCGACAATTCAAGTCCAGAATTCTCAGTAAATGTCAGTCTGTGATAGAGACTGGAGAGGGAAACAGTTTTGCTCAAAATATTTACAAGCATGACTTTTAGAGGAAGCACCAAGCACCTCAAGGCACCTCTGTGGGGTGAGAAGAGGGGACTATCACACACACCAGAACAGCAAGAGGCATGGCACAATGTTCTTTCTAAAGTCCCGCTGATGTAATCCCTTTCATCTGGAGAGGTTTATTAGATTAAACACAGAACTTAAGCATTCCAGACAGCTGCAGTGTTGTGCTTGGAATACCTGGAGAATGTCACTTGATCCTGAGACAGCCACAAAAAGTCGGGAGAAGCAGGAGTTCCAGCAGCAAGGGTGATGGTAGTTCACCTGGCAGCTCACACTCCTGTCTAAGCCCTACCTAGCAAGGCAAAACACCACTAAAGCAAATCTTAGCCCAGCAACATGAAACCCCTCCCTTTGGTTTCAGCAGAGACCTGCCAGACACAATGGGCTGCTTGCTGTCACGGCAGCCTGCACTGTCACCTCTTTGGTTCAGCTCTGGCAAAGAAACGCCCTCTTCAAAGGACAGGAATCTCAGCCAGGAGAAGCAACTACGAAGGAGGTGCCTGTGCGGAAGATCTTGAGGGGCTGCAAATGCAGACAGCAAACACAAACTAAGGGGTAGAGTTTTGAAGAGTCAACAGTGCAATACAGAGACACCGGCTGCTGCAAGACACCAAGACCTTGTGACATCCACGTGCTTTTACTCTGTGGCCCATTGCCACATTGAAATATATCTCAGGCACTCAAATTCAGCCCGTATCTGGTGTAAGCTGCAGCTGTTAGCTAGGAGTAGCTTCCAGCTATCGCCCAATTAAGAAACAATAAAAGGTGTCATAAAAATCCTGCTGCACTGCTGTAGAAAAGCCTCCCAAGCTCTGCTGCATCCGAGATCACCGGTCCTTTCTACAGCCAGAGACATGCTGCACATCTCTGCATTAAGCTTGCTCACCTCTTGTGAGGGCTCAGTGTCACGGACATCGCTCTACCCTTTACTGGCTCCATTCCCAGTCCCCTCAGGGGAAATTGAGTAAAAGGCATCGCTCTGTGTCCTGCTGCAGCACTGCTCTGAGTCCCAGGAAAAAAAATCCTATTTAATTCCAAAAAGATCTGCAGAAATACTTGCTCCATGCTGACATAGGACTGGCAGAGAAGAGACCTCGCTCGTTTTACAGCTCTGCTCCCAGCCACAGGAAAGCTGCATTCCCACGAATTCATATTCCTAGCGTGTGCCTTTGTTATCCCTGCTCACAGAGGAGGGGATGCAATGCTGCAGTTAACCCAGTCTGTGGGCTGCATCAGAACAGAACCAGCAGCATCAGCCATCTGTGTATCTGCCTGGGCAGCCACAGGGTTATCATCATCTGTCTGCAATGAAATCTTATCTGCTTTAAGCCTGCACAGGTCTGAGGAACAAGTAGCCTTGCTCACGTTATCCCTTGAGCCTTGCTCCTTACACCAGATCCAGTTCTTGACTTCAAGTCACAGATAATCCAGAAACGAATGCTTCCAAGTGGTTGGCTGGCACTGATCTATGCATGCGGTACGCTCCCAAGCCAGCCTCTACTCACCTGAATTCCTTGCTCAGCAGGTAGCACCAGGGCTCTGAGGAAAAGAAGAACCCATAAATAGGGTTGCTCCTCTTCTCAGCTATCCCTGTGGCTCCAGAGCCAGGAGTAACTGTCTGTGTAACGCTCCTGCTTCCACAAACGGTGCTTCCCTTGGCAACACCAAATCAGAGGTTCGCCTGTCCATTCCTGTGACCATCTGATACTCCACACCAGCCACCACAGCTGCCACATTCCAGCACCCATTAGTAGAGGAGAAAAAGAAAGCAAAAATGGAGCAATCCTGCTCTTCTCCAGCATCTGCCACAGCCATTACATGAAGAGGATGGACTGCAGAGTCCTCATGTTTCTAGGCTCCAAACATAGGAGCCCAACAAGGGACATCCCCCTTAAAATGGGACCAGCACCCTGCTCCAGACCTTCAGTGCTGAGGAACAACTCAGACCAGTTTGTGTATTTAGCATCTAACTTGCCTGCTCCCCACAGACAAGTGAAGAGTTCTGCCTTCCATGAGGCAGGGCTGGCCCCAAGAACAAATTTAAGTGTTCATACAGCAGCTTGCCTAGTGGGCTCCCCCTGTCTTGCCCATGTTCCCCATAGCTAAGTGCCCAGAGACAAGCTGAAAGGACACAGAAATGGCTGGGACAGCCTTAAGTACAAACATCTCTGGCAGCAGCAGCAGATGTCCATCTCAGCTCCACAGCACACCTCTGTTCAGTGCAAAGCAGCAAGTCCAGCTCAAGACTACATCCCACCTCACCTGCAGCGAGAAGGTCAGTGCAAGCTCCGTCTCCACATGTCCACTCGGAGGCAACACAATCTCGTGAGAGCGCAGGATGCGCTTGGAGCCCTGCACAGAAGAAACCAAAAATCCATTGGGTGAATTCCTCAGAAGCCATCCCTTACATCCCACTCCAGCCCTATTTATTGAAAACCAGGAAACACCATCAGGGATTACAACAGGGAACACAGATGGGTCTGACCTTGCACGTCTGTGAAATATTAATGAGATGAAAGGCATATATCTAACAAAGATTTGGGCATGTGTACTGTCCCCAGCTGCAACAAGGCAGCTTTTGTTCTGCCAGACTCCATCGTTCGAAAGCTATGAGTCAACCCCCACCCCTAAAGCTCAAGCCTAGTATTTTCACTTCAGCCAGTGGGTACAAGACTCATCATCTCCTGGGTTTGGAGGCTGCAGCATCATGCTTAAGTCTCTGGTGGTAACCACAACAGGCTAAGCCTTTGTCTTTGTGCACACACCCTTCGGACGGGAAAGCAGAGATTTCAACCTGTTTAAATAACGGCAAGAAGTCGGGGTTGCAGCAGTATTTATAGTAGTTTAGGGGGCTACAGGAAAGCTAGAAAGGGGCATTTTACAAGGGGCTCTAGTGATAGGACAAGGGGGATGGTTCCAAGCTAAAAGAGGGGAGATTCAGGTTAGATCTTAGGAAGAAATTCCTCCTTGGGAGGGTGCTGAGGCACTGGAACAGGTTGCTCAGCAAGGCTTTGGGTGCTCCATCCCTGGAAGTGTTCAAGGCCAAGTTGACTGGGGCTCTGGGCAACCTGGTCTGGTGAGAGGTGTCCCTGTCCATGGCAGGGGGTTGGCACTGGATGATCTCAGAGGTCCTTCCAACCTAAACCATTTGATGATTCTACGTAAGAAAGAAACTCCACCAAACCCCACAGTGAAGTCTGGAGACCAAGCAGATCAACACTGAGTTTGTGCTGATGCAGCTAACAGAGTCCCTAAGCTATTTACTGTGTGAGCATTTCATTTCAGAGAATGTTTCAGGGAAAACAAGCAGGAAAGCACCTCAGCCTGCTGCCTTTGCTAGCAAATCTTTCTGCACTGACCAAAAACAGCAGCAAGTTTCAGAGGTCCCTGGCTCAATGTTCTGCTGAGGCTGCAGATCTAGCTTTGTCCTGACGGGCTAATCTCCCAGAAACAGAACTGCAGCTCTCAAAAAAAAAAAACCCCAAAAAGCAGCATCTGGGAAATTGGAGACAGATTCAGGGAGGGGAGTAAACACCTCCCAGCTACATCTGGTCAGTTCAGATCAGCCTCAAATAACATCATAAGATGAGAGTGCAGCAGATTCATTTCCATCCCTCCCCAAACACAAAGCTCAGGCAGCTGGAGCTGTGATTTGCAGTGGTGCCTCCACTCCTCTGTGGAAATAATGAGAAGCCTCAGCTCCAGCAGCAGATCAGAAGACAGAGAGAGCAAGAGCAGGGTGGAAAAGGGAAATGCTCCATCAGAAACAGCAGCAGCACAAGTGCAACCAAAGCACAACTGGCCTCATTGCAGGCAGCAGCAGCATCTGTCCTGGTGGTACAAAGCTCTTAATAGCAGCAATCTTGATTTTCTTGTTATGCAACTGAAAATCTAATGAAAGACCAAATATAGATGCTTTCCAAAGCAGATAAATAGAGCAGCAGCTCAGTAAATAACAGTTGACGACTCTTTGAACATCACTGTACCAGAATCTGTGAGGAGACATGGGAAGAGAAGATAGGATACTCTTGTTAGGTCAGAATTCAATCTGATTCCCCTCTGGAAGGGCTCCAGTGCCTTGACACCTCTTCTATTGCCATTCCCCACACAAAGGCAGTGAGTCATTTCACAGAGATTATATATTTGATGATCCAATATCACTAGCCTCAAACAACAGCCATGTCAGAAACCTGAGTGCTGGCAAATTAAATGTCCCTGAAAGAGCCTGTCAGCAGCATCACCATAACCTGGGAGCTATAAAGAGATTTTTAATGACAGGGCTTCAAAATATGCCCGTATCAGAGAGCGGCAGTGCTGCTGAGCCACTGTTAAACAGCACGGCACAAAGAAATACAGGTGCTGATCTTCACCCAAGAGCAGGCATACTCTCAGACAGTAGCCATTCCAGCCACCATCACCTCTAGGACAAATGCAAAGACAGATCAAGGGCAAGAGAAGGATGGTCTGGGGCTGTGAGGTGCAGCCTGGGGCTTGGCAGATGAACATCCCAAACAGAGCCAATTACTTCTGCCTTCCAGTTCTTCAGGAATCTGCCCTGGTGTAGAACAGAACATAGAGGGTGCAGCATCTGACTTACTGCAGCTAAGCAGCTCCTGACACATACCCAAAAAATATAATGGAGTCACACATGTTAAGATCCCCCCAGGACTTGCAGCTCCAGGTCAGTATTTCCAACTTCTTCCAGTGTAGGCTGTCAGGACAGGACCAGAAAGTTCTGCTCTAGTAAAATCACCTGAATTTTCCAAGCCAAGTCTGACATGATCTACATGGAGATCACTCCCTGATAAGCCTCAGGCCCTTCTGGTGCTGCATCCCCCATCCAGGAGTATGAACATACGGGAAGCTTTCAGCCTGGATAAGCACTATCTGACAGCTTGAGAACCCACAGCAGAACTTCTTCCAAGGTTTCATGCCATGAACACAGGCAAGGGAAATTATTCCCTGCCTTTTTGCTCCCTACTGTGAGAGCCCCATTCAACACGGAGGGGCACACAGGCTGCTCACGAAGATGATAGACCCTAGTTACACCCTCAGCTGCACATTCCTGCCCCACAGCCTTCACGACTTCAGTTTCCAAGCAGATCATGTGTGTTTTGACACAACCATCTCTCTGTGGGGTTTTTCCTGGCTCTATTGGAAAAGCAGCTGCTTTTCAGCAGAGTTAAGGCTATTTTTCTACTTCTAAGTCTGTTAAGCTTTCACTCATTAAATACTTCAGCATTTGCAGTGGTGGTGGCAGCACGTGAGCCAACCCGATGCTGTGACGCACAGTGGAATTGAGTCCCCTTCCTTCCTCGCCTGCCTCCAGGCAGTGTGACCTACATGTAGGCACCTAATTAAACGGCACAAACATAGTCTGCAAAGTGGGTTATTTACCTCAGATGACAGCTGTATTTTCTGGGAATAAATTAAAATGTACAGGCACCCTACAAATCCACTAACAAGCAGCTGGCTACAAAGTGGGCTGGACTCGAGAGCAGACCTCCCCTCCCAAACCAGATGTTCAGTCCTAAAGCGAGATGAAGCATGTTACATAGAGAACCAGGCTTGGATTTAGTCACAGCTCAGGAAGAAGAGGTGTCAGCATGTAAAGAGCATTTTTACATACAGATAGGCTCATGCTGAGCCCTCAGCAAACAGTCTTTGCTTACAGCAGTGAGATGCAGTAGGAACATGTGGGGAAGGATCAGAAGAGACTCTCCACACATTCAGGATGCCCTGAAGTACTTGGGACGAAGCTTGCGGCTGCAACTGACCCTCACATGGAGGTGAGGCTCAGTTCAGGCATCTGCCAGTATTTTCAGCCAAACAATATGTTCAGTTCTTACAACTGAGCAGCAATTACCTGCATTTTGACAGCAATGACCCCAGATATAAGCTCCTTATCCAATTCCTTTAAGACTACCAGTTTCTTTAAAGTCAAGCTGCACAACCTGTGAACAGGAACAGAAGAGAAACAGTTATGATTGTGCCAGAAAAAGGAAAAGCTCTGAGCAGCTTTTACACACAGCAGCATCCTAGTTTAAGGTTGGACAGGCTCCAGATACAAGCCACGCACTCACACAGGCATAAAGACCACAGAAATAAGTGAGGTGTGAGGCTTCCCCTGGGTTTTCAGACTGAATTTCTCCAACCTTTCACAGATACAAGGCAGGGGGACAGGGGGTAACATCTCTCTGTTTGATACAGCTCACAGCACTGACTTCCCACTGATCACAGACTGGGAACTCCTGCTCTGAGTCAGACCAAAACTTTAGGGTCAGAGAATTAAATTCCAGCAATATAAAAGCACTGGGTCAGACTAATTTTAAACTTGTCTACAAAGCTTTCCTAGATCGTTGGCTTTTTCAGTGTCAGATTCCAGGCTCCTAAAGACCTTGCTCCCATCTCCTTATCAACCCACTTGTTCTCCTCCTCCCCTAAAACAGATGTGCCAGCAAGTGGCTCAGGCCCCTCTAACAGGAAAGCGAAAGAAAAGGAGGACGTGGGCAGTACATTCTGGCCCCGACATGCCTCACGTACATGTGTGCTTTACCCAGACAATGCTGCATTGCTTTGGTTAAAGCTGTTTGCTCTTCTGCCATCCAGCACAAAGAGCCTGGGACAGGACAGTCTGGGCTAGGCGCAGCACAGCTGAGGCTCTGAGGTAATGGGTCCACAGTACTAGCACTGTCACAGCTTCACAGAAGCCAGCTGGTGTCATTGAGAACTTCTGTCTAGCAAGCAGAGGCCAGAGGAAGCTGCGGGTGGGCTCTAGTGACTAGACATCATCTGTCACACTGGTCAGGAGTGGGCATCGCCTTTGTGCCAGGTCCATACCCCACACCATGGGCATCTGGGGCCTGTGCTGTGGGGTGACAGCAAGGCTCAGTATGGCTCTTCCTCCAGAACCCACTGCATCAGGGTTGCTCAGGAAGGGGTCAAGTCCAGCCACAGATGGGAAGAGGAGCAGAGAAGATAAGCTTCTTCACCATGGAAAATTGAAGCATCACTCTGCTGCACTGTCTGCAGTTAGATGAAATCAGCCTGGGTGCAAAGCTGGAGCTGAAGGCTCTTCCCAAGGGTGGGAGTTGTCAAAGCCACTGCTCCCTGCCTCATGCCTGTGGCTCTGTCTGCCCTCTCGCACTGGACTAATGATGGCGAAAAGACAGATGGTCTTAGCTCTTAGTCTTCACTCAAGTACCTCCCCGACTCCTGTGCCAGCCTCTTCTCCACCCCAGCCCATGATGTCCTGCTCATCTGGTAGCCCTGGTTCCTGATGTCAGACCCCCAAAACCCAAGATAACTAAGAGCTCCCTTCTTTGTGGGGTTTGGCAGAAGACAACAGTGCAGCCAGAGATGCTGTAGAAATTACGAGACAGAAAAACAGGGACTGCCTGGGTGTCCGTTCCCTTGGTCATGCCACCAGCAGCTGTGTGTGGTGTCATTGAGACAAATGTGTTAGAGACTGAGCCAGGACGTGCTGGAGAGGAGATGGCAGGGGCAGGCAGGATAGCTGCTGGTGGCAGGGGGCACCAAGCAGGCCTTCACCCACAGAAGCAAGAGAACAGCACAAGCCGCGCATTCAACTGCAAGTGTCCCCATGTACTGGAAATCAGGTGAGGCTGCACCCCTCAACCTGGAGGACTTTTCATAAAATCACAGAATCATTAAGATTGGAAGAGACCTACACGATAATCAAATGCAACCATCAACCCAACCCCACCCTGCCCACATGTTCCCTTGCACCACATCCACATTGTTTTTGAATGCTTCCAAGGATGGCGACTCCATCACATCCCTGGGCAGCCTGTTCCAATGCCTGGCCACTCTGACAGGAAAGAAATTTTTCCTGTTGTCCAACCTAAACCTGCCCTGGCACAGCTTGAGGCCATTTCCTCTTGTCCTATCACTACTGACTTGGGAGAAGAGACCAACACATCTCTCTACACCCTCTTTTCAGGCAGTTGCAGATAGCAATGTCTCCCCTCAGTCTCCTTTCCTTCAGACTAAACAACCCGAATTCCCTCAGCTGCTCCTCATATGACCTGTCTTCCACATCCTGAAGAGAACAGCCAGCACAGATGCTGGCCGCTGCAGTCGTGAAGCAGCCAGGCCAGGATCTGACAGGAGGCTGCTGCGGTGCCACTTGTTTTCTGTGTAACACAGTGGCCAGTGGGCAATCATGCTTGGCTTGCCAAAGCCCACAGAGCTGAGGCCAGTCAGGTGCTGGGAGCAGAGGTAGGACAACACACTGGCATTGTCTCAGCTGAGAGGCAAGAAACAAAGGCCTTTTCTCCCCAGCCGGGAGCTTGGGGATGCAAAAGGTACGGGAAGGAACAATGGAGTTCTGAGCACACACAGCAGAGCACAAGGAGTGCGTTCTGTTCTCCGCCGGGCATTCCTTCAATTCATCATTTATGAGCTTTGATCAAGCCCTGTGGAGCACTTGCTGCTTGGGGGGGGTAAAATAAATTAAAATAATATATATTCAAAGCCTCCTTTACAGCCATCAGAAAAACAAAAGCGGTTAAAAAAGACCCTGCTTTCTTTATCCCCCACTGCCAAGCTGCTGGTACTAAAAGACACTTGACAACTAAAACAATGAGATGTTTATATTTCCCATGGGGAGAAGGGGATTTACAAAACAGAGTTGAAACCCCATCGAGTCACTCTTACTGCCAATACTCTCATCGTTCCAGGTCTCCTGATTCAGTTTGCAAAGTACAAAATGAAAGCCACCTTCAGAATTCTATGGCAGAAATCCTGAGGGCAAATCCTAATCATGACAAGGCATATTCTGAGCTTTCACTGCACCCAGAGCCAGCACAATGCCCCTGGCACCAGCACAAGGATCCCAAACCCACTCACGCCTCCGGGTACAGCAAGGATTTGTCTGCTACAACTGCTGCTGATAACGGTGGCACTTCCTTTCATACCCTTATCTCTTCCCTTGGTTGTGCTGTATTTCGGCCAAGTCTCAGGGATCAGAGCAGGACCGGTCTCACAGAACATTTCTATGATTAAACATCGGTAGGAGAAACTGGACAAATGTGGGTAGACCTGGAAAGATCTGCAAAAAGAATACAGCTGTGTCTGGAAGTTTCTAGTGCACACATCTCTGTGAGCACAGGGAAATAACCAGAGCACACACCAGGGGGACTGAGGAAGCCTCAAGTCTAGAGCTGAACAAGCCTGAAGTATTTTGAGCGGTCTATAAAAAGCCTGGGACTGCAACACGGGAGGTGCAGACAAACCCTTCCTCTGCTCTGCATGTTCCTCTCAGCAGTGGCTACGGCTGCACTCACAGAGCTAAGCCAGCAAGAGCGCTAAGTCAGTCCAAGCAGCATCAAAGAAAGGTGGCATGACTTTGAGATCCAAGATTTCCACCTACTTTTGAAGGTTCACAGTAGCTCGCCCTGATAGGAACAGGGTTGGTCCCACACTGTAGGAGGCAGTGTTGCTGAGGAGCAGTACAAGGCTCTTGCCTGACCCCACTCTCAGGTTAACAAATCATGAGCGGGCATAACACATTTAAGAATAAAACTTCATCTTTGTACATCACTCCCACAAGAAGCTATTTTTAAAGAGGAAACCTAGCCCTGACCCAGTGGTTTCCACTTGTCCTGCTAATGCAAGTTGTGCCCAAAAGCTTCACCACAAGCTCTTGGCTCAAGCACGCAGCTCTCTGTGAAGAATATGACATTTTGGTAACCAAGATCCAGCAGACACATCCAGAACAACCGAACGTTGTTGCCTGCTTTACTCACTGGATGTTTTGATTTTGCATCCCTCTGACTAGGAAGACGAGGAAAATAAACTATCTTTGAGGAAGAGTCAGCCTCACTGAATTAAATGTCTGCTTCTCCCCAGGGAGCACAGTAATTGCACAGAGACCTCGCTCATGCAGAGACAGGCAAATCAACAGGAAAGAAGCAATTAAAAATTAAAGACCTCTATTTTAATTAAACCCCATCGAAGTCCAGAATAAAAACAGATGTATCAACAGCTATGGGGGGTTCTAAGTGCAAGAGGAGAGCTGAGGCAGGAGCTCACTGCAAAGACGCCTTCTGTCCAGGTTAAAAGCTGCAGAGATACTGCTCCTAGAGAACATGTTGTGCGCCAGGAGCCATCTCGTATGAGGTACATAAAGCTCAACCACCAAAGCCTATAGGGAAGGAAGGAATTGGATTCTGTTGGTCATGTTTTGCTTCACCCAAGTCATTCCAGCATTTCAGGACAGCAAGCAGACACCTACCCCAATGTTTCCAACCTTAACTTGGAGTGGTTTGCTCTGAGCTGATGCTTTACACTCAAGTCAGTGCCAAAATAAATCACAAGCCGCTCAAAAGAGAAATGGAGTGAGACATCTGCCTACACGCCCTGGTCACCCAGAGCCATTCTGCACATTGCTGCTGCAGCAGCAGCACATGAGAGGCCAGAGACAGAAGCCTTGTACCACATTTTTCAGAGGCAGCTGGTTAAGTAATGTATAAACCCAACACACCACCAACCAACTGTACGATCACCTTCTTACACCCAGGAAGAACAGAACAACATGTCAACATGAGCTTGCAATGTATGAGGGCAGCCCAGAAGACCAACCATATCTGGCTGGATCACAAGAAGTACCACTAGCAGGTGATCAGAGGCGATTCTCTCCCTCTGCTCTGGTGAGACCTTATCTGGAGTCCTGTGTCCAGTTCTAGAGTTCCTAATATAGGAAATACATAGAGCTGTTGGAGCAAGTCCAGAAGGGGTCACAAGGATAATCAGAGGGCTGGAGCACCTCTGCTATGCGGACATGCTGAGGAAATTTGGGCTGTTCAGCCTGGAGAAGAGAAAGCTACAGGGGACCTTACAGCAGCCTTCCAGTACCTGAAAAGTACTGAAGGGAAAAGCTGGAAAGAAAAGCTGGACAAGGGACTCTAGTAATAGGACAAGGATGATGGGTTCAAGCTAAAAGAGGTGAGCTTTAAATTAGGTTTAGAAAGAAATTTCTCCTTGTGACGGTGCTGTCCAGGCTTAGGAAGAGAAAATCCCAAAAACAAAAGGAAAGGCAGCCCAGCCTCAAGAGGTTCTCTGACAGAATTTATCAGGCAAGAGAAAACAGTTGCTGGAAACAAAAGGGTTTATTGAATCTCCATCTAAGCACAAAAAAAAAAAAAGAAGAAAAGGCCCAAGTATGTGACACAACTCCTCACAATGCCATTACACATGTTCTGAGAAAACGAAATGGGTAAAGCATTCATTAGCGGTCCTTGGTGTCAGGTCAGGTCCCCTGGGGGAAAGGGACACACAGAGCACATTACAGCAGCCTCAGGGGAGACTCACCCCTAGGACGTTTCAAACCCCAATTTCCCAACATTCTGCTAAGGTTATATAGTGCATCAAGCTTCTTGCATGAACCGTCCTGTGCAGCTGAAATGGCAAATGCCCTTCCGGGCTTCAATAATCCCACAAACTCAAGCATTCCCAGTCTTTTCTCAGAAGCAAACTGTGAAGAACATTTCTCCTCCTGCTGTCCCATAAATCCGGATAGTGGCCGCCGCACGGTCCAGCCACATGGTAACATACAACGGCGACTGCAGCAGCAAACCGGCAGGGGACTCCATCTTCCTTCAGGGACTCAGGCTTTTAAGCTTTTTTTTTCCCCTCTTCAAGGCTACAGTGGCAGGCACGGAGGGGATTATTTTGTGTTTGTCCATTGATCAGCTACTTAGGTATTTGTGGGTGTGGGTATAGTTGGACTTGGTTGAGGCCCCATTCTAGGATCATCTCTGAGACCACTTCTAGCCTAAACCATTCCATGGTTCTGTGTTCTAGTTGCTCCACTTACATGCTAAAAGCAGGGCTCTGTACTGGCCTAGAAAAGCTAGCTCAGGTAAGAAAGCAGCAGAGCTGTTCTCTGTTGTCACTGAAGCCTTCACACAAGGGGTAACTACATTAGAAGCTGCAGGAAGAGCATCTTCACTTTTCAAAGTTTAGGAGCTAATTCCTACCAAACTATCTAATCCCAGACCCATTCTCTGATAATCTCCAAGGCAAGAAGTTGTTAAACAAGGAGGCAGAAGTCAAACACTCAAATTTCCATCACACGGGAAATATAACCTGAGTAACCTGCAAACAAACACAATAGTCCTGTATTTCTCCCCACTTCCTTCCCCTTCACTGAGCTAAATGACAACCTTTAGCAAGCTGTTCAACCTACAGATCCAGCTGAGAAAGCTTTAAGAGGCCAGGAAACAACCGCAGAGCAAGTATTTTTATTGTTCTCTCTCTCAAGGATCTTGAAATCCTCTTCCTGGCATTAATACGCAGAATTAAGCTGCTAAGATTGGAAAGACTAAGATCCATAGAAACGCTGGAGCAAGCAGGTCTTGTTCAGACATGAAACAGGACAGCAGCTTATTTCCTGCAACAGGCTCTACCTAGAACTCACAAGGACACACATGCACAGACAGACACAGTCTAGAGCTGCTGTACTGTCCTGCTCTTTTCAAACACATTTGCTCAAACTGAACTTGCAAAAAGGGTGGAGGTGTCAAAGTTTTGCAGACCTGCATCGTTTTTAAAAGGTCCCAAAATACTGCTGGGACACATCTGCTATCTGAGAGCTGCAAACAGTTAATATGACCAAGAGTTAAAGCACAGCCAATCTTAGCTACACCAACCCAACATATCTGTTGGATGCTGCTGAGAGATGTCTTCTTCCTTCAGTGGGACCAGACTTGAGGTTGTAGAAACAAGACAATGAGGGTGGTGCATCACTAGAACAGGTTTCCCAGAAAGGTGGCTGAGGCCCCATTCCTGGAGACAATTAAGGTGAGGATGGATGAGGCGCTGAGCAACCTGATTGAGTTGAAGATGTCCCTGGCTCATTGTAGAGGGTTGGAGTAGGTGACCTTTAAAAGTCTCTTTCAACCCAGCGCATTCTATGACACTGCTGCCTCCAAAAGACTCACCCAAGGCACAAAGGGATCAGGATACCTGCCACCCAAACAAACTGTGTTGTGTGAGCCAGGGTTACATATTCCACTGGCACTTTACATCTCTTCACACATCATAGTCAGGAAAGGGCACTACTGAGAAGCTGGTGAAACCCACAGGGGTGAATGCTGTATCTCTACAGCTCTATACACTCTTCACTCTGCCAGACAAGCAAAGCTCCTTGTGCAAGTTGGCAGTCGGGTCACACCACATTCTGACTACCTGGCTGGGAACTGGTGTATTCTAAGGCACACTGGCAGGAAACCAGCTTGTCTGTCACCAGCTGCTTGCTGCCAGGTGCACACACTCTGCAGTGCCACTGAGAAACAGCAGCTTCTTCTCTCCTTAAGTAGGCTCAGCAAGAGCAAGAGCAGCTCTCTTCTCACAACACTTGACCTCCATCAGGATCTCAGCACACACTGCTCAACATTTTGATGGTTTCAAATCCCTTTACAGGGTGACAAACCCACAAAGTAGGGATTAGGGCTGTTTCTCAGACAAGAGTCAGGAAATTTCACCAGTGTTTTCATACCACACTGCCTGCAAAGCCAAGCACAGGCACAAGTCTAGTTCAATAAACCTCTCCTGGCTGCCTCTTTCAAACCTCCAGAACACCTGGATATCCTGACACCAAAGTGAGCATCATTGAATAAGCTCACAGTACTAGTGGATTAGGTTTGATTGGTGTTTTTAAAGTTTTGAGGCAGTAGGAAAGCTTTTCTTAGCTTTAATGACTCAAGTCAGCTAATAAATAAAAAGCTGACTCATGGTTCCAGCAATTTTGACAGACCACCAGGATGACATTTTCTCTGTTACGCACAACACAAACACATCGAGTATTTATTTAACTGATTTAGTTGCAGCTGGAGCAGCCAGAGGCTACACCACCAAGCTCTTGATCTCCATAACTTTGAAACATGTCCAGGGGTGGCACTTCAGTCACCTCCCTGAGCAGCCTGTTCCAAGGCCTGAAGACCCTTTCTCCAGGAAGAAAATTTTCCTCATGTTCAACCTGAACTTCCCCTGGTACAACTTGAGGCCATTTCCTCTAGCCTTACCAACTCTCACCTCTCTACACCCTCCTTTCAGGTAGTTGCAGATAGCAGTAAGGTCTCCTTTCACATTTCTTTCCTCCAGACTAACCAGCCCCAGCTCCCTCAGCCACTCCTCACAAGGTTTGTTCTCCAGATTCTTCCCCAACCTTGCTGCCCTTCTCCGGACCTGCTCTAGCCCCTCAACGTCCTTCTTGTATTGAGATGCCCAGAACTGACCCCCATACTCAAGGTGAAGCCTCACCATTGCACAGTACAGGGCTTCCCTACTCCTGCTGGCCACAGTAGTGCTGGTGTAAGACAGGATGCTACTGGCCTTCTTGGCCACTTGAGCACACTGCTGGCTCATATTTAGTTGACCATCAATCAACACCCTCCAGGTCTCTTTCTGTGAAGCAACTTCCCAGCCACTCTGTTGTGGCCTATCAATCCACTTCTGCAGGCAGGGCTTGCAGAAGCCAACAACTAATCCAAGGCACAACCCCCTAAGCTTATGTGAGGCAGCCAGGGTGGGGGCAGCTCCCACCACGTGCCTCACAGATTGGCACAAAACCACATACATAGACCAGTGAGTGAATCACACCCCAAACCCAAAAGTAGACTGTGGGAGGAGGAATGAGAAAAAATACCAGGGGTAGGGGAAGAAGAGAGACCTTCCCAGCTGGAACAAACCCAGCAGCCCTCCTAGGCATGTCTTCCTCATACAACCTGCCTTCTCCCCACTGGCCCCTGCCCCAGACAGAAGTGCCTGTCACACAGCAGCCCTGTCCTGGGCTGGGCTATTCCAGGCATGCTACAGGAACGCTGTCCCAGCCCAACAGGGCCACCCCCATCTGCCTCAGCCCCCTGTGACTGGCAGGAACTGCACAGAGTGGTCAACACATGAAACTCTCAGAGTTAAAGGTCTCCTGATGTGTCCAGAGCTCACCGCAGAGTGCTGAACAGCAATCTTTACCTTTGTTTGTTCCAGCATCATAATGCCAGGCTGAAAGCACTGCAGTGGTATCACACACAATGCCCCACACTTCTGCACTGCCAACAGTGGTAGCCAGCTCAGCAACAGGCACCAGCCAGAGAGCAGAAAGGGTTAAAGAAAATGCATCAAGGCACATCTTTTCTCCAGCCTTGCCTGGGCTATAACCCTCATTCTCTCCAATCCTCAACTACCACCACATCCATGCCCCAATCCAGAGCACAGCATCAGGCTGGAAGCTGTAACATCTCCACAGCCACCAAAGATGTCATAGCACACCACCAGCTCCTCCAGCAGCCCGTGGCAACTTCTCCTTCACTCCTGGGTCAGAAACTATCTTCTCCAAACAGCCACTCCCCCAGCAGCTTCCCGGTCCCATCTGTGAGCTCTTGGCAGCGAGGAGCCAGGGGCAAAGTGCAGGTAGGATCAGAGGGAGGTCCTGCAGCCAGTCTGGTTTAACATATAATATTTCCTTTTCAAATGTAGGAAGCAGGACTGAAATACCCTGGTCTTCCCCTCTGTCTGTACATCAGCCAAGGAAAAAGCTGCCACCCAGGAGTCCTGACTTCAGGCCCATGTCAGAACAGCTTGTAAGGAAGAGCTCAGTTCTGCTCGAGTTACCTGTCACTGTGATCTCTTCCTCACGAGAAATCAGGACTAGGAAGCCTCCAGCTAAAAAGCAGCCAAGGGAAAACAGATGGTTCCTTGATGTACCGAGGTTCCTTGATGCACCCAGATCCAGCTCACTCTCAGGACATGTCATCCTTCTGCCTCACTGCTTCTACCAGCTTCCAGTCACCCTGTGATGCACAGGGAAGCCGAACAGGCTGTCACTGCAGAGATCAGACACACTCACACCATGGGTCACATCAAATTACTTCTCAGTCAACCGTCTCCAAACGCTTTCCAGTTCACTAGCAAGTCAGACATATGGGTCTCCCAGTCAAAGCCAAGATCCTGATGGTAAGTGATTCTTAAGATTTGATGCTCCCTTGAAAGACAACCATCTCACCCCACACTCAATAGAGAGAATTTACTTAGGTTTTTTAAAGGCAGTTTGGGGTTGAGTTTGTTTTTCACGTTCGTTTTGCCCTTGTAGACCCATCTGGACCAAACTGGGCAAAGACAGGGCTCATGGCCCATTCCTAAGAGACCATCTTTCTGCAACCTTGATTTAAACCAGTTCCACCCAGTGCCAGATGACCAGGGTTTTGTTTGTGAAGTCTGCAGTGTGTCCCAAACTAAACAAGGCAGGAGGACCACAGGGACATAATTCAGAGCCCAAATAGCTATGGGGTTCGTTGTTTTTTTTTAACGGGGACTCAAAATGTCCTGAAAGGGTAAAGGCAGAGCTGCCAGCAGCAGCGAAAAACATTTGTGAACTTTGATGGTACGTTTGGCATTAGCTAGCGCAGCAATCAAATATGCAAAGCATCTGGCTGGTGGGCTTGCTTTCAGCCTAGAACACTTCACACATCCCAGCGCTGTTCTCACCGCACAGAATCCACCACAGCCTGTCAGTCTGGCTTCCTTCCAGATCACCATGCACGGCCAGCTGCCCCACACCTCACAGAGCCACTACTCTACACTGGTCCTTTCATTGCCCGATGTCCAATCCCAACTCCCCATCCTCCCCTGGCTCCAGGGATTAACAGGATGACGGTCATGGAAATATCAGCATTCATCATCACCTAAGCACTCAGGTGGCCTAGAAGGTCAAAGGCATCCTGGCTTTTATCAGTACTAATGTGGCCTGCAGGGGCTGAAAGGAGGCTGAGGGGAGACCCTGCTGTCTACAACTACCTGAAAGGTGGAGGGGGGTGGGGATGGACACTGGTCTCTTCTCACAAAGAACAAGTGATAGGACAAGAGGAAATGGCCTCAAGTTGCACCAGGGGAAGTTTAGGTTGTCCATGAGGAGAAACTTCTTCCTGGAAGGGATTGTCAGGCCTTGGAACAGGCTGTCCAGGGAGGGGGTTGAATCACCATACCTGGACATGTTTCAAAGTCATGGAGACCTGGTGCTTGGGGACAGGATTTATCAGTGACCTTGGGACAGTTGAGTTAATGGTTGGACTCCAATGGTCTTTTCCAACCTAAAGTGATTCTGTGATTCTATTCTATGATTCTAAGTTAGAAATATAATTACCTTGGACAATCCATCTCATCTGGACAGTTACTTCGAGCAGGGAACAGCAATGCTGACAACTTGTTTGATCACTGGCCACAGCTCAAAGGATGTTTCCAAATCAAACACATTAAAACTGATATAAAAAGAAGGTTCTTCTTTCCCAGAAGCATTTATTTATATTTGAATGGTGCCAGTTTTTAGTAGGCAACAACACGCAGCTGACAAAGCAGCCTCCATCAGCACTAAATATAATTCACAAAGAACTCCAGATCCTGCCACTAAAGCTGGGGAACTCTATTCAGCACAAAACACATTGGAAATGCTGGTTTCCTCAAACTGGAACAAAACACAAAGGGTGAAACAGCTGTAACGTCCTATCCCTTGCAGATCTGCTTTTCCAAATGGGAAAAGGTAAACAGAAAGGAGTTTTGTGATATTAACAGTGGCCAGACAAGGTTTGCAAGGAAAGAAATGCTTCTTGATGCCGTTAGTTGAAGCTTTATTGTGCTCTGTGCACTAACCACTTGCACTTCTTCCATCAAATATTTTGGGCAGATTCTGCTCAGAAGAGCAAATAAGCTAGCAAGGAACTCACCAAAGAAGAGGCACAAGGGATACACTGAGATCCTTAATGCCAACTAGTAAACCACGTTATCCAGGCTGCTGCATGAATGAGATGGATGAAGTGGAATTGTCACCACTACTGCCAGGGATAGAGCTTCAGCAGCAACATAAAGCTCCGAAACCACACAAACTAGACTGAAAAGGCTTAAGGAGGACACAGTGCCTGGGCTGCTGTCAAGCACAACACAAACTCTTCACCGAAAGTCTTGGAAAGTACAGAATCCACCAGGATTGCACTAATGAACAGAAACTCTGATCTCTTGTAGCCTTTAAAGCTGAACCACATAGGTACTCTACAGTGAAGCAGCTGAAGATTATAAATTTACAAAGGCTGCATGAAAGATAGAATCACATATGTTGGTAAAAAGATCATCCAGTCCAACCACTAACACATATGGCCCCAAACTCCAGATTCCCATGACTTCGAAACACGTCCAGGGATGGCAATTCAACCCCCTCCCTGGGCAGCCTGTTCCAAGGCCTGATGACCCTTTCCAGGAACTTTTTCTTCATGTTTAATCCAAATTTCTCATGAGGAAGGCTGTATTTCCAGTCTGGGGGCCAGCCAGGAGATGTACCTCCAAACCTTGCCAACAGCCTAGGTTTCCAGAGCCTTTCTGATTCTCTTCAGTAAGAGCAGCTTCCTATAAGGAAACTTTTAGTCTCCAGGTGATCTCAAAATGTCTCTCAACACCACTTAAAACGTCTTTGCTCCCCCCCCCCTCCTTTGCAATCTTTCTCTTCACATCTAAATATATTCTGTTTGCTCTACTTTAAAGAGCGGCTGCTGGAAAAGCAAGCTCTTGTTTGGAAATAACTCAGCACAAGGGTTTGTGTTTGCTTTCTTCTCTGTAAAAGCCCCTTGTCACTGAGATTTCACCACATTTCTCACAGAACAGAGGGAAAATCTGGCAGCTCAGAGTTTGCTTACCCTCTCTTTTCCCTGAGAGCACACTTTACCTTTATCAGACAAAAAAGGAACCATGGTTTTAACTAAAGGAGCTCAGAAGAACCAGCAGTGCCAAACACACGCAGTGGTGGGCAGCATGCAGTGATGTGCTCTGGAGAAACATATGCATCTCCTTAATACTCTAAACCTCTTCAGTTGTCAGATGTTGAGCTGTCAACAACAGATTCAACATTATTTAGATATTACCATGCTTCAGCATCACTGCTGGTGATATTTCACTCCTGAAAGCAATAAGGGAGCAGCAAGGCAAAACAAATGTCTGAGCCTGTTAGTCAAACTTGTCAATAATATTTATGAAAATACCAGTGGCCTGTGGAAACTAGCGAACTGGTAGCTGTGACAGACACAAGGTACTCAGCAATGCTGGTCTTCACTGCTCAGAACTTGTGCCAGACTGCTCCTGCCCATAAGATTTTTAACAGTGAATAGAAGCGATAAAACAAAAAGGGATTTATAACGATCATAATCTACTCAATCAAGCCCCATTATCTTTCATCACAAGTTCCCACTGTACTCCGATTTGTCAAGATAAACCACAGGCAGTCCACAGACAAGCAAACAGAGGTGCATGAGGCAGGAACAAGCAGGTGTTGATGTGAGATGGTTCTTCCTCAACACTCAGATGGATTCCTGAGGAGCCTGTCCAGGATTAAGATAAGTTTCTCCACTGGACCACATCATTAGATCAGTCATGGAGACCAAGCTTTATGGCCTCTGCTCCCCAAAAATGTTGTCTTATCTTGCCTTTGCCTGATGCAACACGCTAACACCAACGGGACAGCGATGTTAAGAGCAAAGAGTAGGCATCAGCATCATTTCCTGGTCAATGCTGCTGTTGGTGAATGAGGCAAGGAGCATCCTGAAAGCAAGAACACACCCCCACAGTCAAAGACCATTTCTGGCTCAGAAACAGTTGAGGATCAGCAGCAAGGATGAGATACAGATGAGTACCACAACAATCCTTCAACCATCACAGTGGGATTTATCCTGTATTTTATGCTCTCCTCAAGCTCTGATTTGCAGCACATGACTCCAGCTAATATCAAACGCATCGAGCTTTGCATCGGGGCCTATGGCTGATTATAACTCAAACTTATTTATGTGCATTATAAGTTTCTGACTGATGAGACTTTTCACCAATAGCCCCAAACGCACTAACAGGCAAATGATTGATTAAGCACCACATTTTTCTCAAGATATTAAATGTTCCAAGTGCAGCAGATTGAGCTGAGATTTAAAAGAATGATGCAAGAAATTCTCTGCTTGGGTATCTGTACAGATATTAAACCCTCTCCTCTATGCCCATCAGCACTGGGTCAATAGCTATCTACCACTTCTTTTTCATGCTTTGGGGTGTCAGCACTGAGGCAGCCAAATCCACATGTCTCTGAAGAAATCCTTTTTCCCTACAGAGAAAAGGAATAAGAGTGGTTTTGGGGCTCCCCACAGTCCTGGTGAGCCCTAGCTCTCCAGAGAGGCAGAGCAGATTTGCTACCGCTCCCCAGGTGCTTCTTCAGAACCTTCAGTTCCACCACTACAAAGCTAGGGTTGGCTCATCAACTCACAGCACATACATCAAAACCAGCTGAATGGATGTGCTGGAGCCAAGGATATGCAAGCTAGAAGTGTTTTAATGCCATGATATTTGTGTGTGTTACTTGTATGGGAATTCTGACCCCACATAACTGTTCCTCTAACTACAAATTACCAAGTCTTGTCTGTTTCCACACTTGAATCAGCAAAAGCACTGCATAGGACCCCCATAACAGGTACTCAACAGGGTCCTCTGTCTGCAGATGTACCGTATCATTAGCTTCTCCTCAGAGCAGGTCCTCTCAAGGCGCTGCAGAGAGTGTGAATTCATTCACAGGAGAAAAGTCCTCAGTTACTCATGCAATAGCTTGGAAAATCTGGTGATAATTCTGGAACCAAGATAACCCAGGAGACCATCAGCAGGAGCAGCAGTATGCTGTTGGCAGAGGACAGAAAACAGACAAACAAAAAGCTAGAGAAGAAGCCTGAATTCCCCGTACAAGGGACTGAAACTACGGGATACAAGATCAGCTGTTGAATTTCCAGAACAGAGAAATATTCACTCATACTAAACTCCACCAAATTCTGCTCTTCAGCTGGTACAAACCTCCTGTGAGGTCCTGGATGTTGCTAAACATATTTCAACCACCTATAAACAGACACTGGCTCTTGGTGTAGGTGTGATTCTGGCAGTCCCACATCAAATTCTGCTGGCATCAATAAAACTGCCCTATTCGATAATTCCTATCTGCACTCAAAACCAGGGACTGGTAAAAACAGCCTCAGAGTCCCATAAAAATCAAAGCCAAGTGTTTGGAACAACAAAAAAAAACCCTCAAACCCCGTTACCACATTCTGATGATTTGGCTACTTGAAGTGCAAATCTGTTCAGAGGTTTGAACACTGAAGCACCATTAAAATCAAGGAACATTTTAAAAATGCTTTCGCAGCTCTGCATAGTCCCCTTCAGTCACACAACTGTGAATCAAACCTCAGCATCCCCTTGAAGAAAAGAGGTGGGATGTCAGGGGGGATGGGAAGTGGGGACAGTGGAGAAAGGAATTTCTAGCTAACAAAAGAGCTCCAAGAAACTGATACAACTTCGCTGCAAGTTATTTCCAGCCCACTCAACATTTTAGATTGTATACAGACATACCAGAATCCCAAAACAAGGGGCATTTTTCCCAGCTAAAATATGAACCATCAGCATATCTGACCACCACTGGAGAGGGAACAACGTATTGGAAGCAAAGAAAAGCAGACTGAAATCATCTTATGAGTCCCCTAAACCAAGAGCTACCTCCAAGAGGTCACCGTGGTGGAGAGTCAACACGTGCAGGGCCAGGGACCTGCACTAGCAAACTGTCCTTGAACACAGGTATGGCAGTAACAAAACAGAGCTGCTCCCACTGCCAGGCTGCAGAGACCTTTAGGTTATGATCCTGGAACAAAGAAACAATTGAAGGAACAGCAATAGCTTGTTATAAATGGGCTTTTTAGGGACACACAGCAGGATCTGCCATTTACATGTCAGAAAAACAGAAGCGGAGAAAATCCATCACTGAAATCCTTGGAAATAGCTCTGCCTGCTTGCCCAAGTTAAGCCCTGGCCAGGCTTCTGATTCTCAAGCACATCCCCATGGGCCAGGCATGAAGAACCACCAGTTTTGTCTCAGTGAGCAGCTTTACACTTGAGCTGCTGCAGTGCTACATGTCAGGAGGAACAAAATTCCTGTGATCTGCTCTGTTGTCTACGAGCAGCTGTCTCAGATCCCCTCCCTGGGACTGAACATGAGCAGGTTCTGCTTATTCAAGTACCTGGTGACACACAAAGTCTATTTGTGAAGCAAGGAAAGTCTCTGCTGTGAGGATAGGCTGAGGGAGCTGGGGCTGTTCAGCCTAGGAAAGAGAAGACTGTGCAGACCTTATAGCTGCCTTCCAGTACCTGAAGGGAACCTACAGGAAGGCTGGAGAGGGACTTTTCTCAAGGGGATGCAGTGACAGGACAAGGGGAAGTGGTTTGAAACTGAAGGGGAGTAGGTTCAGACTAGCTCTTACGAAGTTCTTCAGTACAAGGGTGGAGAGATTCTGGAATCGATTGCCCAGAGAGGCTGTGGCTGCCTCTTCCCTGGAGGTGTTCAAGGCCAGGCTGGATGAGGCCCTGAGCAACCAAGTCTGGCAAGGGGTTCGAGTAGATTATCTCTAAGGTCCCTTCTAACTCAGGCCATGATTCTATGCTAACGGTCTTCAACTCTATTAAGCAACATAAAGCAGAATCCAAGCAGAAAGAAGATACAGATCCCACCAGCCATAAAGAGAAATTGGAACACCTGGGGTGCAGCACAGGGAAGAGGCAGAAGAGCAAATAAAAGGGAGTTCAGCCCCCAGCAAGCCACTAGCAACATGAAATATATATGATCTAGTTCTTGCAGTTCTCAGCTTTCCTTGCAAATCCTTCATTTTAAGGCAGTGGGTGCAACTTGATCGGGAAAGCAGCTTGATCAGGAATATCATCTTTCTAGTGGTTAAAGCATGCATGGAGATTTTCATAGAAGGGAAATTCTCAAAATAAACTTTCTGATGCTGCAAACAGCCCATCCAAGAGGAAAAGAGGGCAGAGGAAGGCTGCAGGACAGCCCTGAGCAGCTCCTGCAAACTGTAAATCAGCAGACGAATGGGAGGACAGAAAGGGTCACAGAAGGAGAACAGGATTGGAAGAGCTGGAGATTTATGACAAGGGATGCTCTAACAATAGCTATCCTTTGAAGAATGAAGCTTTTCCTCCTGTGGTTAATCCATTTAGCCTGAATATAAGTATATCCACCGTGAAAGGACTACATACAAGACCGGCAACTGTTCTGTCAACTAAACCCAACCATTTTAAAGCTCCTACAATACCTACCCAAGAACACAGACCTTGGCAGAGGGGGAACAGTCACCTCCCAAGCAGCTGTCAGAGGTTGTTCAGCTGAGCTGCTCCAGCCTAGGACATGACCTAGGACAGGCTTTTTCAGCCACATTCTCTATTTTCATTGTTTTTCCCCACCCTAAGAGGTCAGGCAGATGAAAACATCCATGTAACTAATGCCAGATGGGATGCAAGTTAAGCCATATGAATCTTTGTTTATTATGTAATTACCACCACTTCTTGTAGAGATGTGGAAATGCTTAGAGTCACTGGCTAGAATTTTTGTACATAAACAAACATTTCTAGGCTGTTTATATTTTAAAGAAATTAAGTCCACATGGTTTTTGACCAGCCACTCCACCACCACGTGGCACATTCATTAAAAAAACCCCCCAACAATCCTAATTTTCAAGATAGGCCAGGAGGTTGCAGACACCAATCTCACCCAGGAGCCCAATGTGCTCATCAATTCACACTTCACAGAAAGAAACTGAAGAGGTTTTGCACATGACACACCAAATTATTTCCTGCAGAACTCAAGATCATTTAATTTACCTTCAATAAGCCTCAACACATCAAAGAGAAGGTTCAAGCTGAACGGCAAACTGACACGTTCAAGCTGGTTTTGCTGCTGAACCAGAGCAGTATGGCAGTGGACAGTTAGGGCACCAAACACAGCAAACCATGTGGCAGAACCTCCACAGTCATGCTCTTACTATGAAGTCATTAGCAATTAAAGACCCAGTGCACTGATGCCAACTTCTCAATGAAGCCACTTGTACTTGTAGGTGTCCCATTAGGAACCAGGAGCACGTGTTTACATTTGCATACGAATCGGTGTGAAAGATTCAGTTACAGCCCCAGCAATCTCCAGTAGCTTTGGTTACACTGTCAATTATTCCAGTTGGAAAGCGCCTGTCTGACAAGCTCCTTGCACAGAGCCTGGCTACAAAACCTTCTTCCCACCAGAGATCTCCCCTTGGAGGCCCAAAGAAAAAAACACCTCCACCCCAATGACCTCCTCCCATGGACACACTCTGCAGTGATGACAACAGCAGTCTTGTGCTGGAGAACACACAACAAGGCTTTGGACCACCCAGGGTTCTAGCACAGTGCTAAAACACAAATCTCTAAACAAGGCTGGACTTCTCCTTCCACAGTTACTATAAGTCATTTCCCCAGTGTAAAGAACAGCCGTGGTGGATATGCTGGAAGCTTGCAGAACCACTTACTGTCTCCACTTGATATTCTCTTGATTCTCTTCAGTGTGTGAGCTATTGGTTCTTTGCTGCAACAAAGCATAAACTCGTGTCTTGACACCCACAGCCATCCACTGCACAGCTGGAAGGGTACAAAGGTTGGTGTTGGCTCCCCTTGGCCATGAAAACAGATGCTACAATGACTCTGCTGGGAATGAAGACCCCTGTCCTTATTAGAAACCACCACGTTTACACAATTGAGACAGCAGTGAAATCAGGACACGGTGAAAAGGTTAAAGGAAGCTGCAACGTGTATCGGATGAGCTGGAGAGTTTGCAGGACTGCCTGGAGGTTAGGCCCAGTGTTACAGACACCCATTGACAGAACAGTCCCTCCAGAGGCAGTTGATTCAAGCTCTGGCACAGCCTCCAGTTCAAGAGTGATCTATCTCCCTGAAGAAACTCAACACTGAGTGACCTCAAATGCTCCTGCTATATTTGTAAAATTGGAGATGTCCTCCAACAGCTCTATGACTTCCTTGGGCTTAGGAAAGGCAAAGCACACTTTGTCAGGGTTCCAGCCCAAACAGGGTTAAGAGGTATGCTGACAGACTATCTCCCTAAAAGATGAGAGGAATCACCTTCTCCCAGTGTAGAGAATGAAGCTGCTCTTTTAAAAAGACCCAGACCCCTAGAGCCAAATGCATCCAAAGGGAAGCTGGACCTCCAGCAGAACCTCATGAGCCAGACCAACATTTAGAGCTGACACAATGCTCCCCAGACCCTCCTTCTGATTTCAAGATGCTCTGCAAACATGCCAGATGAGCAACAAACTCTGCAGCAGAAAGAATGCTGTGCCCCACCATAGCTGACTCTCAGCAACTACCAGGGCAGCTACCAACACAGCAGTGCACCAGCTGGATAAAGTCACATACTATACAGAAATGAAGGCTTCCTGGGAATGGCCGTAGACATACTAACTGTGAAACTGCAGAAATACAGGAACTAACAGGAGACCACAGTGCTGTGCGTCCACCTCACTGTGTGGTCCCACTTCTGACCATGGAATCTAACCCACCTGCTACTCTTTTCTGGTTTTTTTTTTAATTCTGCCTTAGGATGAAACAGGTGGGCTGAGCCCTGATGACTGTTTGTCATTCCAGAAGAAGCAGTGTGGCTGCGCACGTTCTTCTCACGCTACATGCTGCTGCAAGAAAGAAAACTGCAGGGGCATTAAAATCCTACAAAAGCTGTTTCACTAGTGAGCTACTTCAATGAGGGCATGCAACGTGCAGGGACCTGCATGAATGAGGTGTCCCTGACTTCACAGCTGTTCCCTCCCAGCTGCTGCTAAAGGATCAGCTTGCTGGCCACAGCAGCAGTCACGGGCCCATGGCAATGAATCCTCCACTGCCAGGAGACCTTAGGGATGACACACACAGGACGCTCTAGAGATAGTACTTGTGGACCTTCACCTGGCCCTCAGAAGCTGGGGTGTATCTGCGTGAACCACGTTCCTTGGGCAGAGACTGTCCTCTCAGCAGAAAGCGGATACAGACTTATCCAGCCTATATATAGCCAAGGCTTCCCAAGAATCTCTCAGCAGGGGGTTCTTCTCTGTTCTATATCGAGATCTGGCCTGGTGCCTGTTGGGAAACACAGATCGGACAAGTGGACATGCAAACGGCAGCTTGGTTTGGCCACTAATGAAAGCCCTGAACCAGAAACCCTGGAAACACAGGACAGAACCACATCACAAGCTCTGTGGTCTCCATTTGCAGCCCCTCCACATGTTTCCCTGCAGTGGAGAAGAGTCCTTTAGAAATCTCTCTCCTGCAAATGACGTCTACTTCCAGCAGCGAGAAGCAACTCTAAATCCCCACTTTTCCCCATCAAAAATCGAGCAAGATCCTTGATCACCAGCTTTGATCCTTTCTCTATTTAGAACAGAAGAAACCACATCCTCAAAGCTCAGGATGCCCCATAAGCTGTGTGAGTTTAGATTAAACACTGGTGCTCCCTCTTCCCTATTCCCTTTTACTTCCCTCCTACAAGCTCCAGAATACCCCAACTACCCAAAAGGTGAATGAGGGGAACCAGTTTATCTTTCAAACGAACAAGAACCTGAGCAGGTGGCTAAAATAACATTTCCCAGCAATGGTGAGGTGATCCTATTTATTTATTCCCCTTTAACACAACTCACATCAGCTGCTGTAGGACATAAGGCCAGCGGATCAAATCCATCCTGTGCCCGGGTGACGGTCCATGCCCACATGACACATACAGAGCTTTAGGGCATTTCCCAGCACATAAAACAGCCAGTTACCTCTACAAACCAATGTGGAGGATTTGGCTGGGGGGGATACACTGGGCACACCACCAAATTGGTATTTTATGCTGTAGCTTGCCTGCTTATGGGAGAACCAATGCTGTTTGCATTGATGCTTCTTCTAAAATAACATCTGAGCTGTCCTGCACATCTCATACTCACAGAATCATTTAGGGTGGAAGATCATCGAGTCCAACCATGAACCGAACTGTCTCAAGGCTACTGCAAAACCCTGTCCCTAAGCTCCAGATCTCCATGACTTTGAACTTGGTCTAGGTGATCCTGCTGTGGCAGAGGGATTGGACTAGATGATCCTTTGAGGTTCCTTCCAATCCCTAAGGATTGATTCTATGTTTGATTCTATGGCAACTCAGCCCCCTCCCTGTGCAGCCTGTTCCAAGGCCTGAGGACCCTTTCCAGGAAGAAATTTTGTCTCATGTCCAACCTAAACTTCCCCTGGTGCAACTCGAGGCCATTTCCTCTTGCCTGTCACTTGTTCCTTGTGAGGAGAGACCAACCCCCAACCCTCTACACCCTCCTTTCAGGTAGTTGCAAATAAGGTGGTCTCCTCTCAGCCTCATTTTCTCCAGACTAACCAGCCCCAGCTCCCTCAGCTGCTCCTCACAAGGTTTGTTGTCCAGACCCTTTACCCATCTTATCACCCTTCTCTGGACCCACTCCAGCACCTCAGTGATTTTCTTGTTTCAGGTTCCCCAAATTAAATCCAGTACAGGAGGTGCCCAGTACGGGCAGACAATCACTTCCCTACTCTACCTAATAAGGAAACCCTCGGAATTACTGTTGTTGACACAAGGTCCTCATCCTTTCTCCTCCTTTCCTGAGGCAGATCTGCAGACCCTCTGCTGCAGCTGACCCAAGGACAGGATCTACTTGTGCAGCAGTCACCAACCACACTCAATTTTGAGGAAACCCTCCATTAGGGCCATGAGCCCAGTCATACTCATCAGAGCTCTCCAGGCAATTCATTGTTTTAAACAAACGAGCGATTAGCAAGGATCCACTACTGTCTCCGCATGAAGCTGGCTGTACGCCCTGCAGCCTCCCCAACACTGTACAGTATCATAATCCAATTAAAGCTCACCCGGAGAGGAGCTTCACGCTATCATATTCAATTAGGCAGTTAAGCCTCTTATCATCGCCACTTTAGGATCCATGCAGACTAAACCCCTCCCCACAAGTACTGTTTGGGAGATGGCAACCTTTGACCAAGCAAGTACACAGATGTCACATTTGGGGCCAAAGAAGGTCCAAATGGGTTAGAAAATTCCTATTAGTGCTTTGTAGGGAGGTAGAACCCCAGGGGAAAACAAAATCTGATGACCAGTTCCTGCCCACTCACAGTTAGAGGCTCTCTGAAGCTCCCCCTTACAGAATCATTAAGGTTGGAAAAGTCCTTCAAGATAATCATGTCCAACCTCCTGCTCCCCGACTTCCCAGGAAGTAGGGCAGCTGTGAAGGAGCACTAGGGGCTTGGAGGAACTGCGCTCTCTTCAGTAAGTCCGTGGGAAAGCGAAGATGAAGGAAGGACCTGGCAATCTGGAGTCATCTGGCAGCCGGCCACCAATTCCATAGGAAACACCCTCCCTAAGAAGGTCACCAGAACGGTGGCAAAATTTGGCCCAAAATAATTAGAAAAAGCTGCCAAGCCATGACGCAAATGAAGGCAGCAAGAGGCTTCCTGAACAGGGCCAGAACACAAGGAAAAAAGAAAGATTAAGGGCTGCAAGGAACAGAGTGGCCTCTCGTCACAGCCCAGTTGTTGCTTTTCTTCCCTTGGCAGAAAAGAGAGATGTTCTGTAGCTGGCTGATTAATCTATTATGCAAATCAGTTCATAGCTAATTTGATACGGTCACAGGAATCATCTGCATGCTCAGAGCTGATGCAAGGTGGGGGAGCATCAACAGCTCCAACTGACAGAGTTTTGATCTCCTGGACAAGCAGCTGAAGGAATACAGGACAGACCTGCCATGGAAAACATGGGGAAGGTCCCTGGGGTACCCTCTTTCCTTGCCTTCCACCAGGCACCTACCCCAGGGACCTTCCCTTGGTGGAAGGCAAGGAAAGAGGGTCTTCAAAAGAGCTGCCCTTTCCTTCTATTCCCAACACCCTTCTGCACCAGGAACATGTAAAGCACACAGAAGAAAACCAGACATGACTACCTCCTGAGTTCTCACCCCAAGACCTTCCAATACCAACTACCAGAAAGGAGTCTGGAGCCAGGAGGGGCTCAACCTCTTCTCCCTGGTGACAAACAATAGGACTGAAGGAAATGGCTGCAAGCTACACCAGGGAAGGTTTAGGCCAGGTGTTAGGAAGAATTTCTTCACCAGAAGGGTTAGCAAATGTTGGAACAGGCTGCCCAGGGCAGTGGTGGAGTCACCATCCCTGGACGAATTTAAAAAGCAGACAGACATAGTGCTGAGGGACATGGTTAGGGGTGACCTGGTAGTGCTGGACTGAAGGATGGACTTGATGACCTTAAAGGTCTCTTCCAACCAAAGAGATTCTGTGATTTTTAAGAATTTTGCAGAACTATTCTTGACATGCACAGGCTTCACCTTACATCAGCTAAAAAGACGACTCCAAATAGGCCTGACTGCAAGTTTGACTCCAAGAAACCGCTCAGCCTCCTCACAGCAAATTTTTTCCACTGAATTCAAGAGTCCAAGTTACATCCAGCAGCACCACACAAAGTGACAAACTTAGTAACTGCTGCGATAGGATTTACATGGGGAGCACTAAGGGATCACTTGATCCTGCCTGACGTAATGTTATTTTGGTCTTGATCTCCTCCATGAAGACAACGGAGGAGAAACAAGACCTCCTGGCTCTAAGAATAAATGAGTTGGTTTTGGCTCCTGTGCTTTACCCCACGCATTTCATCTCTCCTGTTCATCCATGGATGCTGTTCCTCCTGCATCCCAAACATTCAACATCTCCTTGGCCATTTTTTTCCCAAAGCCCATCTTCTGTGCTCATTTGTATTCAGTTTCCTTCAGAGGTAAAACATGAGGCTTTCCATGCTATTCAGAATCAACATGAAGCCTCTAAACAAGCTCTTCTATTCCGCACCTAGTCATCTGAGTAACGAGACATTTCCCTCATTCCAAGTGTTCTGAAGACCCACAGTGAATGTTCCGGCAATTATTCTAACAAACAGTTCCCTCCTAAATGTTGAGATACCAACACATCAGGAGGAGACTAAGAGACATTTAAATTAACATCATTCCCTACATGAATTTAGCAGCATTTTTATTTAAGCAGCATCACTGGATTGTAATTATTATTCTACCATGGTGTACATCTTTCTCTGCTGATACGGCATCTAGCTGACATTGCTCAAGCTGGGTCAGAACACGCTCCTGCTGGCCAAGTTCCCATTCCGAGCACAGACCCATATCCTTTGCACCAACAGGCGAAGACTCTCCCTTCTGCATACATCTGCAAATCCTCATGGAGAACAGTCAGCTGTGGACTTCACATGGGACATAACCCCCTCAGCCCTTGGCTAAAAGAGGGAATTAGCACCACATAGGGATGCAAACATGCTGATTGCTGCTCCATCCCCAGCAGTCCTCACTGTGTCTCTCCCAATCATACACCCACACCATTATCTTTACGCATTCATAGACCTCTCTGTAAAGTTCTGCAACTCCTTACCCTACAGGAAGTCAGCAGTGAGACAAGTCAGTGGAAGAAGATGGAACTGCCACAGGGAGAAAACAAACATTAGGATCCACTCAGGATGCATCATGAACTCACAGCCTCACCCCACTCATTTCCACTGCCATTGGGGATGTCCACACCAGGGCTGGTGCCAAAGTCCACATGCTGCAAGGCCATCTCAGCACAGTCACATCACTGCACCTGCAACCTCCTGTCCAACTCCAGGAGACATGTATGCATTCATATTTCCATACCCATCAGACAAGCTACAGAGGTGAGCTGACACATGAAATGCCCAGGCACTCTCCTGTGATTCTGAATCTCCACACCACCTGTTCCTGTAGTTTCCTTAGTACCTCCAAGGGGCAAGAGGTCACACCTGCTCCACATGTAGTTGGGTCTCAGTATGCCCCACTTCACAGTTCTTATCTTAACAGGAGCATCGCAGATGACTATGAAGGCAGCAGCTCAAACCAAAACAAGGAATCATTGAACCTCACCTTCTCCAGCAGCAGCAAAGACAGCCTCCTAAGACCACTATGCCCCTAGACAGCCTCTCCACAGCGCTGTCTCCTCAGGAGGCTCCTTCACGATGGGATAGCTCTCCATCCTGCCCTAGAGTTTAGAAAAGTATGGAAAACCCCAACAAAATCCCCAGGAAAACTTTTACTTCTCAGTGTGAGCAAAGGGAAAAGGGGCAATTTTCTCACAGCAGGAAAATCACTGATGGGTTTTACACAAGCTAGGGAGAACACTCCTTAAAGGAAAGGCTTTCGATGCAGAGAAGAAAGCAACAGCAGACAAAGGCAGGTATCTCTCCCATCCTGGTACTGAGTGGTTACTCCCAGAAGGTGAGGCAGTTTGAGTCACATTTCTGGGACAACTAAAATAAAGTTTCAGGAACACCATGGTCCAAACCACCACATGCTGAACAGAAAAGAATCAGATCATCCTTTCCACTACTGGTGAAAGGGAAAGGGAAACCAGCACAAGCACAAAGCACCACCTACCCTTGTGTCTCACTCAAAGACTGCAGAACAATGCTATGACTCTTCACTGTTACTCTTCCTTAAGTTTAGGCACAGCCTTTCCTCACAAGGAAAACTCCACAGACACACCGAGGCAGCCTTCCAGATTCCACTGACACCCCACCCAGGCTGTGTAGGCTGTTAGGAAATCCCCCGCCAAAGAGCAGTGCCATGAAGACCTCGCTCCCACAGCCCAGATCCCAGCCATCATCTGGGAAGCAAATGGACCACCACATTCTCCAGCTCAGAGCAAGGCAGGCACAGTCTGCTCCCAGGACTGCTCCCACCCAGCCTCTCCTGCTCCAGCGTGCAGAACAAGGAACACTTGAGGAACAGGGTAAGAAGAACAGGGAAGGATACAATATTTCCTCCTCAAACACACAGCATGAATTCTTCTGACTTGAATCTTCCGTGAATCCTTTCTGCCAAGTTCCACTAGGAAAGCCTGTCCCATTAACAGAAACCCAGAGAGGAACATAACTGGTGGGAATCTCAGAGGAGACCAAGGCTGTTCCTCAGTACTTGACCACACACCAAGACCCACTCTCCTCCACATCCTTCTTTCACATCCCTACAGATGTCTGCTTCAACAATGAGCTCACTCAGAATGTACCCCCCACAGAACAGCTTCCATCCCAGTCTCTCTCATTTAAACTCAAAGACCCTTCACTGATGTTAAGCCACAGGAACCGTGATCAGAATGTGAGCACAGATACAGAAGCAGCAGAACCTAGAGCTTTGCAAACTCCTGCCTTCTCTGATAGAAAGGTCAAAGCACAGAGTCAATGCAGCATCACAAGGCATTATGTTAAGTGATTCGAACCAATACAACTGAGTGTCCAGGCTCTGCAACTTCCACTGATGCTACAGAATTCCAGGTTTGCCTAGCACCAGCCTCACCATGCCACCAGGATCTCAGTGATGCACAAGCTACTTCACCCACAAGAGGCACAACTGTAAGCTGCACCCTGCGTCCAGTGGGGCTCTGGAAAGACCAGCTCACTCAGCTGGATGTTCACCAACCCTCTCCCCCACCCGCCCCCAATAGGCTCTAGGACAAAAGGGCACCAGAAACAGCAAAGGGCTGAAAGTAGAGGGACACTGCCACACACATACTTGCATGCACTACAGTTCCTAGAAAGATCCTGATAGCCCCAGTTCTCTAAACAAAACCCTGGGGCAGGCAATTTGAGGATTTTCACCAGCCCCTGTTTCACAGCTTTCTTCAGTAACTCCAACATTTCCCTCTCAAGCCCCTGTTCTGCCCCACCTACCCAGATAACCACCTATTCTTTGCATCATCCAGGTTCGTAAGACGTTGGAGAAGGATTTTTTGCAAGGGATTCTAGTGATATGACAAAGGGGATGGGCTAAAGCCAAAAGAGAGATTTAGATCAGATCTTGGGGAGAAATCCCTCCCTGCGAGGCTGCTGAGGCACTGGAGCAGGTTGCCCAGGGAGGCTGTGGCTGCTTCATCCCTGTTAAGTGTTCAAGGCCAGGTTGGATGGGGCTCTGGGCAACCTGCTCTGGTGAGAACTGCTCCTGCCCATGGCAGTGGGATTGGCACTGGATGGTCTCTAAAATCCCTTCCAGCCTAAACCATTTTGTGATTCCTGTAAGCACTCTGACAACCTGCCTGTGATCTGATGCCCCCCCCAACACGATTCAAGCACCCAGGCCCCACCCTAAATGTCAAGTCCCATGCAGACACACCCCTGTCCCCTACTACATCAAAGCAGGGCCAGTGTCCTTACGCTGCATTTTCTGGTCATCTAGAGCTTTGCAAACACCCCAGTGCAAAACACTGTGAGCTTGTTTTCAGATCTGCACGTATCAGCATAAATGATAATGCAGAACTAAAAGTCCTTGACAGTGACAGGTATGTGGGGTTTTAGTTACAAGGTTGGAAGCGATATACCTGTAGTCAAGGGTGCAACAGAGGGAACATGTTTCAAACGGGTGCTTCAAGAGGACCTCTGTGTCCTCTGCACACCAGTGGGTTGACACAAACCTGCACTGGAACCCAGTCAAAACTGAAAAGTGCACCTCCAGCTCCTCCCATATAGGCAACTCCTTCCACCATCAAAGGATTCCTTGAAGAAAAACCCATTGCCCCTTATTGCTAGCCCCTCTTCCACAACCTCCTGCGGCAGCAAATAATTAAACAAGGCACAAACACAAGAAGTTGCTGCCCCTAGGCACGGTCAGCACAGAGAAGCTGTTCCAAACCAGAACCATCTGCAGCACTCCTCCATGCCTCCCTCCAGCCAAAACCCCTACCCTTAGTTGAAGCTAAGATTTAAGCAAATTTAAGTAACTAGTCCTATGAGCAAACTCCTAGCCCTGCAGAACAGGGCCAAGGGGTCCCACCCTATATGTGGATGGTGCTGAAGACGTTGGAGCTGGGGGGTCTGCAGAGCTCAAAATTCCTACGGGTCAGCCCAGTGACTCGGTTCCCTTTTTGCTTACTTGCTACGGCCCCATTAAAAGAAGATAAGGGGAGGCTCTCTGGAGATACCTCCTCACGGAGCTGAAGTCCTCACAGGCGCTCGCTGTGCTGGAGCCAGACGTGAAAAGCATAAATTTGGGAAAATTTAGCCCATGAGGACTAAAAAAAGCGCAAGGCAGGGCTGGCACCCGCGTGTTTACACACACATCAGAGGCGGGGAAACATTCGAGATTGGGAGCGGGTGAAGAAACCAGGAGAGCCGGCGATGCCCACCACGAGGGGATGGATGTGGGACTTCAACGTGGGGTGGGCAAAGTCGCCGTTAACGGGATACACCGCACGGGGTGGGGTAGGGCGCACAACCTTGGGTACCCCAAGCCCTCCCACTAACGCACCCCCCAACACTACACGGGTTTCAGCGGTGGGACATACAGGGTGGCCCCGCGCAAGGTGCACAATGCATCCCCCCCCACACCGCCCCCTTCACAGGGTTGGGGTGGGGAGGACCCAACGGAGGGAACGGTTGGAGATGCCGGGAGACCCGCTCACAGACGCGGTAACGGCGGCGAGGAAAGGCTCCTCCTCACCCACCCCAAAGCTCAGGGAAGAAGACCCAGGAATCTGCGGGAAAAGGGGGTGCAGGGA